>JAAIXJ010000054.1:141894-463881 GCA_013403705.1 Heliconius hermathena | reverse complement strand
CATTATTTCACTCGAGTGTGATGTGTACTTTGAATTAATAATTAATGATTCTATTATATCATGCTATATCAAGAACAGCGTTATCTCTACAATTTGTTCTTTATATACCTTCCTCCAAATCCTTCCTTCAAATCTAATCTATATATGAACACTCTATAAATTTTACTTACTCTATAAATTATATTATTTACAGGAAAGTGAAATATTAAAATACGTGACGACTAAAGACGAATTGGAACCTCTAGCGGAAAACTGTACAAAAGTGTATGTATGGCACACACGCACTCAGAAACCTTCAATACTCAACCCCAAGAAATTGAAACACCCGCCTATATCCGACGATCATATTGAAGTTTGAAATAACATAATTTAAAAATTTCAGGTATTATATATGTCATTAAAAAAACATATAAAAATGACTTTAATAATAAAATTAAAAAAATGACAAAATGTTTAAGTGATGTCAAAGTCAGTATTTAAAATCATTTTTATAATTTTGCGTCGATCGCTTTAAGATTTGAAAAAAAAAATAATACAATGCGGTATGTTTTTTTATTATGTAGTTTTTTACTACTTGACTGGTGCCTGTAACCTTTAAATTTTCTATATTATTTTTAATATATTTAAATTTATTGCGTTTCCCATTTATTTTGATTTGAGGCTAAATCTATTGATAATATAAAAAAAGTGTATTAATGTTTAGCGGTTTTTCTGCTAACATTTATATTTAGAAAAGTAATTTTGATTTGAATTTTATGAGTAAACAATAATGTCTTAACCTTCTCCTTTTTGAAGTCGGCTAAAAATAAGCAATATAACTTAAAGTAAAAGAAATTTACTTTTGAATCTTAAAAATTGTTAAACAGCTTCTTAGCTATTTAATCAAAACTACCTGTAATATTTAATTTTGATTACTTAAGTATTAAATGTTTGGAATCAACAAAATATCCTTTTGAGAAATAAGAAAGATACTTTAAATAAATTGGCAATAATTAATATATAAATTTAAGAAATATAAGCGACTCTTTAAATCTTTGTAATGTACTTTGATAATTATACAAAATCATTTCTTTAAAAATTTAAAAATGGAAACAGAAAAAGCAAAATATTCCAGTTAAATATCGAGAAAATATTTTGTAAAATACCCTATATGTGTTTTTTTATTCACTTTATTTTCAGTTTTACTTGTTTATTTTTTATATTTTATCATTTACTTACTTTTAAATAAAAATCTAAATTTGAATACAAAGATAATACTCCGTAATATATATGTATAAAAAAAAGAATAAACAATTTCGAGATCAATTTTTCGAATTTTTCGAATTTAGTTACTTGAGTTCTAGTATGCATTAGGAATAACCAGTTTAGTATTAGTTAGAAAAAATAGTATCACTATTTAACTAACAAATTTCCGTGACTTATTTGAAAGATGAAAATTAAAAGAAAAGAAGCAAACACTTTGATATATATATATATATATATATATATATATATATATATAAAAATATTATGCAGACATCACTTTTCCTCTCTTTTTTCTTTCCTTTGAAAAGAATTAAATGGCAGCGTTTTTTATTTTTTACTTTCGGCTCACTTAAAACGCTAAGGCCCGTATTTATTAATTACACTTAATTCTAAAATCGATTTTGAGATGCCGTTTCATTCATAGATATGTAATTTATGAACGAAAACGGCATCTCAACATCGATCTCAGAGTTGAGAGCGGTTTCAAAATATGAACCTAAGAGTTAAAATTGTGTAATGAAGAGCTAACATTATGATTATGATGGTGAAACGCTTTTTAGGTTACATACTTTAATATCTTGCTAATAATATGTATATAAATGTAAAACTTTGAGAGGATGGATGTTTGTTACACTTTCACGCAATAACTATTGAACGAATTCAGATGAAACTTTACAGTATTACTTATATAACATAATAACATATAAGCAAAAATTTATGTTAATATTTTTTATAGGCAATTTGACTATTATATAACCAAAAACAGCCGTTTTTAACTATAAGCGGGCGAAGCCGCATTTGGGCCGTTAGTAATCAATCTATTGTAACATAAATAAATTAGCTTCACGCTATATCCCACACACAGCAGAATAGGCAGAGGGAACCTAGTGTTAAGACACTCCATTCCCCACTTTCTGCCGAATTCTGGAGGCATTGCGTGTTGAGTGGCAGAACTCAACGCCGCGCTTTGCCTCAACACCAGAGCGAAGAAATGGAAATATAAATGTAAGTAAATATTTCATCTCCTCGAGTGGGGATAGAACCCACAACCAGTAGGTTGTACAGTCACACTATGTGCCCCAGCGCCACGACGGGTCTATTGTAACATAATATTATTATAAAATATATTTTAAGAAGTAAGCAGTTGTCGATGACCGTGAAATGAATATATAAATACAGCGATATTTCCTGTTAGTGGTTTGAATTATTCCGACGGCTCGAAAACAAAGAGGCATTTAGACTTACATTACACCTTTCTGAATAAATCATTATGGTCCTACAATATATAAGACTATTTAACACATTGCTATTATTTTGGTATATTTTTTCATTTATTTATTACTTATTTATTTACTTAAATGTATATTTCCATTTCTTAGCTCTGGTGTCGAGGCAAAGCGCGGCGTTGATTTCTGCCACTTAACACGCAATGCCTCCAGAATTCGGCAGAAAGTGGGGAACGTAGTGTCTTACATTAGGTTCACTCTGCCTTCCCTGGTGTGTGCGGGATACAGCGTGAAGCTGATTTATTTTCATTTATTGCTAAAACGGTGGCAGCGGTTTTGGCATAAAAATAGTATTTTAATACCTATATTTTTACTTTAAACATAAATATTTTAATCATCTTATGAGTTTCTATTTATGTTTATGGTTCCTATCTTTTTTTTATTTCGTCGCAAAATTATATATCTTTCAGAAGTAATAGACAAAACTAGACATATCAAATAATTTGATTTAAACCCAGTACGTAAACCTAACTTAATATAAAATAAATCATTTCAGATAAGAGCTAAAAGATAAAGATTAATAAATAAATATTATATAACATCGTTTAAACTTTTAACACCGAAATTCTAACTAACACTTGAAGTACAATCACGAAACAGAGCAAATTGCCGACGCTATTAAAATAATGAGAGGATCTCCAGACATCGCACGTATCGCGTTTTCATCATCTAACATAAGGGCCAGGTTAAATTATTCGTTTCATAAACAAAGTTAGTATTGTAATTTCATATTTATTACAACGAATTAAAGCGCAAAATTGAAACTTCGTGTTGCGTTGTTTTGACGTTAAAAATATCGATTTCAATGATCTATAGGTCGAATTGCATTTAGCTAATACATTGATTTAGTCAAAAGGGCTATACAAAGTTCAAATAAATTTAAACTTAATGTGAATATCTTCTGTTATATTATATTATTTATTAATTAAAAATAACAAATGTTAAGAAATATTATATTCATTATAAGAGTAACGATAATAGTCAAGTAACGTTTTTCTTATTAGAAAGAAATTGTCACATTACCTCAAAAGCCTTACTTACGTTACTAGAACGTGCTTAATCTAAAAAGTTAGGCAACCGATACAAAAATGTGGTTACTTTGACAAAATATACATACGTAGTATTTGGGTTTTTTTTATAATAAATAAGACACAACTTTTACATCAAGATTACAGCTATTTATATTGTCCGATAAATAATATTTTTACTGTTATAACATTGACAGTAATATTAGACATTTCAATAAAAAAATATGATGATAGTTGAAAATAGCTAGAACTTGAAAAAATATATTAACAGCCAGCTACATACAAACAAATAAAAACACTTTAAAGACTTTAAATACTTAATACTACAAATACTTAAAGGAAACATTATTCGAATATACTATATTTATTATAGATTTCACATACATTTATTGTTTTACACGACACGATTCTAATGCATAAATTATAATGAATAGTGCTCTCGCTCATGAAAACCGTTAAGAGAAATTTAGAACAATGAAGGCGATTAATCGATTTCACGGTTTCAATTATCAGTCTGTGGTTTGACAGCTGTCAGTGGCCAATATAAATCCTTTATAGTGACACTATCTTTATAGGTCTTTTGTTAATTGAATGTAAGCTGATTATGATTGTTTCAATATATCATTTTAATTTATACTCATAGTGTGTAGATATTAAAATATAAAATTAGGTAGAGGAAGACCGTTGTGTGGTACTTGCAACCGGAACTATTTTGATGGAAACTTTTGTATGTGATTATAATCATATATTTGTATACGGTTTTTTCTTTAAATTCACGCATTCAACAGGGTAGGCAGAGGGAACCTAGTGTTGTAAAACATTGAGTACCATTGAGTGTAGAATGGCGGAATACAACGCCGCGTTTTTGCGGAGCGAAGCGAAGCAAGCGAAGAAATGAAAACATTAATAACAGTTCATACTCCGAACGGGAATCAAACCTACAGCCGTCGCATTACATTCACACACTTGTGCGCCTGCGCCACGACGACCTCATGCTTCTTTACAAAAGAGAAATGTTATAATTTATATTTATATACTTCAGTAGCGAAAAATAATCCTATTCTCAAGTTAGTATATTAATAAAAAAGAAAATATTAAAAAAAAAAATTAAATTAGCTTCACGCTGTATCCCATACACAGCAGGGTAGGCAGAGGGAACCTAGTGTTAAGACACTCCGTTCCCCACTTTCTGCCGAATTGTGGAGGCGTTGCGTGTTGAGGGGCAGAACTCAACGCCGCGCTTAACCTCGACACCAGAGCGAAGAAATGGAAATATAAATTTAAGTAAATATTTCATCTCCTCGAGTGGGGNTTTAAACAAAGTGAAATATAGTTTGTAGTGTCACTAGCATTACTGCCAACATTCAAAATTATTTTGTAAACGATATTACAACTTACCGCCAAAACTTCACTTCAGAATTGAAATCGAACTCGTAAATGGCGTTAAATAGAGTTAAAAAATATTTATATATTTTGTTGAAATGTTTTTTAATATTTTTCATTACAAATATAAAAGGTAAGCTTAAGTTCATATATTTTTTATTCATAATAATATATAAATTTTATTTATAATTATGGAGACCTTGATGTTGAGTGGCGGAACTCAACGCAGCGTATCAAATAAAATGGTTAAGTTATATATGCTTATTGTTTTTTAAAGTGACAAAGTGACAATTTGTATAGGCGCGTTAGATGGTCTTTGGTAAGGTAAAATCTTCCAGATGTTGTTACCTGATGTTATCACTGTTACTGCTTACATTAAACAAAAGAAATTAATTTATCATCGAGGCCAGTTGTGGCGCAGGGGTATAACGTGTGACTGTAAAATCGACTGATTGTGGGTTCAATCTCCACATGAGGGAATGAAATATTTATTTACATTTATATTTTCATTTCATCACTCTGGTGTCGAGGCAAAGCGCGGCGTTGAGTCCCGCCACTCAGCACGCAATGCCTCCAACATTCGGCGGAAAGTGGGGAACGGAGTGTCTTAACACGAGGTTCCCTCTGCCTACCCTGCTGTGTGCAGGATACAGCGTGAAACTGATAAAAAAAAAGTATGGACTTGCTTCTAATATACAACAAATAGTGATGAGCATAGTACATATTTAAAATGTAAAAGTGTAATTCTTTCAAGCACCTCTTAAAGAACGGTATAAGTAGACTAAAAATGCCCAAAAAACAAACACATACAAATCCCTTTGATAAATCAGAATTTATAATTTCACGTAAGCTCTTTAAACATTTAACAACCCTAAATATCTTAGATAACAATGTTTATAAAGGTCCCTAGCATCATAGGATGTTAGAGATCAAAGCGAAAAATAAACAAGAAAAAGAAATATTTGTATTAAAACGCCTTCCTTCCTTAAGATGTTATAATTCATGATATGGGACGATTATATGAACAATTCAATTATAATATAATCAGTTATTTTAAGCAACATACAAAACAACATACTTTTTAATAGAATAAAAATATATTTCAGGTTCAAGTTTGTTTTTTTTATTTTTTTTTCAACTTCACGCTGTACCCCGCATAGGGTCGGCAGAGGGAACCTAGTGTTAAGAGTGGGGATCGCATCAACAACCGTCGCGTTTACGGCCACAAGCTTATGCCACTGCGCCACGACGGCCTACGATTCTGGTGCCTCCAAAAGGGACCAAGGAAGAACCAAAAGGAAGGGAAGTATCAACAGATCAAATCTTGCTTTACGAAATTTCTATAAAAACATATTTGCTAATTTCATATTATGCATATGCAAAATCGATGAAACATTCTATTTTATGAGAAAGGTCGCAGCCTTGAATTGTAAAAATCTTCCACTTATGCTAACATCATAGCTGGTCTTTGTATTAGAATTAAAATAATGGATTCTTTATTCTTTATCGACTGAATGCCAAATTAAGAATTCACTGTTAACAGTAATCAAATAAAGTGGCGTCTATTATCATAATCTAGATAGTAATATGTACACGTTTTTTTTCACAGTGTATCCCGCGCATAGTAGGGAAGTTAGAGGAAACCTGAGAATGTTGTGTTAAAATACTCCGTTCCCATGAAGATACTTCCGTTGCTCACTTTCCGGTAAATTTTCGAGACATTAAAGTAATGAAGGGCGGAACTTAACGCCAAACGCTCGACACCAAAGCGAAGAAACGAAAATGTTAAATATTTATTTTTTTCGAGTGGGAATCGAATTCACAACCTGCGCGCGAATGGTCCTCAATTAATTTCATGAATCCAAGATCGATTATTATTATAATATAATCGCTATCCAGATAGATTATACATAAAGTTTAAAAGCTCTAATAAAGCAGACTCGATTGAGACTAAGGACGAAGCTTAAAGGTTAGGTTAAGATCGCTATTTGGCATTTAAAACCTACTCGTGAACGTGAAACGTCACTTTCCCGTACTATAATACAGTCTAACATAATCGTATAAAATTGTGTTATTTTTTATATAAAAATTCAAAATACTGAAATTATTCTAAGATACAATTAAAAGCCAATTGAAATTATATAAAGCGTTGAGTACCGGTACTCAACACGCTACGCCTCCAAAATTCGACGTAAAGTAGGGAAGTCCCTTCCCTACCTGCTATTTGCTATACCGCGTGTAAATATAGAGCTATGTCTACATATCTAATAAGAAGGGGTGCCAAATAAAAGCAATACCAAGTATTCCATATCGTAACTGGCATTTTATCCATAGAATCGTATACATAGAATATTTAATTAAATATATATGTAGCTGCATAAAAATTCGACTGCATATATTAAACGAACTAAGCCAGAGAAACAAATTATTCATTGTATAGTGCAGATATTTAACCTATTTCGAAATCGAACTAAGGACCTTTAGTTCACTAGGTCGCACTAATCGGACTCTACCATCGTACTGAAAAGACATTGACTGAGCTTACCTTTACAATATATTGACATCAGCAAACCCGTAGATTTTTAAATCTGTAACAAAAAAATATATATTATTATACTTAAAATTATTTCAAAAATGCGTTAAAAGATCACATTTGATTATATAACAATTATTTTTGTTTTCCTTTCCAGTTTCACTCTCTCTAAGAAGAGAGAGTTTCAAAACATTTAAAATCAAAAGTGTATTTGAGTAGGTAGGTGCGTACTTAAAAGCCATTCAACTTAAGAGCCAGTTGAGTTCAAAGAACGATCAAAGGCGATGACGACACGCGAGCAACTCAACGGAACCTTATATTAAGTGGGTACCTATAGATTCTAATGGATATTTTTTTATGTATCTATACATTTCTAAAAAGTTTTTAGCCAAGACGCGGAAGTAACGTAGTGTTAAGACACTCCATTTCCCACGGAACGATCAATTTACGTGTACAACGGAGAAATTTTGTCTTCTCACTAGAGCGAAAAAATTAAATAAATGAATTCCCCCGAGTGGGATTCAAACTCACAACCGTCGCGTTTATCGTCAAATGCTACTGCGCCACGACTACCTTTTATACATATCTTTATTCATCTTGGAGCAGAATAAGCAGTTGGAAGCCTTCTCCGATCTCTGCATTTCATACATTTAATGAAAGATTACATCTTGAGATGGCGAAAGACGACCCTAATGGAATTTAAAACGGAAAATATTGAAAAAAGAATTTAAGTATTTTAAATTTAATTCCACAGAGCGGGGTCGAACCTGCTGCCACCTAAGGAACTGTAGTACAAAGTAAAATTCTTATATATTATATAAAATATACCAATATAATAAAATTAACTAACATCAACATCATATAAAACATATCCCTACTATCGAAAGTGAAAATAACGAAAGTAAGAGGTGAACCGACAGGTTAGACGGCAATTTGACAAACAGTGCAAACGTTAACGTTTTGAGCCTTATTTTTAACACCATAGAGTCCAAAATGCTACAAAAGAAACTATTTTCTTAGGTGTGCCTAGGATTCGAATATCATTATCGACTTCATTACTACTACATTATATTCATCATTTTATGCGTGATGTGACAAGTTATCTAATAGCATTTATCACATACATTATGTTGATGGTGCCAAGATACAACTTTTTATATGGAATTTCGAGAAAACTCGAGACATTGATAAATGGGTGAATACATTTAAATTTACGAATTCGATATGGATTCCTTTGTAGTGTATCTGTATCGCCTTAAAGCCTTATTTGTCCAAGATAGCTGTAGGTTCGAGCGCTTTCTGTGGAAATAACACATAGAAGTCAGGTTTTATGTATTTAGAAAACGAAATGGCAGATCGTGATCGTAGGCTCTGTATTTCACATAAATAAAAAATAAATAAAAAATGTTAATGTTTACGTTATGCAATATAAATATTAAAATTCTATTACAGACATAAAATTTTAATAATAAATATGCATGGCTCCAAAGAACACAACAATTAAAAATATTAAATAATGCATTGATGTTTATGAACCACTCAAGTCAAGACTGCATATCTTCTTAGTTTTCCAACCAGAAAGACCTTCGATTATATTAGTTGGTTGCGACAAATACCTTAAAGGAAATTGTAAGCATTTGTATGTTAAAATATAAAACGATATGGAATAAATTCAAAAGTGTATAGAACTCCGAAGGCATTGCATTTTGATTGGTGGAACTCAACGCCGCGCTTTGCCTCGTTACCAAAGCGACGTAATGAAAATATTTTTATTATTTCTTCTATCGTACCCACAACCTGTTGCGGCCTCTAGACAACAATATAAAATAAATAAATCAGCTTCACTGTGCTGTGAGCGGGATACCGCACACAGCAGGGTAGGCAGAGGGAACCTAGTGTTAAGGCACTCCCATCCCCATTTTCTGCCAAATTCTGGAGGCATTACGTGTTAAGTGGTAGAACTCAACGCCGCGCTTTGCCTCGACACCAGAGCGAAGAATATAAATTTAAGTAAATATTTCATCTCCTCGAGTGGGGATCGACTCCACAACCAGTCGATTTTACAGTCACACTTTATGCCCCTGCGCCACGACTGGCCTCCGCTGCTAAAATAATAACATATAATAATATATATATATATATATAATTATATACCTTATATAAAAAAAAATCTTATCATCACGTGTTTTTCATAAGAAACAGAGTTTGCCACACATATATTCATATCAATAACTTTACGAGGTTAATCACGTCTCAAAGTATTCAAGCCTCGGGCGATAGAGAGATGACAGGAACCACACGTAACCCGCGCAATGAAACGATCGGACTTATAACGTAATATAAGTAAATGCTCTTACGCAACTCTTATATTAGTTGTTGTATTGACCGGAAACAAGAGACATATATGGAAGGAAGACATGGAAGTATTCAATTTAATTTTTACTTTTTTTTTGCTTTTTTATTTAAGGTTAATTGTTATATTTCAAGCTTAAATATTATGTAAAAATATATGTAGGTATATTTGTGATCGTAATTTTTTTTTGACCGGATGTTAAAGACAAATGCATAGTGGAATATATTATGTAAGTATTCGACTTTTAAGTTTTTCGTTTAAGTTTGTTTTAGCTTTGATTGACTGATTTTTATTGCAGGAAATTATTGATATATTTTAAAAATAAAATATTATGTAAATATAAATATATATGTATATTTGTGATCGTAAAATAAATTATTTTTTAACCGGAAGTAAAAGAAATGCATAGTGGAAGACATGTGAGTACTCGACTTTAAAGCATTTTTTTATCTTCAGAATTTTAATTGTAGGAAGCAATTGTTATATTTTACACGTAACATATCATATAAAAATATATATCCGTTATAGTAAAATAAATTATTATTAAAAAAACATTTACATTGTATTTTATTTTTATAATTTTACAGGTCCGTGTTACGCAGTATACTATTTAAGATTTACTCTGACCTTAATTAATAATCAACGAAAGCACTCGTAAAATTATAATACGTTATTATAAATAAAGTTGTTATTAATAACTTTATAAAAACCCGACTTACTAAATTCAAAGTCCACCTGTCTGTAACTAGTAGAGTTCAAAGCTTCAAAGATCAAAATATCAATAAGAAAGTGAGTTCAAACAACAAAAATAACAAGATATTTTAAAATAATTATTTATTTTAAGACTATAAGGTTCAAATTATATATAGTAGGCAATATATATATGAAACATGGCCGTCCTGTGGCGTTGAACTCCATCCCACGCGTACTGAATCTTAATACCTAAGAGTAATTATATTACCTTGCCAGTTATGCCATAGCAATATAGAAATGGTAACACGCCATAGGAATTGTGAAATTACAGTTTATCGTAAATTAATAATTGAGGGCAGTCGTGGCGCACTGTAAAATCGACTGGTTGTGGGTTCCATCCCCACTCGAGGAAGTGAAATATTTATTTACATTTATATTTTCATTTCTTCGCTATGGTGTCGAGTCAAAGTTCCGCCACTCAACACGCAATACCTCCAGAACTCGGCGGAAAGTGGGGAACGGAGTGTCTTACTAGGTTCCCTCTACCTACCCTGTTGTGTGCGGGATACAGCGTGAAGCTGAAGTAATAATTAGGTAAATAAGATCGAATAACAGTGATATACACATCTTAATATCTTTAATTTGTGCGATTAGCAAAGGAGAATAATATGTATATATACAGTACGAAGGCATTAGAATGTAGAACTTTTTGTTACATAATCTTAATTTTATATCATAAGTTTAAAGAAAATCTATAGAAATAATCGTTATTTCATATTGCGTAAATTGGATATGGTTGTTTTGTAATGTAATATTGGTCACGATTTTCTCATGAGTGGGCAAAATTTATGTTCCAATTAATATAGTAGTTATATAGGCTTATTTAGAATATAAATATGGATCTGGAGATATTGACCAGGGGGAGCCTGGACTTTAGCTTTGAAGAGTTTTGTTCGTGTATAGGATTTTTTTTCTATTTTTTCAGAGTTAATTGTATAGAAAAGTAAATATTTAATAAAATAGATTAGATTACTTATTTTACTCAATAGAACATGGAGATTTAAGTGTAACTTTAAAAAATTAAAAATATATAAAAGGTAAATATATCATACGTGACCATATGCTTATTGGGCGTATCTAGAGATATTTTCCAGGGCCGAAATTTAAACATAATATAGTTAATATGTTTGTTTATTTGAAGATTTCACTATTTTCACAATTCAATATATGAAAGTCTTAGAAAAAATGTATATATAAATAACATTATTAGAAAAAATTCCAGAGCTAGAAATAAAAAAAAATCAGGGAGAAAATTCTGTAGCATTATACTCTTCTGTTATGGGAGTAGACCACCTGCCCATTCCCTCGCCCATGTATACAATCATTTTACCAATATTGTTAAAAATATAGATATTCCATAATATTATATTATTATTAATAATAAATATATAAAGATTATTGAAGAACCGAGAAGAAGAAGAAAAGAATTGAGTTTAGTTTATAATAATAATATGTAATGATAATTTCATATAATTTGCATATGTAGATGTAATAACGTACAAAAACGTATCTAATATTTTTTATACATAAATTTTGAAGAAACATTGTTATTGTGAGAAAAACCTTGCTTTGTTTCTCATATTGCCTTATAATTAGTTCTTAAATTCACCAATTGTAAATAATAACAACAAAACGATTTAAAACATAAAAACACATTAACATCAATTGCATTGTATTATTTGTATATTTCTTTTTTTAAATGCTAGAAATCGTTTAAGACTCTATAATTTACTCTGAGTTAGTAATAATTATGATATTGATGATTCTAGAATAAATAGAATAGAATAATTTTTAGTGATATTTAATTATGCCGAAAAGCAATACTAAAAGCCTTAATTACTAAAGTGGCCAGTCGTGGCGCAGAGGCACAAGCGTGTGACTGTAAACGCGATTGGTTTGGGGGTTCGATTCCCACTCGAGGAAATTAAATATTTAATATTTTCATTGCTTCACTATGGTGTAGAGGCAAAGAGTGGCGGAAAGTGTGGATAAGAGTGTCTCAACACTACGATCGGTCTGCCCACCCTGCTGCATGCGGGATACAGCGTACCTAAAGCTGAAAAAAATGCCTAAAGAAACCCATAATAAATAGTCTTATTTACCAAATAAATATTCTATCTTTCTCAAGTCTTTTAAACACTCGGTTGACTATGAACAGTCGGCTGTATCAACAAAGAGTACCGAAATAACGAAACAAAGCGTCTCCAGAGAAGAGACATCGTTGATATGCATAACTCATTAGTATGTCTGATTCGACCCCGACTAGTTGCGGAGGACTGTTTCTAAGCGTTCCATACAAGAAATGGGCCGAAGTTTATTTTAAATATATCTACAATATTTTTTTTTCGTCTTTATGTTTTTATCTTACGTTATTTTGTATGGTCGACAGAGAGATTCAAATGTTTAGTTATTCTTTTCTCTATTATTTTTTTGAGTTCACGCTATATACCGTATATATAGGTGGGTAGAGGTGTTAAAACAAACTGTTCCCGTTAAGACCCTTTGGTTCCCCACTGTCGACGAAGTTCTAGAGGTATTACGTGTTGAGTGGCGGAACTGAACGCCGCGCTTTGCCTCGTTACCAGAGCAAGGAAATGAAAATATTCAATACCTCATTTGTTCCAGAGAAAAAATATAAACAAAGGAATCTCATTTCCTCGAGCAGGAACCGATCCCACAACAACACTTACAGCAGTAGGCATGCAGTTAATTTTAAGAGAAAAAATATAAAAAAAATACATTAACTAAAGGGGACCACGTAACTTACAGCCATACATACTATTTGCAAATGCACAGCTCCATACTGTACAATAAATACGTATAAAGGTCAAATATAGGTTTGACGTTAGTTAACAGTTGAAGTAATATCGTTATACATAATGATAAAGCACATATCATCGATATAATGATTACTTTACGACTGGAACGGTATAAATTAAGTAAATAATATGTTTAAGCACGTCACAGCTATCTGACCCCAAACCGGGCAGAGCCGTTGTGATTAGACGTTTTTATTGAATTATTATATATATTACATATATTATTAAATATGTTATAGATCGACGGGGACCAATAACTCCTAACTGAGATTTTTAACAAATTATCTTTTTTTATTATTTTTTTCATTTTAAATGCACACTTACTACACTATCAAAAAATATATGAATATAATATAATTCATAAACCACATATTATTATTTGAAATAATAAAAATAATAACACTTTTAATTTGTCAAGAAATAAAACATTCTTTTAGTTTGTGTAAAATTTTGACTTTGTCAGTTAGATGTTATTATTGGCATTTCGCCGTCGATATATTATTAAATACGTTATATATATTAAATATACATTACATATTGCATATAACTGTTTTAAATAAAAATGTAAATAGATATAATAGCATAAAATAAATAGACAAAGATAAATAATAAAAATGTGTAGTTAAGAAACTTAAAATTGGAGTCATTTAACTAATTCAGTCAGTTAATCAAAAAGTATTAAAAGTATAACAAGATAGTGCAAAGCGCAGCGTTGAGGTCACCCAACAGTCTCCAGAATTCGGCGGAATATCTTAACACTAGGCTCAGGGAAGCTACTCTGCTGTGTGCGGAATACAGAATGAATGTAAAAAAAACAGTCTAAGCTTCTCTCTCTTCATATACTTGCCCATTGTGATTCTTATACTACGTGGTATTAGTCCCAGCTTTTGTTAGCTGCATCTTCTTCCGACTCAATCTACTCCACTTTATATAGTCTGCTTTTGAAAGGACACCCCTTTTTATAGATTTGTTTAAATGAAAGTAGTTGCTCGGAAATTCGTAATAAATATCGGACAGGTATTTGCCAGGGCACTGTCTGGATGAATATACTTGTTTCTTGTTTTTAATTTTTTTTTATTTTAAATATAGCACTTTATTTCTATGTGCAGCTGACACTGGAAATTAAAAAACAACTTCATGCTTTTTCCTGCATAGAGAAGGGTTTTAACGCGTGTTTGCATATGCAAACACGCGTTAAAACCCTTTATTCTCCACTTTCCACACAATTTTGAGATATTATGTTTACGCATTCTTTCGAGTAGAGACCGAACCCACAACTATCGCGTTTTCGGTCAGTTCCTGATCCTCTGCGACACGAGGGCCAAGTGGAAAATAGTTTAAAACTATAAAATACATCACAAAAGCTGAATAGCAATGTTTAAACGACATGTTTTCGAAAACATATTTTTTTTTTGGGATTTGATCTTGAAAATCGTCCAAGTAAGCACTACTGGGGTTATTAATCTACGAACATATATAAAGTAAATTATCTAAAACCAAAACTCCATCTCTCTCACATTCTCTCAATAAAGCATACGTACCTACTTGTTTTCAATTTCTGTTAATATAGAAATTGTTTACTTAATTACTTTGGGGTTTCTCCTTGCCATAATATTAGTTCGTAATTCAACGTACTTTGTAATAGGAATCGCATCTAATTAACTTTAGCAAACACGCTGTATACGTAGCTTGTTTTTACACTCATGTTCACATTTAATACTAATTTAATAAGTTCAAATTATATTATTTTCCAAAGATTTTATTATTTTATTTGGACTTATAAGCCATTTTGTATTGTACTTTATCTATTAACGTATATGCAAATCTTTTTTTTTCTGAGTAATTGAAAGACAATCAAGCGGCGTAGAACGCTGAAATTTATCATGCAGGTTTTTTCATAGTATAGAGGACTAGTAAGAATTTCTCGAAATTTCAGCGTGAACGAAAGAAAATGGGATCTTTTGTTTTAGTGTTCAAGGGAACGAAGTTGCTGGTGACCATTGATTGTACATAAAATTGTTATCAGTAATATCATTTTACAGTATGATTATATTAATATAATAAACTTCCTGCTTAAGCTAAAAGCTTATTATATACAAAAAAATGTCTTCAGTTATCGTATAAAGACTTTTTTAATTTTTTTAGTCACTAAAATCAATATAATCAAGTACTAAATTAATATTATCATACGCATATTGTACATAAATGCGGCGAAAACACACAACCGTATGTAATTATAACGGTATAAATGATCGAAACGGTACTTCAAAGGTTCGCCCTTAATTTTTTAAACTTTTTCCGTTCTACTTTCTTAAAGACGTTAAGTTGTGCTAAGGTATTTTTTGGCCAAACATAGCTTTACAAATTATAAAAAATCAAATAAGCAACTTAAGAATTAAAATCAAATTAAATCAGCTTCACGCTGTATCCCGCACACAGCCGAGTAAGCAGAGAGAAGCTAGTTTTAAGACATACCGTTCCCCACTTTTTGCCGAGTTCAGGAGGCATTGGTTATTGAGTGGCGGAACTTAACGCCGCGCTTTCCTTACCTCTGCCTACCACCTTACTTCTGCCTACCCTGCCATGTGCGGGATACAGCGTGAAGTTGATAAAAAAAAGATATTAAAATGTATTACAATATAATTTTATAATAGCCATCATCCAAGTAACACTAAACAATTTAATAAATCATAATATTAACTTGTTTATCATATATATAGAGCTAGTAAACGTATTTGGTGTTAGTAGTAGCTAAAATAATATTTGTCTGTAGACGGTGAGACACCTGCGCCTACACCAGCGTGACAAATACTTCGTAGTTGCGTAAAATAAACGATCTGGAAAGAGTTATTTCGTATACCTTTACATTGCGACAAACGAATGGGTTAGTTTTAATAAATATATTTTAAAAAAATATTTTATTTTAGGAAAGGATTTTTTTTTAATTGGACTGACCATTGGTCCTGTAAGGATGTGTATTTGATATACATCAGAGAATTAGAAATATGTACATCTTACATGTCAAATAAAACTCATAAACATAATAAACATTAGCAGCTTTTATCCTAAAAATAATGTAATTCTTGAATATTAACGATTATTTGTAAATAGATGAAAGAATAAACATAGTTAAACAACATAGGATGCACGTTAAAAAAATTAAAAACATCGAATTCATTTAAATTGTAATTTAGTTCGAAACGGAACTTATCCCAAAAACATATTATATTATACATATATATAATTTTGAAAGTAAATTCCTTACAAAAACAATAAAATTAAATTTCCACTTTAAACCAAAAAAAAAACAATAATCAAAACATCTTATCATAACAAAATTATAAAAAAACATTATAAATAATAAAACAGTATATATTCATTTACCAACACGCCCACAAAAACGTATAGTAAACCAGACAAGTAACGTGCAAACAGGAAATGCTCCAGTTACGGGCGTCATGGGTGTCGGCTTCCCCATTCGTACATCGAGTTACGGAATGTGAACGCGCTATCATTGTAAGGACGTTTTTTTTTTCTTTTTGTTGAAAAACACTAACATGTAATCGAAACTGCGATATCGTGATACGGTGTTGCAATGTTACATATTTTCTTAAAATGACAATTTGTTTGTTATGTATAAGCGTTTCTGCTATCTTTATTAAACAAAACTTTTTTTAAATAAACAGTACATTTTTTTTAATCTCTTGACTATACTTATTAAATTATCGAAATATCACTTTGATAATTTTTGTCATATAATGCATAAATATAAATAAACAGAAAACATTACATAATTTCAAAATAACTCTATCTTTATACAATTCATAAGAAAATATAATACACATTACGAGATACGTCCACTTTCGTTAGCTGTTTAACCAAATTTAATCCGCGCATTGTGTTGTTTTCACATGCTTTCTATTCTATGCGCACGCGCATACGAAGGTTGATTTGTGGCGTCGATGTCTAGAGAATGAGTAGATGATATTGAATTAGTAATCTTAGTTTATACAAAGCAATTGTCTATTTAAGATATTTCGTTCCCCATTTTCCGCCAAATTCAGGAGTGCAGGCTGAGTGGTGGAACTCAACGCTGCGATATTGCCTTTTCTTTTTTCGACACCGGAAGGGGGAAATGAAAATATTAAATATTTCAGTACCTCAAATGGAAATCGAACCCACAATTGTCTTCTCTCGCGTCACTGCGCCATGTTCTCCTCTGGATCTGCCAGGTTTCATATACAAAAGCATTTTTTATAAAAAACAAAATTCCTCAAATTCGTGTGGTAGACAATAAAAACATAGTCACATTGCGTCAAGAAAGAAAACCATTTTTTATTACTTCCGAGATGAATTTGAATTCGCTCCCTCCATCACCACCATGCTACAACCACAAGTTACAACTCGAGATTTACATTGAATAAAAAGGAGAGTAAAACTCATTTAATAATGTTAAGAAGGCTTTACAATGTGTCGAAAGAGAATTTCTCTTTATAACTATGTCGATTTTACTTAGGGCAAACAAAAATGATCGATTTGTATGTACGTAGGCTATTTAAATGGCACTTTTACATATATTAGTTTAGACTTTCTTTGTACACACACTAGTCGTACAGTGGTTTATGATATTTTTAGAGGTCACACATTTTTTATAGTTAATGAGTTTTTTATGGTATTTCTTTTTCATTTCACGATGTATCGTAGCAGGGTAAGCAGAGTAAACCTTGCATCCTAGTGTTATGATACTCTGTTCCCGTTAAGACACTTCCGTTTCCCACTTTCCGCCGAATTCTAGAGGGATAGCGTGTTGAGCGGAGGAACTCAGCGATGCACTTTCGTCTTCAGAGCGAGGAACTGGAAAGTTTAATATTTCAATTCTCCTCGAGTAGAAATCGAACCCACACCTCGCGTTTACAGTCAAACGCTTGTCCCCTCCGCCACGGCTAGCTTTTATTTAAAAATAGATATTTTACAATTTATTTATTCTACGTAAGCAAATTAAAAAATATTTCATATAATACTTACATGGAATATAGGTAATTTAGGTATAACACTTAAATCATCATGTCTTTATAGAAATACATATATTTTTGTAATCTCGTAAGACAATATTTACAAGAAAAGGACAATATTATTTATTAAATTGTAAATATTAATAATCAATATTGTACTTATTATTAGACTAGCGATAAAAAAAATACTATTACATAAAATCTTGTCCACATTTCATTTAGAGAGGCATATAAGATAAACAAATATTCTCATTGGAAGTAAGTTATTTAAGAGACATTTATTATCATAATAATATTATGAAACGAAAGTGAAAGTTAATTTGGGTATTTATTATTCAATCACGCAAAAACGGCCGGACGGATTTAGATTAATTTGGTTGTAGGTACGCATTTTATAATTTCAAAGTTAACATATATATTAGGAAATTTGATTTTGGTGAACTATGTATATGTTTAACCACTCAACACACAATACCTCAAGAATTCAGTGGAAAATACGGAACGGAAGTATCTTAATAGGAACGAAGGTTCCCTCTGCCCACGTGAAGCTAAAAAATATTAAATATTAAAAAATATAAAATTTTTATACTTAACTAAATTTACGCTACTTTGCAATAGACAATGATTAACATAAACGCAAAACCATATTAAGATTTCTAAAAAATATATTAGCTTTCTATCAGCTAGCTAGCATGGTAGGTAGAGAGCACCCAGTATTAAGTAAGTACGTTCCCCACATTTTCCCGAATTTTCGAAAATTTATGAAATGGAATTATTAATTAATAAGTTTATAACAAAAACTTCTAAATCCACCATAATAAACAAAAAACTATATGTAAAAACACATCTTAACATCTAATAAGACGGCCATCGACCTCAAAATAAAAAAAAACATCTTCCACAATAAACAATTGTCAAACACAACCTAAGCGAAAAAGTAAACATGGCCTCGTTAAAGGCGGGTGAAAGTCAAACCCGCTTCCTTTTTCTCACGACAAATGAGATGTTTAGATGATTGAGCGGAATCACGGAAATACGTACGTAACTTGTATAACGTAGTTTTTTTAAAGTTTTTGCTATCAATTGTGAAGGTCCCCGCTGATAACACGCTTTCATAGCAATCTTAGATCTTTCCTTAGTTTTGTCTTTTAATCCAGTTTTTCTTTTGTTATAATTATCAGCTAAAATTGCGTTTTATGTGTATTTAGTACGCATGTTTGTCAGTTTTGATTTAAATGGATGTGCAGGTAACGGTTGTGGGTTCGAATTTCACTTGATATTATGTTGACTATAATAGTAAAATAAGAAATTATAACGATTTCTTTTCCAAAGGTAAATAAATAGAATTGTGTTAGAGCGATTCGTAACCACAACAAAAAAAACTCTATAAGCTCCCTAATACTACGTAAACAAAACAAAGTACTATGTAACTCCCAAACTAGAGTTGAGTCAAAGCCCGGCATTGAGTTCCGGAAACTTCTTAAAGGGAACGGAGTATCTTAATACTAGGTTCCCTGTGTCTATCCTGCTATGTAAAAAAAATAACAAGATTTATATATTTGTTAAAAAAATATAAACGATATTTTTAAATTTCAACATCAAAGTTAATTTGCGAAACGAAATCAAACATAAAGTTGAACATTGCCACACTTGCCATAAAACGATTTAATATTGAATATTATAGAATTCATTCGTGACCTAGATACTAAAAAGATAACAACACATTATTTACACGTTGATAATAATAGTTTTAATTTACATTGCAAGCCATCACGCTGTATCTCGCATATAGCAGGGAAACCACAGGAAAACTAGTGTTAAGACACTCCGTTCTCCATTTTCTGCAGAATTCTAAAAATATTGAATGAAAAGAAAAGTGTGTTGAATTATAATTTGTAATCTAATATTAAAAGAAAATCTCCAATCTCTTATTTCCAAACACAAAATTTAATAATACAATAAAATAAACACGTTTCCTCTTGAATATCAAGTAGCCGAGATTTCTAACGATAACGAGTGAAGTATGACGAGAGCTGTGCCACGAGGTCTTATTACAAATCATTGAAGCGTGTCCAAGGGTCGTCAGACGCAAATGCATTTTCTTCGAGAGATGAACTGAGGCCAGTCGTGGCGCAGGGGCACAAAGTGTGACTGTAAAATCGACTGATTGTGGATTCGATCCCCACTAAAATAAATGAAATATTTATTTAAATTTATATTTTCATTTATTTGCTTTGGTGTCGAGGCAAAGCGCGGCGTTGAGTTCCACCACTCACCATACAATGCGTCCAGAATTCGGCGGAAATTTAGGAACAAAGTGTCTTAATACTAGCTTCCCTCTGCCTACTCTACTGTGTGCGGGATACAGCGTGATGCTATATGATTTGTATGTGATAATTTGGTTTTTTTTTTTTGATTTGATGAACTGACAGGAAATGTTACAGGAAACGAAATAGATTGACTAACGGTGAAAACTAACTTGTTACGCATAATATGTACCTATCTATGAATGAGAAACCCGCTGGTCTCATAGCGAAACTGGTTTTTTATCTCAAGAAAATTTTATTTTCACGCCCTTTCGTAGATGTATGGAGATTTATAATAGATATTCTTTGTATACCTTCAATTTATGTACGAATAAGTATTTACTTCACGCATAAGCTACCTAAGCTTTAATTAAGTACAATTCAACTAAGTTACTAACACCAAATTATTATCAATAAAAAATATTTACGTAATAGTCGATCAAATGTTGACAATATCCACAGTTATTACTTTTAAAAATACAATCCTATCCTATTTCTTTGGCTTCACGCTGTATCCCGCACATAGTAGGGTAAATACACTCCCATTCCCGACTTTCCACCGAATTCTGGAGGCATTACGTGTTAGGCACGCTGGACTTCTAATTGCAAGATTTCACTAAGAAACCATTAACATCACTAGGTCATTTTTAATTTACTTACTCAATTATCCCGATAATCTCTAAATCACAACGCTCGTTACCTGTCAGTGTCTAATGTGAAAATAAGAAGAGGCCTCGTATGAAATATTACTCCACTCCCGTTTTCCCGCGAAACACAACTTTATTTATTTCATAATCATTTCCTTGTATTTTACAACATATTAATAATAATAAATCGTGTGTGATTTGCTGTTAGATGATTATTTTTAATTTACTTTGTGAAATTGTGATTGTGGAAAATCGATTTGAACTTGATGCCATTGACTTTGTGGTACGACTAAACTTTCTTCATACACCCGTTTTATTTCGTTAAAAGAATTAATGAGCTATGTGATTTATTATTCCATTCTCTTCGTTTTACATTTATAGACATTGCCCAGGCACTCTGTGCAACTTTATTTAATGTATCAATATATTATTTTTCCTCATATGTCTAAAATAACTTTTTTAGCTTCCCAGTCGGTATTTAAATCTATAAATATTGTTATCGCAACCACAACGATACCGTTCTGTAACACTTACCTACAAATATAATTAAGAAAAAGCACAGTTACTTACATCACACAATTTAATTCAATTCAATTTCAAGAGTTCTTTGTCTTGATACTAGAGTGAAAAAATGCAATACCTCGTTCCCCCAAGAAAGATCAAACTCATGACCCTCACCTTTACAGTCAGACCCTGTACCGCTACACCACAACGGCCTCAATTATTAATTCAATCACAAAATAAACAATAGATATATCATGTCACGATTTTGTCAGTAAAAACCTTTTATAAATTGATATAAATCAGAACAGCATACTTCAGGTGACCTTGTTTTCAAGTAGTCAGATAACTTACGCTAAAACAATCCCAAAGCCGCGACATTGACACCTAGACCGCAGCCGGATCTCACTGCGAGAAATATAATTATAATATAAGGACAATTTAACAGTTCAGCTAAGTATATCTTGTGTAAATCAATTTGACCTAACTTAAGCTTATTTGACCTTAACCTGCTGTTGTGTGATGTTTAAGCTTTTTTTTTAAATTATCACGCTATATCCCGCGCATAGTATGGTAGACAGAGGGAACCTGGGAGGCGCGGGTTAACCCTCGATTTCACACTTGTACCCCGGCACCACGACTGGCGTCAAATTATTCATTTACGTAAAATTTTATTATAATTTTTCAAAACATGTCCTACTCTACTTTTTGCTTTTAACAAACTACACCTCGTTGTTATGAAACATCGGAACTTAACGTTTTTTTTATTTCATCAGATCAAGGAAATGAAAATATTTTATTTTTAAGATATTAGGATAAATAGAATATTCATTCTACAGAGAATGGACTCTATTGACAGATATTATCTAAGGTGAGAGTGGATTCAAATCCCACTTAAATTAAATTGGTTAACTTGAATAAAAATTATATAGACATTAGGGTGCATATATTCGAACTAGTGAAAAATGGGAATAAGAAGATCACAAGAAATTATAAGTATTAAATATCATATGAAAAGGTATATTGAAAGCTAAATGTTGTATCTTATACCAGTTTATATAATTTATATACAAAAAGTTGATCTATTTAAATAACCAATAGGAGTAACTAGTCTCGATTACAGTCACCAACCTTGAGGACAGTGATCGCAATAGTATCTAAAAGGTAGGTATTTCAATTATTTTTTTTTTATGTTTCACTCNGCTTCGTATTTTCCTTGAAGTTGTTCGTTAACCTTTCATCTCTTTCATTCTCTGCCTTTTCACGCTTCATCTTGATCAATACTTTCGTCTTGTGCTTTTGCAGCTTATACTCTTTCTTTTTTATCTCTCTCATATTTTTATCTTTACCAGAGGCTTTATAATCCTGCCATGCCTTCTTCTTTCTTTCTAACCTACCTAGTGTTATTGCTTAACATTACTTCCGTTCCCCACTTACCGCCGAATTCTGGAAGCATTGCATGTTAATGACGGATATCAATTCCACGCTTTGCCTCGTTACCAGAGCGTAGAAACGAAAATTAAGTATTTCATTTCCTCAAGTGGGAATCGAACCCACAACCTTGTGTCCCTGGCCACGACTTTTTGCTATTATTTATTTATTTCTCTTTGAAATTGTTTATTTTTTAATTAAGATAATAATGTAGAACATTCATATAGGTACGTATATTTCTTTAGAGGATAATTCCAGTTTTGATTTCAATAACTAAATTGAAAAAATTGAAAAAACGACATTTAAAAATTAGGCTAGTTGTGGCGCAAGGGCAAGTGTGTTAATGTAAACTCGGCTGTATGTCGAGTGATGGTGGCTTCGATCCCCATTGGAATGAAATATTTATTTAAATTATATATATTTTAATTTATTCGCTCTGGTGTCGAGGCAAAGGCACGGCGTTGAGATCCGCCACTCACCATAGATGAAGCTGATTTAAAAATAAAATTACATCTAGATAAGCTTTAAAATCGCAATCAAGCAATGTGATAAAAGAAGTCTAACTTATACACAAATAGCATATATAACATTGAAGATAAGTATTATGTGGTTCATAATATGGATGCTATTACCTCAATAAATACAAACATAAAACTACTATTAAGCTACCGTCTTCCTACAAACCAATTATCCCTTCCCTTTTGAGGTTTCCCTTCTTTAACAACAGAAAAAAAAACCAAAAGAAAAGCATACATCGAACCATATATGTATATAAAGAAATATATTAAAATTAACCTTATTACAATATTAACAAGGCTTATATTTGCGTGATAGTAAATCAATTTGTAGTGGTCCGAATTTGAACCTTATTTCTTTAGATTTAAGAAAACAAGACGAATAGACAGTTGTATGTATTCCATTATACGTTTATAGACAAAGCAAGGTGTAGAAAACTTCGCGTGCAAGCAATGCAAGATTTCTTTTAACATTCAAGGAGAGAACCGCGATGTTGTAAATGAATATCTCTTTCGGATACGGCCTTGTTGTTGTTGTTGTACACTTGACCGAATATGCGATTTGTTGGTTTTGAAATATTTTATTTTATATGGTAGTTATAAAGAGAATATATATAATAATATATTTAAATTTGTTGTGATATTGGCGTAATCACATTAATTATATATTTATTAAATAAGTATTAAAATGTTATCTCTTAATATTATGCAAAAAGAAGGAACATCTAAAATTTTTATAGTGATATTTTAATTTTTTTTCATATAATATATAGTTTTTTTTTTGTTTATCTGTCTATTAATATACAGAAAATACAGAAAAGAGTTTGGTGTGAGTCATTAACCAACTTTAGTAATAGGAGCCTCCTCCTATTACTAAAGTTGGTTCTCGATTCTCGATTTGACTGTACTATTATATGTTGGTTACCTCAGAACTTTCAACTGCGTGGACTAATTTTGATGATTCTATTTTTATTTTAAAGCCAGTGCTTTCCATGTGGATTTTAATTTGGTCTAATTCTAACTATGCCATTAATGAGAAAATCATATATCTTAAATTTACATTAAGTATGTGCGAATGTCGTCCATATTTGAGGATGAATACCTCAATTTTTTCTTTTTAGTTTACTGTTTGAAGTCGGTCTTTTTTTATCATATAGTGTTATGTTATATTCATAACACTATATGATAAAAAATGTCGTAAGTGCTATACCTAATATGTACAGTAAATTAAATCGTTGTCCTTCAAAGAGTTAATTTTTTTTATTACTACTGACACTGTAATGGATCGAGCGGATGTTGCTAAGAATTTGAAAGAAATTTATTCAAAGAATTCAGAAATATATTCTATGTTTTATGTACACATATTTATGTACATAAAATATACGAAATTTAATAAATAACATTCAAATATTTAGCCGAAAGATTCTCAATATTTTTTACCGCAAAACCAGTAACATACTAGATGTATTTTTTCTTTACTTTCCAATATATTTATATTGGAGATAAATAAATCTTGTAGGTAAAATCAGAAAATTGATATTTCATATATTCAGAATAAAACATGATTTCTAAATTCAAATTCTGTATGGAAACGACAGTATTATTGATTATATAGTTGTTACATGTGATATAAACTTAATTTTACAATAAATGATTGCAGTAATTTACTTCATAGAAATAATATAACGTGTCAGCTTAAGTCGTTGGCTATATTTAGTAAAAGGAAGAGAAAAGCCATTCGATCGATCGATTCCTATTACAGAAAGTACAAATTTCGGATTATTTGGTTTAGTGAGGGGGTCAATGTCATTGGTTAGAATATAACCGGGTCTACGGAGGTAACGAGACGACGACTTTAACCGTTTTGCCTATGACCTGGGTTTTGGACAGTTAGCTCATATAGGTAACTGCAGTTTGTGGCAGTGGTTTTTAATATATTTGGAGATCATTATTAAGCATGTAGATATGTTTTAAAGAATTTATTTATTTTACAGGATTTGGAAGGTCAGGTTAATACGAAGACAACATTGGCGTATAAAATGGATCTGATCATATTTTATGGAGGCGGACTTTGTTTTTAAGGAACAATTTTTGGTGCAAATCGCTGGACAAATGCCGCTTTTCGACGTACATATTCTGTATGCTCACTAAAAGGCAGTTTACCGTCGAACATGACTAATGGGTGGTTGGCCTGTTCGGTTGAGAAATTATTTTGCCCAACACACCTGCATAATCCACTTGAACTCTTAGCCAGCCAGTCGTTGAACTCCTAGTCAACACATCACATCTATTCAGTTAAAAATCCAAACAGAAAATTGAGAACGGAAACTAATGGGAGAGATGTGTGCCGTTAAAAATATTTATATAATAATACAATGTATATGTAAGACAGAAAGTGTAGGAAGAATATTTGAATTTTACTATATTAAGTTTAGAGTTTTTTGAATAGACGATACATATGGAAAGAATAATTCATAGAAAAATAATCTTATCAATAAATAAGCATGAAGAATTAATTAAGTACCCGTTTAAAAATATAGCATTGTAGATAAATAGATAATGCTTATAATGTTTATTATATTTATAACTTTACAAACTAGAAAACGACACTTTGTTATTATTTTATTACATAGTCAGCAAATAGCTAACGACTAGAATTGAAAAATGTAATTAAATATTTTGTGTACTTTCAGGAAATAAACCTATGTATATATGTATAAACAATTATATAACGCATAATAATGTTGAGGCCAGTCGTGGCGCAGGGGCACAAAGTCTGTAAATCGACTGGTTGTGTTGAGTTCCACCACTCAACACCTTCAGAAATAGGCGGAAAGTGGGGAACGGAGTGTCTTAACATTGAAAAAAAAATTATAAGTAAGACGAGTAATTTGATGAGATTAATAGTTTATGTTATAATCTGTTATTAGTTGCGTCATCAGAAATAATTAAAGATTACACAATAAGTCACCGGCGCGGCGGTATGTTGCCACAAAATGTGGTAAATAATTCATCTAATGATAGTCGGTGTTGCTGAACTACGTTTGTTGTACTGTTGGTTATATTGTTTATACAAATATTAGAAAAAAGATTAAATATAAGTTCCAATTCGAGAGTTTAGGCAGTTTTTTTTTTGTATATCTCTAGACTAGGTAAAGAAAAGCTGTCCTCCTAGCCTCTCCTCGCTGCATTTTTTTACTACTATAAACAAACCGTCACAAAGAGAATTAAATTAAACTTTCCAACTGCCGATTTCAATCGGCACAATAAACTGCAAAAGTATACAACAGTGTCATTGGTAATTAAATGAGATTCTATCCTAGTTGTAAACAATTCAGGGTGATCCATGAAGCGGATAAAAGAGAAAATGCAACAAAAACTATCGAGGTCTTCGCACTGCACAGCGCGGACCTGACGCAGCCACTGAGATGTGACCGACTGATTGCATCGACATTTATTTTTAAATTTATTTTAAAGTGCATTTTATATAACTATTAAGGTGGATGTCTGAAAATAGTAAAGATAATACTTTAATGAAGTATACAGCGTGAAGCTATAGAATTGGCAAAAATAATTTATCTTGTTTTAAGAATTTACCCACTTTTAGAAACGTAAAATAACACATATGTATATAACATATTTTATTATTTTCATTCTTCTTTTCGGTTATAGTTTGTATAGAAATTAGAATTTAATCATGTTATTATAATATGATTAAACAAGAAGGATTAAGAGAGGTAGAAAAGATACTAGAGAAAAGTCACGTTTAAAGCATGAGGACTCCCTGGAGGGCATGTATGAAGAGGTAGATGACAGTGGACGAAGCAAAAGAGGTATGCAGAGACCCTTCCAGAAATACAGCGCAGCCTACACAAAGGTAAGAAAAAAAAGATTTTTATTAGCTTCACGCTGTATCCCGCACACAGCAGGGTAGGCAGAGGGAACCTAGTGTTAAGACACTCCGTTCCCTACTTCCTGCCGAATTCAGGAGGCATTGCGTGTTAAGTGGCTGAACTCAACGCCGCGCTTTGCCTCGACACCAGAGCGAAGAAATGGAAATATAAATTTAAGTAGATATATCATCTCCTCGAGTGGGGACCGAACCCACGACCAGTCGATTTTACAGTCACACTTTGTGCCACTGCGCCACGACTGACCTCCAAAAACTGAAGATAAAAAACTGAAGTAGAAAAAAAAATGATTAAACAAATAATAAGTAACTATATTGATATAGGGAAGATATGAAATAATATGTTTACCTCTAAAGTCACTGACTGTCATAAATAGAGCAAAAACAACTGAATAATCATATTAAATAACCAATTGCTATATCTGTTTAAAACAAATGAAACAACAGTTATCTTGTATCCAACATACGGACTGAGACAAAAGTCACTGGAGTAAAGTGCATTCGGACTTTTCATTGTAATAATATAACAAATTAAGCCTTATACAGTTAAAATAGAGTCCAAATTGCTTAAGTGTAAAGGCACAGGTGTTTTAGAAGTGGAAAATTGTTAGATTTCGAGTGGAGTCAACGACCGCCGTGACGGATCGGTGATCACTTTGCATCAATACGCTTCGATTGTTGAAAATAAGATGCGACACCGTTACTTTAATTAGAATTACGTACAAATCTACCAGATACTTTTTAGGTAATCAAAAAAGTTTATTATTTTTTCGTTTTTTACAAAATTTCAAATACTTTGGTAATTTGTGTTATTATTTTGATTTAGAAGCCTTTTAGCATGGTATATTTTTATATTATAAATGTACTTATTAAAATTGGCTAAATAAATAAATTGAGGTGTTGTGATATACAATACAGCAACCCGTGACTATATCATCTCACCATATAAGGCAATAAAACCTGTTTATCAGAAAAACCAACAAAACCTAGAAAGTGAACCTTGAAATAAATTAAGATTTCACGTTTGCATATTTCTAGAAAAAAAAACGACAGGCTGCTAACCACAGAATATACATTTTTTATATAAATTTACACTTATTGCTTTTTATGATTTTTATTTTTAAAACAAACAAACAAACTATGACGATTGTTGCTTTGTTATAAAGTCAAGGACCCCGTAATTTAATCGACCATTTCCAGTTTCTCGAAACGTGTAAAGAATTATGATTATACAGATGTTATCTCTTCTCTAACTTGGATTATTTTGTAATTCCATAAGTGACGCATATTGCTATTTGCATTTAAAACTATTTTTGGTCCATGGTTCCATTAATTGTTTTTTTATTTTTTAGTAATTCCTAAAATATTTCTTAAGATATTATGTAAGATCAAAGAAGAACACTACGATTGATATAATAAATAAAAATAACATAATTATTAATTATGGTAATTTTATATAAAAAAGAAGGTTTTAGCTTCAACGCGAAGGTTTTGACACTATATAACGCACATTGCAGGGTAGGCAAAGGGAACATGGGAACGTAGTTTCAAAGCACTCCCGCATTAAGACACTACCTTTCCCCACTTTCCGCCGTATTTTGGAGATACTGCGTATGAGTGGCGGTACATACTGCCGCTTTTTTCCTTTTTACCAGAGCGAGGATTAAAATATTATCGCGTTTGCAGTTCACGTTTGTACCCCTGCACCTTTAGTTATTCTGGATGACCTTTAGTTTAAACCTTAACAGCACAAAAAAAAATCCACCGTTGGTGAACATTCTTTAAAGTATAAAAACCGTCTAGTACAGTAGTATTTTGACAACGTTCGCCTAATAAATAATTATTTTAATTGTATGCAAATTTGAATTTTATTCCTATTAGGTAAGATTGAGTTTATTACATTATAAATGTAAGATGAATATTATGATTTTGGAAACAGTTATAATTTACCGAAGTGGAACACCGATCTAGTTATTTTTATGCATTTGAGAATCAGTTTTGGTCAGTTTTGTTTAGACTTTGAACATCTTTCATATTTAAAAAAAAATCAGCTTCACGCTGTATCCCGCACACAGCAGGGTAGGCAGAGGGAAGGAAGGCCTAGCGTTAAGACACTCCGTTCCCCACTTTCTGCCGAATTCTGGAGGCATTGCGTGTTGAGTGGCAGAACTCTACGCTGCGCTTAACCTCGATACCAGAGCGAAGAAATGGAAATATAAATTTAAGTAAATATTCATCTCCTCGAGTGGGGATCGAACCCACAACCAGTCAGTTTTGCAGTCACACTGACTGGCCTCAAACTGGCCATATTTTACTTTTGTAATTTCCTTCAATTATTGTAACTAAGAAGAAGAAGAGGAGAACATTTTTGAGTGCCGTTGAAATACTATTAGAAAAAAATGTAGATCTAGATATGCCATTTTGATATTACAATTTTCCAATATGTCGATTGATAAATGCAAATAAAATAGTGTAATTGCATTAACATTAAAAAATTTTTGATGAAAAAAAAAGGAAAAAAGGAAATTTTTATGATTACCAAAAAAAAACATACTCGTATAATAACAGTTTATTAAGTAACATGTTATACGTACCTTTGACACAAGAACCTAACATATAGAAAGTTTATAGCTTTCAAATTTCACCGTGACATAAGCGACCGGTTGTGGCTAGTAATTGCCCAAAAATTTTGTGCAGTATTATTGGTATTTGATCGTAAAAATTCTAATTTACTTTTTTTTTAGCTCACGTTATATCCCACACCAGTGCAGGCTGAGAACCTAGTGTAAAGACATTCTATTGCTATTAAGGCACATGTTCCACTTTCCCGCCGAATTCTAGAGGCATTGAGAGCTGATTGGCGGAACTCAACGGCTTTTTGCTCTGCCGCCAGGGCAAAGAAATTAAAATGTTAGATATTTTAGTTTCTCTAGTGGGAATGAACCCACAACCGTCGCGTTCACAGTAGCACCCTTGAGCCCCTGCGTCGTGACAGAGTCTAATTTAGATTCTTTTCTCATACATCAGGCTTAATAAGTTTAGAAAACTTAGTAAAAACACTTCCTAGAGATAATAAGTTGTAAATGACACCATTGTAACGCTGCTGTATATATAAAAAAATTGGGGAAGTGAAATTTTTGAATTATCAAAACTTTTGATTCCATAATCAACTAAAATAAAACAAATTAAAATATTATTTAAAAACAATTCAAATATAAGCAAACATATATTTTTTAATAAAGTATACTTAAATATATTCTCAAAAAAAAATATTTGTAAAAACAAAAACCCCGACTGCATCGAACTTAAAAGAAAATAAACAAGCCCAATAGTTTATTAGGATTAGCAGTCGGGACCTCTTTAAATTTTGCGGGGTTCCTGGTAAAGATTTTATTGTTTGAAGAATTACTTATAGGTCCCGACTGTTAATCCTAATAAACTATTGGGCTTGTTTATTTTCTTTTAAGTTCGATGCAGTCGGGGTTTTTGTTTTTACAAATATTTTTTTATTTTTCATTTTTTTGTTAGAATTTATTATGGTAATGATAAACATGATATATCTTTTTGAAATCCTGAAATTGAGCTCTTGAATTTGATACCCATATTGTGATATTCGAAACGAAAAAAAATTTTTTTACTAAGTCCAATGGCGTACAACAGCCGCCATGATCGTTTTTTATTAATGTCACCTATCTAAGAACACTTGGGCTGCTAATACGAATCTAACGATATCTCAAATATGTAAATCCGTTCAGCGGTTCTGGAGATACGAGGTAATAAAGAATATTACATACATACAAGATACGCGCGAAAAACATAACCCTTCCTTAGCAGTCGGGAAATACAAATAATAGGCAACAATAACCACAATTCTATTTGTTATTATTTAATTTTATAACCGTAGAAACCATTATTAATAAGTAGGTCACTAGCCCGCATTTTATAAACCGACGCGTGCAATGGCTGATATAATGCGATTTGATACAAAACTGAAGTGGAGTAAAAAAGTCTATAGTTATTCTCTGATTTAACATAATTTAATATATATAATAACTTTTTTAAATATATATTTTTTTTTCATCTTCACGATATATACAGCATTATAGCAGAATAGACAAAAAGGACCTAGTGTCCAAACACTTTGTTCTCAACATTCCGTCTGAATCCGAGATATTGCGTGTTGAATGGCATCCGATTGGAGAAATAATAATAATTCACTTTTCAAGTCAGAATCGAACTTCAACCAACGGTTATTTTCGGAGGATATGATTATAGTATTAGTAATAATATAAATTTATAACATATTAATAAAATAATTAAAATATATTAATTAAAATTATTAAGCATATACTCACACTAAAATTAGTTTTATAATTCCAAAAGCAAAGGAATAGAAAAAAAAATAGAAAATATTTTCATTTTGCTTTATCGTTGATGCCGTAATACACATATAACGTATTTGAATTTCATTGAAATAATATTTGAGGCCATGTTTAATTTATTCAAGTGTATAAATGTAAATTTTATTATATCATTGTCACTCAACGTATCGTAATACGAAGTAATTAATATCGCATGAACGACGTTCCGTACAAAATCAATTTAAATATAGCCTCGCACATGTTTTATATAAGTTGTAAAGTGCTTAATAAAATTATAGAAATTTATTTTTATATTGTAAATGTTTATTATATTTTTTTTTTCAGCTTCACGCTGTATCTCGGATGTAACAGGGTAGGAAGAGGGAACCTAATGTTAAGACATAAATACGATTATAGTAAAATGATGAGAAGTGCAAGGACTTATGTAAATATCTAAAGAAATCCATTTAAATGTAATCACTTCTCGTAATAAGAATAACATTTTTTTTACTGTTTCAAGATTCGAGTACATTTTTTAAACATATTTTTAGTAAGCTAGAAAAAATCACCATTATTTCTTTTCTACAGGCGTCCCCTATCCATAGACAATCGTTGATCCATCGATCGCGTTACATTCTGTATATATACATTATTAGTACTTATGAACAGAAAATGATAACGAAAATAAATATTATGTAATTAGTATAGTAGTTTAGTATGTAATTTATAGCACGTAGATCTGTCTATAAGTAAGTTTATTATATTAACATATTTTTTTTATCTTTTTTTTGGTAAGAGTTGCCGGAAAGAGATCACCTGTGGTGATAAGGACGCCTTTACACCATTTTTTATTTGTTTTATTTTGTATCTGTTTTATGTTTAAATTGGTATAATAAAGTATTAAGCAAATATTATAAATAAACCATCAGTAAAATTTTATTAACACACTCTCATCAACTATTAACACACGACATTGACTCAAAAACAAGTATTTACAAACATTACGAAAATCATGAAAATATCCTTGTTCAAGAGCAAAGTTAAAACATGCAACCAGGTATCTAGGACGACACGTAAAACACTCACAATTTCCATACAAACGACGGTCACTTTCGAAACTATTGAGATTCCGCCCCGCAAGTGCTTTTGACCATTGTCTTGACAACAATTGGTTTTTGTACGCCGTCGAAGTATAGGAAAAACTCAATTAGACACCTTGCGTCATGAGTATATATATAAATATAACTATAAAGTTAATTAGTTAATGACTTTGAATAAAAAATAAATCAGGTTCACGCTGTTTCCCGCATATATAAGCAGGGTAGGCAGAGGGTACCTAGTGTTAAGACAGACCGTTCCCCATTTTCCGCCGAGTTCTGGGTGCATTGCGTGTTGAGTGGCGGAACCCAACGCTGCGCTTTGCCTCGACACCAGAGCGAAGAAATGAAAATATTATGTACTTTATTTCCTCGAGTGGGAATGGAACCAATAACCGGTCGCATTTACAGTTACACGTTAGTGTCACTGCGCCACGAGTGGCCCCTAATTCGAAATACTATTTATTTAAATAGATATTTACAAGTACTTTTTAATTATAGAAATAATTAAAAAAAATAATCCTAATTAAATTAATTAATTAGAGTAAAGCTGTCACCGGAGGGTTCCATCATTAGGTATAATATACATAAATAAGTATTTATAAGTTCTAAAAGTTTTAAATAAACATAGCTTTAAAATTATTTCTAATCTATCCAACATCGTTTATTTGAATCGTAAAGTATACATTACAGTGTACATTTTAACAATCTATCATAATACCAAGAGATTTTGACCGAATATAATATAAACGAACAATCTAAATAAATTACAAAAAAACCCGGCAATTGATTTCGCTTGCGCCAGTGCCATATTTGATACAAAAGTATGCCAAAAATTGAAGTCGGACTTCACTAAAATTACTCAAAGACACGAGTGTTCCGTTGCTCAACGTTTCTTTTGCGAGCTGTTGCGTTGTAATTTAATGTCATGCTGAGTAATAAATTATTATTTATGTAAAATGGGGGGCAACGAGGATAAAAATGTACTGTTGGACAAAAGGTTACGTAATAAAACAAAAAGAGTTTCACGCTGTATCCCGCACACAGTAGGGTGGCATTGAGTGGCGGAACTCCACGCCGCAGTTTGCCTCGACACCGAACCGATAAAAATAATTAAATATTTAATTTCCTCGAGTGGGGACCGAATCCACAACCAGTTCGCGTTTACAGTCACACACTTGTGGCCCTAAACTAAATGCCTCCAGAATTCGGCAGAAAGTGGGGAACGGAGTGTCTTAACGCTAGGTTCCCTCTGCCTACCCTGCTTTGTTCGTGATACATTGTGAATGGTGAAAAAAAAATACAATCAGGACTCAAACCAATACCTATTGTAATATCAATAGAATGTCTATTCACAAATACATTTAATTAAAAACAAACCAAATCAAATTACCAATTAGCCATTTTTATTCAAACACAAACACAGATACAATACTAAATTAAAACTCACCGTACGCTTGACATTCATCACTCACCGACGTAACTCACCGTTTCGCAACACTCTTACGAATTTAATTTCGAGGTAATTCACAATACAATGGCGATCATTATCATCACCGTACAGTTTTTCATTAACAGTATTTATTCTGTTATTATACTGCTTCTTCGAGTCAAGTATTAAATTAGAATATTATATACGTTTTGTTTCATATTAAAACTCGTTTATTTTATTTCTGGTTAAGATTTTATTTGCTTAGGAACTTATCTTATGTTTAATATTCGTTTTGGGGATCTGACGTATCTAGTAATGTCTAATATGGGTGATGGGTTCGATTCCCATTTTTGTTAATGTTTATGTTTTGCTGATACAAAATGAAAATCGATTATCGATATTAGTATATTTTGTGTCAGTTTTTTTTTTTATTTTTAATAACTGCAATGCTCGGTACATTTAATTTTCGTGTAAAAATCGGGACATCCCGCCAAAATCGGAATATCTGGCAACACTAGTTCTAGCACATATGCATGGTAATTTAAAAAGAATAATACCTCCTTAAATTAACTAGATCAGGTTACAAAACAGCACTAAGTTATTTAAAATAAAATAAAAATAAGTCAATTTGGCACGATTTACAATATAAAAACTATATTTGGAGGCAAGCAGGTGACCAATCGCATAGGTGAATGCGAGGCTGGCGCGAGGTCAAAGATTGACAGTTCAGTACGAACAAGTTATACTAATGCATTTGTGACCACTGCAGTACTATAATATCTATAAATAAAATATATATGTATAAAATAATATAAAAGCATTATTAATATAAAAGCAATATTAATGTTTAAGGTTATCGTGTTAAGTTGGAATGTGTTAAATGCGATAGCAATGGAAGATCCATTTCGACATGTGTTTTTTCAATTTAATTTTGAAAATTTTAAGAAATGTATTTAAGAAACCTGACATATTTTACTTAAATATATTTGTAAGTACAATGATTACTTCATTAAGAAAAGGGAAAATTCTTCCAATGAAAGAATATTTTTAAGGTTGCGTACCTTAAAAGGAAAAACGGAACCCTTATAGGACCACATTTTGTACGATCTGTCATTTATCTCTAGATCGCGTGGAGGTATCAAGCTGAAATTAATAACATTGAATATTTATAGATTTTAAATTTATTTTTAAATTTCATTTCATATAAAATGAGTGCATACGTACGCCTACAAATATAAGTTTGTTAATTTTTATGTTGTACTTCCCCGTTGACATAAATCCTGAAATTGATATGGAAACCTTGTCAGGTTTTTTTTATAATTTTTAAGTTTTTTTAGTCATAAAATTACTTGCAACAAGTTCAGCTTAAGTAGGTTGAATTTGAATAGGCGTCATATCAAATGTTGTTAACTGTTTATATTATTTAGAATTGTGTCACGCGTGTAATGAACCCACACTGACCTTAATGTAATTTTATAGCCATTGCAATACAATTAGAAAAAAAATATCTCGAAGTTATTGTAAGCTCATATACTACAAGAAAAAAATATATTACATATATATATATTTATTTTACAATGCGAAATGAGTGGAATTTAGTGTACGAACGAACGAATTTCAGGTTAGATGGCTCTAAGAGCATTTTTCTATACAATTATATCTAAAGAACACCCCAGTTTTAGTTTGTTTTGAAAGAATACTTTACAAGAACAACAGCAAGTAGATACGTACTATAATCTAACTTGGCGTATTATTTTCCCACGGTGACAGAATCCTTGTAATTTTACCTTATTGTTGTTGGACAGATAAGAGGTAGTGTTGCGGTGTGAATGGATATTATTTTTACCCGATTGCGCGACGAAGCATAATGTGTTACGTTATGATTTAGTTGAGGCCAGTCGTGGCGTAGGGGCACAGTGTGATTTTAGGAAATGAAATATTTAATATTATCATTTCGTCGCTCTGGTGTCGAGGCAAAGCGCGGCGTTAAGTACCGCCACTCAACGCAATGCCTCCTGAATGCGGTGGGAAATAGGAAAAAGGAGTGTCTTAACACTAGGTTCACTTTGCCTACTCTGCTGTGTGTGGGATACAGCGTGAAGCTGAACGATATATACATTTGTTCTAATGTGGCGTCATAGAAAGTATAAATATATTACATTATATATAGGTTACAATAAATATATTATATGAGTCAATGTTTCGAAAACTTCTGACAATTTATTGTATGTTGTCATTTCATTCGTTTCGATGACGCGAAGGTTATACGATATATGTGACATTAAACGTTTCAGTTCTCCAAATCCGGTCCGGCTTATGGATTTTAAATATATATAATAATTTAAAATATTTTATTACTACTATAAGTAAATTACAATTAACAAATTTCACATTAAATTATTAAGAAATCAATATAAGATATATCGATATTATGACTGTGTTACTTTTCATTTAAAATCTTTTTAAAATGAAACTTATATAAATTAAACCATAACCATAAATAAATTAAATTTATATGAAATTATAGAATATCTATTTCAATTGAATTATAGCAGAACTTTAATTGAGGCCAGTCGTGGCGCAGTGGCACAAAGTGTGACTGTAAAACCGACTGGTTGTGGGTTCGATCCCCACTCGAGGAGATGAAATATTTACTTAAATTTATATTTCCATTTCTTCGCTCTGGTGTCGAGGTTAAGCGCGGCGTTGAGTTCTGCCACTCAACACGCAATGCCTTCAGAATTCGGCAGAAAGTGGGGAACGGAGTGTCTTAACACTAGGTTCCCTCTGCCTACCCTGCAGTGTGCGGGATACAGCGTGAAGCTGTTTCAATATAACCTCTCTGTTAGTATCATACAAAAAGTTATATTAACGTGATATGCTCACGATTTATAAATCCGTGTCTAGTAAGCCTTGAAGGACCACGTTTAACCCTGAACAAGTTTCTTTGAGATCTGTATCTCAGTCGCTCCACCCTGTAGTACATCGAGATTCTTTGTGATATTATCTCGCCATATTTTCTTGTAGTAGGAAGTAAATTCTAATGCATTTTAATATGTGATACTTCACGCCAGTACTATTAGATGACCGTAGTCTACAGTAATATGCTGCTAAATTATAAATAATTATGATAAATTGAAGAAGATGATGGTGCTGTGAACCGATAACGTGAAGCTTCACTATAAAATACTAAATACGAATCAAATACAGCTTTACCTTATTCTTATTTTATATTTTATGTCTTATATTAAACATTTACGAAAAGAGAAATTGGTAGGACAGAGAGGAAATAGCGATGTGCTAGGGTGGGAAGTGACACTTAATTTCTAGGATATTCTGTATCAAATATGTAGAGAATAAAAAAATATTTTTAAATAAACCAACTTCAAAACTATTCCTATTACACAAACTTTAATAAAATTGTTAATTTTTTAATTTTTTATTATTCAAAGTATAAATTGAAAAATACATATTTATACCTATTTACTATTTAACATCCGCTATTTTAGAAACCAAGAAATTCGAGAGATCCCCACAATTTCTGCCTTGCCTTGATCCGGTCTACAAATAATAAAAAAAATAATAAATCAGGAATTCGCAAAAAGAACTCGGCTAAACATAGACCAAAATCGATTTGATCCAACAATAATATGTTATACAACTGCTAAAGTGAAACTTTGAGTAAGTATTCGTCTTATTAATATATACTTTAATTTCAACCTTCCAGAGGCGCCACAAAATGGAGACGCCAAAAGTACAAAAAAAATCAATTCTGTATATATTGAAAGACTTTAACCTTTAAAAATAAGTAATAGAAAAACAAATAACCCAAAAAAAGGTGACTAAAAAATCCGTATCATTTATAGTATGAGCAAAACAAGTTAAGCGGCCTCCACTCGTCATTAGCATTTCGTAATTAATTATCCCCTTTTATCAGGTTTTAATATAATTCCAACTTATACAACCAGTTGCTGATATAAATGTTTTAAAGTTATTTTCTTTTGGTCATCTTTATTCACGTCATCGAGGTAGATTTAATCAGCTTCACGCTGTATCCCGCACACAGCAGGATAGGCATAGGGAACCTAGTGTTAAGACACTCCATTCCCCACTTTCTGCCGAATTCTGGAGGCATTGCGTGTTGAGTGGCAGAACTCAACGCCGCGCTTTGCCATCGAGATAGATATATAGATGATGTCACTTTTTGCTGCTGTTTGTATGTCATTCGGTAATAACCAAGAGTAATATTATATTTTTATATTTCATACTTTAGAAAAACAGATGGGGAACTAAGTGTCTTAACTAAACCAAAACTACTTCAGCTACTTTTATCTAAAAATATATAGGTATCTTTAGCGAAAATTCCCAAATACTAGAAATACTAGAAAATATTGAATATATGTCACTCTCTACAAAATGAATATTTGTAATTCTTTGTCGATTCTGTGAATGCACTTTGAAACATACCTACTAAAAGTAAGTCTCGCGTGCAAAAATAGTTTTGCTTGTAACCGCCGCGAGCCCGAACTCGTCCTGAAGCCTCAAAGTCCGAAATAAGTTTTAAATGCCAACATTCTAGTGTCTGTACGACCTTTGCGTTTAAAACTAAAATTTATTATAATATGGGATTGGTCTTTGCTTCGTATGCTTAACATTAAAATTATATATTTTTTAATGTATTTTTAAGCTTTCAAGTTAGCTATAATCGTTACCGAATTTACTTAAAGTTTTTTAAGCATTTTTTAAAGTGTTATTCCACACTTAGGAAAGAAAAATACTTATTTAGAAAACGTATAAAAATTTGAACGTAGCGGGACTCGAACCCACGCCTTCTGAAAACCGACCAGGTCGGTTTCCAGGAGGCGCGGGTTTCCAGGAGGCGCGGGTTCGAGTCCCACTACGTTCATATTTTTATACGTTTTCTAAATAAGTATTTTACTTAAAGTTATTGGCTACAATGATATATTTTTTCTTTACACAAAAACGCAATATTGGATAAATCTTATCTAACAACAATACAAAATATGTGGCAAGAAGGAATCAATAGTTATCAAAATCACCATTTTTGCCTCTTCAAATAAGCATTTCGATTAAGTTCGTATGAAAATTTTACTTTTTATATACTTAAATTCACTTGCAACTATTATAGGCCAACAGAATATTCAAAAATCTCCTATGAACAATGTCGAAATCTACAAGTCGTCATTTTATTAGTAAATAAAAGTACTAAATATTTAGGCCGGTCGTGGCGCAAACGCTACTGGTTGTGGGTTCGATCCCCACTCGAGGAAATGAAATCACATACAAGGGTTCAAAGTTTATTTTTATAATTTAATTTATAGATCAATTCATACACACAAATCCATATAAGTCATTTAAACTATTCACGACTCCTATAAAGGTACAGCGTGACATTACACTAGCATTCTTTGCATATTGTATATTTCGTGCAAGCACGTACCCACTGCAATCAACTTAAAACATATAATTAATTACTATTGTTGAAGGTCATACATATGGAAACTCGTATTATTTATTCTTATGTGCTTTAAAAGACTTAAAATTAATTATTTATAATTGTTTTTCTTTCGTGATTCGAACCCGCTAACTGTTCAATATTTATCAACTGAATAACATTTAATAGATGCTTATAAATTAAAGTCTCACTCAGGGACGTTAGCGTATTAAATTAATTTGTATTGATTAATGCCAGTTAAACGTTAATTGGGGTTTTAAGCTGTAGCTGGAAGAATGTGGTCTTTACCAGCTGTTTACTAGAAATATGTATATTTATATGTTTATATGTAAATATTTAGAGGTTAAAATATACAAAATTAATAATTTACCAATAAAAAATTATATTATCTTAAAACCAAACGTGTCTTCACGATAATTATATGTAAATTCCAAATACGTTAAGGCAATCAAAAATGCATCCGGGACGAAAACATCACGATTCACATTTAAAACTTAAAATTTAAAAAATAACGCCTTCGCTATTATTTTTTTTTTCACACGTATTCAAAAAATGTATTTACGTACCTAATGTTCATAAATTTATTAATACTATGCATCAGCCATGGTTTCTTACAGAACTGAAATAATTTTCAACACTTTATTAAATATTTATAAAATAAATCGCGCATAAAGCATCCTACTATATGCGGGATAAAACGCGAAGATCAAAAAAAAAATTTAAAAAAATACAAAAAATTACGATTACGATTTAAAAAATCTAACTATAATAAGAGTTTCTTTAACATCTTAGCGAGGCTTATATTTGTAGTATAACCAACTAGTCTGTTTGTTTGTCATCCTTCCCTTTGTTAAAACAGCGGCTTGAACACGATAAGGGGAGATAATGTATGGAAACATGCAAGATTTCGAATAGGATTCTAGCGTGACTCCATGTTGTATATAGAAAAAATCTTGTGAACAACTTCTATGATTTGATTATAATGTTACGTATAAAATTGTGTTTGATTATTGGAAATATTTCGGTTTTATAGGGTCGTTGGAGTTTTCTTTAGGCTTTTTGACTTATATATATTTGGCTTTTTAAATTGTTTATATTGTTATTTTATCACGTTGTATCCTGCAGCTGGGTAGGCAGAAGTAACCTAGTGTTAAGATACTCCGTAATTCACTTTATGCACAATTTTCGAAACGTTCTGCGTTCAGTGGCCGAGCTCTACGCCGCGCGTTGCCTTTTTACCGAAGTGAGAAATGTTCCCATGTGAATGAACTTGTTTATATTACAGATTTTCTAAAAAATTTTCGTTCTCCACTTTCCACCGAATTCTGGAGTCATTGCGAGCTGAACAACACACAACTGAAAAAATACGTGTTGAGTGGCGGAACTTGACACTGCGCTTTGCTTCGTTAACAAAGCGAGAAAATGAAAATATTAAATATTCCATTTCTTCGAGTGGGAATAGAACCCAAAACCTGTCGCATCTACAGGCACCACCTGCGCTCCTGCGCCACGACTGACCACCCAATTTTTTTTAAATTATTTATTCTTATTTGTATTAAAGTCCTTAGTAATAAAACTAATTGCACATAAAATCAATTATTATCAGTACGTAGATACAATAAAAAAGAGTAATAAAACATATCTTTAAATAAATATGAATAAAAACGAACGAGGTAATTTAATAAATTACGTACCTATTATTTACGATATAAGCACAAAAACATGTTTTTATTACAATAATGTTAATTAAATATTGACTAAAATCCATAATTTTTTTGTATTATTATTATTTATAAGTTCACGCTGTGTCCCATGGGTACGCAGAGGGTGCCTAGTATTAAGACACTCCATTCCCCAATTTCCGACAAATCTAGAGGCGTTGCGTGTTGAGTGGCGGAACTCAACGCTGCGCTTTGCCTGGACACCAGAGAAAAGAAATTAAAACATTAAATATTTCATTTTATAAATATTTAAAGAAAAATTGATTTTATAGATAGACCATATTTCTGTACTTAGAAATGTTATTAGCACAGTCTTTTATATTTAACCTTAGTCCATCAAACTTTAACTTTCTTGAGTAAAGTGATAAAATTGATTTTAATGAAAATTTGCAAGTGAAAATAAATTAGTAAACACTTTCCCTTTTGACTAATCCTTTGTGTAAATCTCTTCCGCTCCGTTACTAAATGAGTGACTACTACTGTAGACTGTAGACAATGCAAAGCCGAAAGTATCGGGCGTAGAAAGCTGAAAAGTGACTTTAGGTTTTTAACCTTAAAATGTAAGAAAATATTAAGTTAAGTAATCATTTCCCAACACGGAAAAAAACGGGGATTTTTTCAAATAAATGATAATCTTCTGTGAACCAACGGTACTCATAGATTAAGCCTAAACCTTTCTTATAAAAAACAAACAAATATACATAGTTTAATCATATTTTTCTTTATATTTTGTACCTATCTCTAATGATTGCGATATTCCTATAAATATACACAACAAGAATATAATTACATAGTAACTCTTAAATGCTAACTTCAATCGCGCCTTCCGCGTTTTCTTTATATGCTAAAGATGTTCATAAATAAACATAAGCTAATAAATCACACAGACTATAAATGAGAAACTTGTATATTAAATTATAATGGACTATCCTTATTAGGTATATTAGTTGACATTAAGCTTATCTATGTCGTTTACGTATTTATGGGAAAAATATCTTATAAGTAAAAAAAAATGTATTTTATCAATATTATTTAGCTACTAGTACCCAAAAGTATTTTTAAAAGAAGGCGACCACTCTGCTACACTCAGTAAGGTAAGTATGTACTTCGGTCTACATACATGTGAAGACATGATTGGCAACATCTTAAGAAGAGTTTCTATAAAGCTTAAGAAAAAAGTGAGTCACTTCTTGAGACCTGTGAAAGGTAATATTTCTTTACAGTGTGCAGGCGTACACAAACTAGATTGTGACTGTGGCTTATCATACATCGTTCAAACAACGAGAAGCATCGGTACTAGGGTGAAAGAACACATCTTCGATGTCAACAATGGCATGTATCGAAATTTTTCAGTTAAAATACCTTTAAAAGTTTAAGTTACTCAACCGGTAATGCCTTCGGAATTCGGCGGAAAGTGGAGAACGAGAGTGTTTAATGGTAACGGAGAGTTAACACTAAGTTAGCATACTCTGTTCCTTCGGTTCTCTCTGCCTATCCTGCTATGTGCGTGGAGCTACGTTCATAAAACGGCTCTTGTTACCAATTAACTAAAAGTAATGTTATAATCTATATGTTTTAAGCACAGAATTCGAAGTCAGGACCTAACAACCCAATAAAACTCCAAACACATAAACTAAACTCATTATAAAATAAGAGAACCATAAGACTTGTATATTATATATGCAAGCAAAAAGGAGATGAAAATTGAAAATTACATAAACAGGAAATCATTTCATATAATAATATTAACGTAACATTGGTGTCATCAGATATGTATTGCGCACTTTTCACAAAGTGGCGGTGCTAGTGCCGGCGCGTGTAATAATTAAATTTTATTTTGTAGTCCTCGCTTACAATATGCGTAAAGTTCAGAGTTCAAGTATTAACTTAACCTAATGTTAAGTTAGCGTTAAGCTTTGTATTGTCGTTGTGCGTTGTGCTTATTGGAATAATAAAAAAATGCTAGCTTTTTTGGTGTAATGATATTTTATGATTTTGTTTTTTAGCTTCATGCTCTATCTCACATATAGGCAGAGGGTACCTAGTGGTAACACACTCCGTTCCCCACTTTTGGGGGGAATTCTACGTCCCGTTGTTGTCTTAGTAATATCAGCTTCACGCTGTATCCCGCACACAGCAGGGTAGGCAGAGGGAACCTTGTATTAAGACACTCCGTTCCCCACTTTCCGTTTGAGAGGCCAGTCGTGGCGCAGCGGCACGAGGTGTGACTGCAAAACCGACTGGTTGTGGGTTCGATCCCCACTCGAGGAGATGAAATATTTACTTAAATTTATATTTCCATTTCTTCGCTCTGGTGTCGAGATTAAGCGCGGCGTTGAGTTCTGCCACTCAACACGCAATACCTCCAGAATTCGGCAGAAAGTGGGGAACGGAGTGTCTTAGTACTAGAGCAAATAAATGAAAATGAATAATAATTTATTCCCCCGAGTGGGGATCGAACACACAACCTTCACGTTACAGTCAGCAAATAGCTATTTTCAAAGTATATATATACAAAGTGTATATAGGTACAGGTTAAAAAAATAAGAAAGCAATGATATGAATGTTTCATTTTAACAAACAAAAAATAATATCATAAAAAAAGAAAATAATATTACAAAACCAAATGTACGTCACTATTTATTGCATTTATTTACACAAGGTCCTCTTTATCTGATATTTTATTGAATCTTGAATAATAAAGATACTGGTTTTTATTATTTTTTTTTACTAGATGTGGTAAGGAAAATAATAAATGCAGATGAAGGAAAAATATTGAATTTGGTGTTCGATGCACGTACTCGTGTATCAATTAAATATATTATTATAATTAAAAATATTTTATTACAGATATCACTAATAAAGAAAAATCGTGTATGATCTGTGTTTTGAAATCATAGTACGGAATGCAAGAACATAACTTACGATAATTTTATCTCTTAAAATCTTAAATTAATTTTATTTTTATATAAGTATATTTTTATGTGATAATATACCCTTTTAATATTTTTTTTTTCATATTGCAGTACAGTTCTCTAGTTACGTAGCATCGAAAATGTTATTCTATTAATAAATATGTTAAAAGTTAAAACTTATTTTCTAGAACATACCAAAGTTCAGTATGTACTGACTTGTGTCATTATATTTTTTTCTGCATATCTACAAAATACACGAGATGTGCAAATATGTATAAAAAAATTACAATTTCTAAATAATGGTACTGTACCAAAGAGGTTGAGAAAGTTATTTTTGTAACTAATATTAATCATTTCTCATATTTTTTTGCAGCTTCACGCTGTATGCCGTATATTTATTCATTTCCCTGAGTGGAAATCGAACCTACAACTGTCTCGATTACAGTCACATTTTTGTGGCACTGCGCCACCACGACCTCTATATAAGTAATTATGTAATTATCCTCTCTTTGTTATAATTTATGTAAATAAATTAAAAAGAAAAATGTTTTAAAAATACCCACATTAAATATTTTAAAGTAAGTATGTTCTAAGTAGCCTTACAATAAAAGTATCAACGTCCCATTCAATAAACCACTAAGGCTTCTCCATCTGCTTACAAAATGAGGCTTCAACTTAGTTAAAAGGTAAATATATTCGAAACAAAAGCTTTAGGACACGCGCTGAGTACGAGAGATGAGTCAGGGACCTTTCCACCCGTTGCATTGTTTATTCTGGCCACAAACCCGTTCCTAAACCGTTTTTCCCCAACATTTTCGTTAGAGCCTTTAGAAATTTTCAAACACAATCGATGAATATTCAAATCCTCATATGAATATATTCAGCCTCTCCTGGCGCTGCTTTGAGTAAAATAAAACTAGTTTTACTTCAGTCTACCTACTGCTTTGCTTTGACTTTACTAATATCGGTGTTTAATTGAAACTTTCGACACGACGCGGTTGCATTTCACCACGAAACCTTTCACAAGAGCCGCTGTCAAAATAAACTAATCTACTCCGGCAATATCTGGAGATAACATTGTCGAAATGGTTGCGAAATATAAAATAATAAAATATATCTTATGTATATAATAAGCGAGTGCTTTCACAGATTACACAATAAAGCGTAACTGTAAACATCCGTTCTTACCTTCGCTCGAACAAGTCCGTCAAAATTCCAGCACACTGTTCCGAGATACACTGACACACAGATTTAGCGAGTCGATGGATCAGATCTCAACACCCGTTACACGTCATACATATATGTCAAATAACGAGAGAAAAATAATATGCACTCACTGGGAAAGTTGCGACACTAAACACTAAAGACACAGTCCGCACAGATAAATTAGGTCACTATTTGAGAAAGATATATTCTTTGAGTGGTAAATAGGATGTAAGATTTAGTTTGAAAGTTGCGCGCGCGTCGATTTTCTAGTCAAAGTTTAGTGAAGGCAGCGCAAGCGTCGTGTGGTTCGCTCTCACTCGGGCCGGCGACTGGCGCCCGCCGCTGGTACCTTCACCTTCGCGTTCGCCCGTTTCGCAAGCCAGCGTTTTCCTTGCAGAATAGGTATCTGTTGCATGGCAACTTGAAAAATATTTGCCGCAATAGGTTTATTATATGATTTTTCATTTTAGCCCAAAATAAATAGTGTGGTTTGGTTTGCATTCTTTGATGCTATGCTATATAGCGCATTGCAGTGGTAATGGATTGGTGTAACTTAGTACCAAGTTACTTACTTGTTTATAACTTTGTTTTTTGTTTTAAACTTTTTTTTATGTCTAAACATCTTAAATTTGCTAAATTATGCAAATATTTTTTTTATTATAGATAAATTAATATTTTTTTTATAATGAATTTATATTTTTTTCTTTTCTCATAATTTTTTTTAATCTTTATGATATTTTTTCAAAATTAATTGAAAATCATGCCGTGTTCTATTTTAGTTTCTTCACTTTTTAAGGTCTCATTAGACTGACAGTGTTAACTGACATCTGACTACATCACGTCACGTCAGTTGCTAGTATTGAAGAAAACAAGCCTTCTAATGTAAATTTGTATCGACATTTGACTTACAAATTTATATATTCTCAAGCATTATAAAAATTTTATTGGTATTTTGTTATTACCAATTACTTTATATATTATAACCATATACTTTATTTGTCTGCTATAAATAAACCTCTTTTTTATGTTTTAAGACAACTAAATTAAAAGAGTTTGTTTTTTTTAAATGAAATTATTTCTTACTTTACATTTTTTTTAGTATTCGCGGTATAGGTAGTAATTTAATTAACACCTACATTATTAAATGAAACATTTTAGAAATGCGTTTACCGTGACTGTAAAATCGACTGGTTGTGGGTTCGATCCCCACTCGAGGAAGTGAAATATTTATTTACATTTATATTTTCATTTCTTCGCTCTGGTGTTGAGGCAAAGCGCGGCGTTGAGTTCCGCCACTCAACACGCAATACCTCCAGAACTCGGCGGAAAGTGGGGAACGGAGTGTCTTAGCACTAGGTCCCCTCTGCCTACCCTGCTGTGTGCGAGATACAGCATGAAGCTAATATAATTTAATTTACTTTCAGACATTAATGTTATTTTATAGGTCCCTACCTTCAGCTACAAAGAACTCTAATCTAAAAAAATATATCTAGTTTATACAAGTCTACCTTGTTTTAATTTTAAATGTAAGACCTTGCGGTTTCAATCTCCTTTATGTTATACTGTCTCACTGGACTAGTTTTTTCCAGACCAGACTAGGATTGAAATGTAATTGTTTATTTACTCTTTTATTCCATTTTAAATGTTTTTCAGCTTGCTAGCAATATAAAATACCATACAACCTGTTTATTGTTATCTATTTAATCAATACAACTCTCCATATAAATTATATATGCGAAACTAGTGTTGAAGTATTGAAGATGTTAAAGTTTTAAATATGCGTTATATTTAATTTATAGTAAAATGAAGTTAAAATTAATTAAAAATAAGCAAAAAGTAGAGTTAAAATATTTCTTAGGCTATTAGATAAAATTAGGTCGTCTCGACGTAATTACAAGAAGACACAAAATCTTTGTGGGTTCAAATTTAATCGTTTCCTTGGATGATGATAGGACAAAAATCAAGGTCGGTTTCACGAGCTTATACTTCATAAAAGATGTAAGACATTTATGAATAAATTTTAAACGATTTACTAAATAAGAAGCAAATCACTTTATTCTTATATCACATTTCTATTACATCGGTTTTTAACTAACTATCTTTCTATATTTTCAGTAAACGAATAATGTACCAAATAAAAATTAAGCCAAGAAAAGAACTAAAAAACAACAAATAATAAACTTTTGACATATAATATAATAAATACCTAATTAATAATGTTGTACCGATTATTATAAAATTTATACGGGTCCATCTCTATATCTTATCCAAAGAAAAATATTATAAAAATTATACTAATATTATTAGTTAAATCAGCTTCACGCTTTATCCCGCACACAGTGAGATAAGCAGAAGGAACCTAGTGTTAAACACTCCGTTCTCCATTTAAAAGCATAGCTGGCAATTTTCTTAGTATTATGAGTTTAGACAAAAAAAAATAATTAAAATGAAAAAAACAATAAAAGAACGATCATATTCAATTGTACAATACAAGTAGCTATGTCGGTAATTTAAAAAGAAATCACTGAGAAAAGTTCCATGTCGCAGTCAAATAATAAAAAGCTTATTTCACATAAAATTCGAGCGGATGTTACGTGTAAAGTAGATTGCATGCAAAATAACCGCACTCCACTCCGACGAGAGTTAAATGTTTTACATAATAACTATCAGTTTACTTTACATATATATATATATATATATATATATATATATATATATATATATATATATCTCTATATATATATATATATATATATATATATATATATATATATATATATATATATATATATATATATATATATATATATATATATATATATATATATATATATATATATATATATATATATATATATATATATATATATATATATATATATNGCCCTCTGCCTATCATGCTTTGTGCGAGATACAAAGTAAAAACAAAATATATATATATATATATATATATATTTTGTAAGTTACAATAATTTTGGAACTGTAACTACCTATATATGATGAGGGGGTGATCAAATTAGGGAAATTAATTGTAAAGAATTATTGTACGAATCTATATTATATATATTGCGATCAAAAATAGAAAACGAAGTGACTCATTCCTCTTCACTACTCACCCGAAGCCGAATTAAATTGAAGCTGAAAAAAAAGATCTCTCTAAGTATCGTAAAAAAATATTTAATAAATTGTTAGATAAATGTAAAATAACAAGTTATTTATACACAACATATTATTTACGCCAATAAATAACCAAGAAATAAGAAGAAAACAGATAAAGCTCTACTAGGAAAATATCAGTACTTTAAGAGAAGATTCAAACAGCATCCTCATTCTCAGTAAGAAATATAATAAAAAATAATAAAAATAATAAATATTATTCAAAAAATGGAATACTTTCACACATGGCAACTTAAAATATTCAAGGAAGGCAGAATACGCATATTGTAGAAATACAATACATACATTCAATCACGTACGGCGCGCTCTTGTTTAATCTCTCTCTTGATTTAGCTGAAGGCACGTACGATACGGTCATAGATGTAAACACTCTGGACAGTTGTGTACATACTCTCATACTTCATCATAAAAAGAATTCTGTCACTACCGGGGATAGTACAGGAGATGTATTACGCCGGCGGGGCTGTTAAGATATTTTGTTTTCTCGAGTGGGAGTCGAACCCACAACCTGTCGTGTTTATCCGCTTGTCTTCCTGCGACACGACCGGTCTCATATTATTATGTTACTTTTGAAATAATTTTAGTAATTATACATAACTATGTAGAACGTAAGTATACTTAAATGGCTTATACTAAAGTAAGCATAGTATGTACAACATCGATAAAAAGAAGTGATTTATATTCAGTAAAAAATAATAATAAAAATAATAAAATAAACAGTAAATTTGATAGGTCGTGGGTTCAATTCTCACTCCAGGAATTGAAATATTTAATATTTTCATATCCTCGTTCTGGTAACGAGGCAAAAGCGCGGCGTCGAGTTCCGCCATTCAACATTTATTCGAATCGTCTCGAGAATTCGGCGGAAAATGGGGAAACGGAAATGTCTTTATAGAAACGGACTGTCTTAACACTAGGTTTCCATATTCCCTATTCCTACCCTAATAATTAAAAAGTTATAAAAAAAAACTATTCAACTAAAAATGACTAAACGAGACGAGAAATTCAAAATTGACCTTTACAAATATTTTTAGGTTTCTTGTTGATTACACGAAATCTTATTGCATACGTAACGTTTTATATCACGGCAGTTATTATGTAAAGTAACTTTTATGATAGACGGCTTGCGTGAGCAATCTACGATGCCAAATATACATTTATTTCTTTTTTAATTTGCTTTTTTTTAGTTTTTTTTTAGTTTAGTTCATATCTAATATCTCAATAATGATAGTCTTTAGTTAGATTCTTTCACATTTAGTATGTAATAAGGCTTTTCGTATTTTAACTTTTTAATACTTCATAAACATATGTGATACGTCACGCTAAGCAATACGGTGTGTAAGATTGTTAAAATCGTTGAATTTTTTATGCATGAAAATTTCGATTTAGAAATGAAATATACTTTTAACATATATACAAAACGTATGTAAAAATTACCTCTACAAAACACATATTAAAACTACAAGATGACGTTGCAGGTTCGATCCCCATTCGGGGGAATTAATTATTATTTATTATCATATTCATTTCTTCGCTTTGATACAAAGGCAAAAGAGCGGCATTAATTTCCTCAACTCAACACGCAATGCCTCGAAAATTCAGCAGAAGATGAAGAATGGAGAGTCTAAGCACTAGGTTCCTATTGCCTACCCAGTTATATGCCTATTTAAAAAAAAAAATTACATACTGTAAGTATTCTATACGCATATATTGTAATAAAACTTATATAATTATTTATATCCAAATATATATATAATAGACAAAAACAAATAGCATTGTACTTATGAATGTGAATTGAGAGGGTATTTTAGATGAAACAGATTATAGTTGAAAATGTAGCCAAGCTTTTACAGTATTTGGGTCGATCGTAACAGTGGATGGGCAGCGCCGGTCGTCATCACATCCGCCACCGGTCAGCGCGCACCGCGTGATAGCGCGGCCGCGTTGTAATACGATACGGTGGAATATTTTAAAGTAAAGTTTTTTTTATGAGGCCAGTCGTGTTGCAGTGGCACAAAATGTGACTGTAAAACCGACTGGTTGTGGGGTCGAGGAGATTAAATATTTATTTAAATTTATATTTCAATTTCTTCGCTCTGGTGTCGAGGCAAAGCGCGGCGTTGAGTTCTGCCACTCAACACGCAATGCCTTCGGAATTCGGCAGAAAGTGGGGAACGGAGTGTCTTTACACTAGGTTCTCTCTGCCTACCCTGATTTGTGCGGGATACAACTGATAAAAAAATAAAAAAAGTTTTTTTTTTATTTTGGTTGTTTTTCAGTTTCACGCTGTATCCCACATGTAGCGGGGTAGGCAGAGAGAGCGTAGTGTTGCTACACCGCTCCCACTTATCATCGAATTACCGCTGAATTCTGGAGGCATTGGGTGTTCTATAGTGGAACTCAATACCGCGCATTGCTTTGAAACCAGAGCGAAAAAGTGTTAAATATTTCTTTTCCGATGGAGTCGAACCTAGAACCTGTCCTGTTTACAGTCACATACTAGTTCCTCTAAATATTAATATTTTTGTCCATAAAGTTATTATATATTTTTTTACACATCTCTATATATTAGCGTAAAAATTAAGGCAAAAACAATTTGCTTTTTTCACAAATTATGGAGCGAGTGCGAAACCACATGCCTTTTAGTTCTTTTTATACCTTTTTAATCATTCTGAATTGTTATGATTATAGCCATATAGTAGGTGAATCGAATATAAATAAAGTGATTACCCTAGTTTTACATATAAGTAGATGTTAAACGATCGTATCATTAAAATTAGATTAGTATTATGTAAATTCCTATTTACTTAATGACAAAATATGAAGAATGTAGTAAAGTATAATAATTATTCTCTGTATGGCTACCAGGACTTTTGTCCTGGCATATTAAATAAATATATTAATTTTTAAATAAATACAGATACAACATTTCTTTTTTCAGCTTCATTGCTTGCATCGCTCTCTGTATCCCGCATATAGCAGGGTAGGCAGAGGAAACCTACTGTTAACAAACTCCGTTCCCCACTTTCCGCTGAATTTTCGAGGCATTGCGTATTGAGTAGCGGAACTCAACGCTTTTGCCTTTTTTACCAGGGCGAAAAAATGAAAATATTAATAAACAATATAATATTCCTCCGAGTGGAAATCGAACCCACAACAGTTGCGTTACAGTACAGCCGTATATAAACATATTATATTAAATATAAGTTTATATTAAAATTAAACTCAAAGTTAACTTTGCAGACAATGGAAACGTGTACAGCGATGGCCGCTGCCATTCACTGCCTCATCCAGCCAACTAATTTAGTATCATTACCATTTACCATTACATAATAACGAAAATATTTAACTTTTGCTCACGCTCGTCTGTAGCACCTACCTTTCATCGATCAATGAAACCACGATAAAAAGATCTTTTATAATAAATAATCTGAATGTCAGTGTATTAATATAATATTATCGATGTAGTTCAATATATTTTGGTTGTAAGTTACGTAATAAAGTAATCGTTTTCATACAAAAACACTTCTCGTAAAGAATTTGGTGGCAACAAGAAAAGTAGTTTTATTGAAGTACAATAAATTGTGTCTTTTTTTTAATGAAATAATGTTGATGTTGAATAAAAAAATATAATGGAAGCCCTATAATAAAAATTGAGATTTGTTATTGTTGATGTTAAGTTAAAATACAGTCGAATTGATAACCTCCTTTTCTTACAGAAGTCGATTAAAAAAAGTCTTAGTAATTTTAAATTTAATTCGATTATTTATTTAAAGTAACTATTTTATTTCCTACAATATAAGAGTAAGCTAAATGTAAAATTTCCTTTTTTATTTCGTTATTTGAAACACTTAAATAATAAGAAAATTTAATTAATAATATTAAATAAATACTTTTAGATTATGTCTTCCCTAGCATCCGTCCTAGTAAATCATCGGTTCCCAACCAGTGGTCCGTGGACCAGTAGTGGTCCGCAGCAGTTAAAATATGGTCCGCGAATTATTTAAAATTTTGGTGTTTGAGCAAAGTCTGCCTACAGTTAAGTTGTTTCCTCAGTAAAACATAAAATATTTTGACATTTAAATTTAATATACTTTGAAATTACAATAATTGATTTTTAATATTTACTTAAAAATTCACACACCCCATCATACAAAATGTCGGATTTTTTTAAACTTTTGACTTTGAAATGTTTTTTTTGTTTAAACATTAATTTATTTTTATTATACCTACAAAGTGGTCCCTGCTAACAAGAATTCTATAAAGGTGGTCCCTGGTCAAGAAAAGATTGGGAACCCCTGTACTAAATACAAAATAGTGACCAATGGAAAATTTCCGCAGATAACATTCGAGTTTATATAATTTGTTATACAAAGGTAGTGGTGCTGATGTAATTATCACATTACTATAGTTATCGTACTATTATCATGTATTACTTAAGATTCTAAAATTAAAATTCACTATAGACATTTTTAAATATGTATTTAATATATTATTTAGAATTCTGAAGCGGAACAATATTATATTTATATATATTCATACTTAAAAGGTTAAACATCTTAATTATCATTTTATTAATTTAGAATAAGACTTATTAATGCATCAATGTGTAAACAATATATTAAATATTGGCTATATATTATTTGTAACAGAATATAAATATTAATTATAGCTATAAGCAGTATTATTTTTATGTTTTACAAAACCACTTTTATATAGATAAATAAATGTAAGGAACTTTATTGAAAACAAATAACGAGTTGCGTCGATGAAAGCGTAATAAATTTGTTGCTAAATGGAATAATAGCTAAGAAAGTTAACAAGCGGTATGTAAGAAACTATCAACTGCAGTTTAACAATGCGTTATCGATTCAAGTAAACGATTCAAATCGAATCACGATCTTAAATGAATTGGAGTTTGTTATTAGCACAAATTTATCTATTTTTTCTGTTATATAATTGTAGTAAGCATTAATAAAAAAATGGAAGTAACTTATATATAAAATTTGTCGTTTTCTTTACTTTCTGGTTTAGTCATGATGGAGAGATCAGAGAGAAGGAAGCTCCAAGCGCTCACATGTTTGTCCACGCTATCACACCTCTTTCGACTCATCCCTCATTCACTATTACCGATATTGTTTTTTAATCTTGTTTTAATTACATGTTATATTTCTGTAAATAGTTGACATTATGTTTATTTATAATCTACATTCTCAAAAAGCTTTCCGATACGTCTTTTTTATTGAATTAAATAATTAATAAGCTATATCCTTATATAATAAAAATAAAACATAGCAGTGAACTTCCTTATTGAAACTAGTTGTATTTGTTTTTTTTTTAGTCTTCTTCTTTGTCGTGTTCTTCATTACTGAAGGTCGTGCCCGTTCTGGTAGGTCTTGGTGGAAGAGCAAACAAGATGCTTCCATGCCTCCCTGTCCTCAGCTTGCCTTAATGCGCCAATCACGGAGAGTCCAGTAATTTCTTTGACGGCGTCGGACCATCGGCATGGTGATCGGCCTCTTGGTCTTCTACCATCTACTTTGCCCACAACAATTAGTTTTTCGAGATTATCAGACTGTCTTCGAGCTATATGGCCAAAGTATGAAAGTATTCGTTGGTAACAGGTAGTGGATAGTCTGACTTGGATTTTCAGCTGGCTGAGGATAGATTTATTAGTCCTTTTTGCTGTCCATGGACAGCTTTTTTTTAGTAAATATAGCAAAAAGTACGCAGATAATAGAAATCAAATCTCAATGCCAATTAAGAGTTAAGTGTCAAATGTCTTGGCCGGTGTCATTCGTTTAATTATTGCAAGCATCCATGCAATTGCACTCCAGAAGTGCAATTCAAGAATAAAGATTATGTTTTGACTAACAAATATTATAGTTAACTCAAAAAAGATTTAGAGGCCGGCGTAGCGCAGTGCTACAAGCGTGTGACTGTAGATGGTATAGTTGTGGGTACGATTCCTATTCGGGAAATGTAATGTTTAATAATTTCATTTCTTTCAAAGGAGCGTCTTAAGACTAGGTTCACTCTGCTTGCCCTGCTTTTTGCGGGACACAGTGTGAAGCTGAAATAAAAAGTATTATAATAGTGTTCTCCTTCACGATACGATGTTATAATTGGAATAGATTTTTTCATTTAATTTTAATCCAATAATCGTATTGTAGAAGTGAAACAAAAAAATGGTTCAGTAAGAAATACAAAAAGTTCAGTTAATTAGTTATGCTTATTTTTTTTAATTATATTGTGGGGAACTGAGTGTGACACTAGGTTGCCTCTGCCTACCCTTCTGTGTGCGAGATACAGCGTGAAGCTGATTTATGTATTTATTTTTAATGATATTGTCGTAATTAATGTTAAAATATTATATCTTTTCATATAGTTCAAATATTCCCTGTAATGATTAAAAAAAAAAACAAAATATTTGATACCAATGTATATCTAAACATGCATTTTTTTTAATAAAAAAATATATGAATCGGAAAAGTTTATTTTGATAAATTGCTAATCTTAGTGTCAGTGCTAGTGATTTGGTCTATGCAAGTAATAAAAGATTAATATAGACATAGATATTATTTGAGGCCAGTCGTGGCGCAGCGGCACGAGGTGTGACTGCAAAACCGACTGGTTGTGGGTTCGATCCCCACTCGAGGAGATGAAATATTTACTTAAATTTATATTTCCATTTCTTCGCTCTGGTGTCGAGGTTAAGCGCGGCGTTGAGTTCTGCCACTCAACACGCAATGCCTCCAGAATTCGGCAGAAAGTGGGGAACGGAGTGTCTTAACACTAGGTTCCCTCTGCCTACCCTGCTGTGTGCGGGATACAGCGTGAAGCTGATTTTTGATATTACTTTAAAATTTAAACATTTATTTAAAAAAATGTATTATAATATATATTAAACTGTAGCAATATTCTTTATCTGTATATACTTGTGTGCACTACACTAAACGTAAAAACGGATAAAGACTATTTTTACCCACTTCTAATTTATACAAATTATAATATAAAATCACATCAATGCTCACACAGACAAATACTATAATAATAGAATAAATCAGCAAACAAAAATTACCTAATCCGTCCATCAATCCATACAATAAATTAATATTTAATAATAATAGGGGAAAATATACAGAACTAACAAATATAACAAAAAACAATACAAAAACTAACTCGCTTGTCTCCTATACCCGAGTCTGGGAACAGGGTCTGACCCGCGAGGACAAATTGGAGGTGTCATTACGCGCTGTTAACTCCTCAGTGCGATTTGACGGGGCCGCGCAACCGATGTCCTTGTGCGTATACTATAATAAATAAAAAAAAAAGAAAACGAATATTATCTGTGATAATAAATTGGCGCGAATCGAAAGTGAAGTGTTCGATGTGTGCATTTAACAATAATGTATTTATGTGCTTACGCCCGAATCGCGATAATTAATTTGTGATTTATAGTTTTGTTTTTATATTTCAATTTTTATTATTCTTACTGTGAGTATTATTAAGTAATACTAAAATAAGTGAAGGTTTTGAAAGGATTAATTATATTATAATATTATTATGGTAATTTTTGTTTAAAATTATAGTTGGGCGTAGTTATTTAATAAATATACAAAAAGACTGTTATTTAAGAAATTTGTAAATACAGATCCTTCCTAAGTTAAAAAACAACAAAAACTAAATACCACCAAATATTTAAACTTAAAAAAAAATCATTACAAATGTGTCATACCGAAACCATCTTGAGATGTTAGAGCACTTGAGTCAATTCAGATGCACGCGACCACCAAAAAATCTTGACCCTTCTTGTGCCGTTGAAATCCTTCGCCTTAACCCTTATTTAATTAGAAATTGTGAGACCCAAACGGGTCACGTTATATTGGTCGTGTTTAGTCGGAGCGATGTAGTGTGTGTGCACTCTGATTCCATATTTCCGCTCCATACCCTATGTGAATATTGGTACTATAAAAATCAACGCTACGATAAAGGCAAAAGGCATAAATTACAATATCAATATTTTGTAACAACAGCCAGGAACGGAAATGATTTTTTTAAAGAAATTGTTTGACTCATGTAGATTTATGTATTTGATTAGCGTTTTGAACATATCTCGATCATGTAATAAAAAATATTTGAGCAATAGAGATGGCTTGATAAAATTATTTCTTTGAATAGGTACCATAAGGTAATTGATAAATATATAATATATTTACGATATTACATAGGAGCAATACTATAGAATAAACAATGTTTTTGTTAGCAATGTGTTTTCAAATCTATTACAGAAGTCATATAAACTATAATTTAAAAAAGCACATACTAAATTTAATATAATTATATACCTTCTCTGAATAACTTTATTAACGACTCCCATTCTATAATATTTAAAATACATAATGATAAATAAACAAAGAATTTTATAATTCATATAATTGAAAGTAATACAGGTTATTAATGTAATTTTCATTATCTTTTAAATTGTACTGAACTCGTTTCTCGACTTTCTCAACAACTTTATTTATGATCGTACAAAATTTACAACGGCCATATATTTGAGATAATATAATTTATGTTATTTTTGAATTTCGAACGTAAAAGAATAAAATACGGCGTTGAGTTCCGCCATTCTACTCCGAACTGGGGATGAAAGGAAATCCGCTATTTTTGACTTGGTAATCAAAATTAATTATTATATTCTTAAGATTGGTTTTCAATATCTGACTTGGTTTTCTATTTATTTTTAAAATGGCCAAAAGTTTATTTTACAAAAGAAATTATATTTTGTCACCATCAAAAATCATGTTCTATATTCAAATAGAAAATGTACTCGAGCATACACTTACGTTGTATCGTTTGCTTAATGACACTACTTAAACAAATATCCTCCTTTTGTTCTCAATGAATTGTGCTCAAGTCTAGAATATGTGTTGTTGAATTTCTTTAAATTTCCATAGAAAAAGAAATATGTAAAGAAATTCAATGTTTCTCGTAAGTTTCACTTGTGTTTGTGTTATGTTTTGAGCCGTATTTAAGATAAATAATAACAATATAATAATATGGATGACAAAACACTATTTTGGCGCAATGGGACAGTGCCAGTAGAAATATACTATTGCACCACAGTACGACAGACTGTGTAAATTTATAACAGATTCTTTTATCAGCAGCACATAGCACAGCTTTTGGTACACTTAAATAAGCTATGGTCAAGGCCGTAGAGACGTAAATATAAATATTTGTCTTTAAGTTCATAACTAAACTAGAAACTCAGATAAATTAATTTGATAGGAATATTTAATTTTAAAGAATTTTAATACAGCTTCACGCTGTAACCCGCACATAGCAGGGTAGGCAGAGGAAATCCAATGTCAAGACACTCCGTTTTCCACTTTCCGCCGAGTTCTAGAGGCATTGATTGATGAGTGGCGGAATCCAACGCCGCGCTTTTGCCTCGCCACTAGAGTGAAGAAATGAAAATATAAATGTAAACAAATATTTTACTTCCTCGAGTAGGGATCCAACCCACAACCAGTCGCGTTTGCAGTCACACTTTGTGCCACTGCGCTGCAACTGACCATTTTAATGATTGTTACGATCGACACACACGCCATAATGACAAAGCACTATAGGCCTGTCTGCAAGGATAAATACGCCGCGAGAGTGTCGACTCCTTGTCGTGGTACTTGGCTGCTAAAACTACACCAGTCTCCCCTACAGCAATGGTTATGGCTTTGGAAAAATTAACGCGACAAGTTATGATATGATTCCCTCTCGTGAAAATGAAATATTTAGGCGAAACTAAATACTAGCAATATAGAGAAAAAAAGAAAGAAATAAGAAAAAAATACTTATTTCGAAGCCCATTATTCTCATATAATGAATAAGTCTTATCGTAATAACATTATCTTTATTTAATAACAATCGGATACCTACATATACATATACATATATATTTTGTTTCAGATAAATGATCTTAATAGAGCAAAATGGGTTCGCGGGAACGACGAGGAATATACATAACCGTTTTATTGATTTCATATGGAATAGCTGATGTTGACACAAGTCTCCCAGTAGATTTAGCTTCAGAGGAAAAAGGTACTAAAAGAGTTATTTATCATTTACTGTTACCTCATCATACAATGGGAAATGGACTAGAATACTAAATGGAACATCTCTAATGTGGTAGAGATGACCGAGCTTATTTATATAACTGCCTTTTTCATGTGAAAATAACAAGTTCGATGGTCAACTGTATTGTTATAGAGAATATATTTGTAATATTTTTTTTTCTTTTTCTTTTAGCTTCACGCTATATTCTGCACATAGCAGGGTAGGCAGAAGGAACCTAGTATTAAGACACTCCGTTCCCTAAATTTTGACGCATTCTAGAGGCATTGCGTGTTGAGTGGCGGAGCTCAATGCTGCGCTTTGCCTCGACACCAGAGCGAAGAAATGGAAATATAAATTTAAATAAATATTGCATTTCCTCGAGTGGGTATCGAACCAACAACCAGTCGCCGACTGGCCTCATTGAATTAGATTGAATTTTATATATCAGAAAATATTTCAGGAGGGCTTAAATGCTATAGCTGTTTTTTATTTTTGTCATTAAAATTAATGCCGTAAATATTACCTAGCCTAAATAAAGTTATTAAAAAATACAAAGAACAGACGGTATTCAAATCTGTGGCCGTATCATATGTTTATTTATTATTCAACATATCCAAAAATAAAAAAAATAAAAATATATGAGTTCGGTTAACTTTCTGATAAATGTATTCTTTAATATTATATGTATTTATATTATATATATATATATATATATATATATATATATATATATATATATATATATATAGAATAGTATCATACTTAGATTACTTATTTACATTACAATGATCTATTTCAGCTCCACAACAAACAACACTATCATCAACACTAACATCGCCACTGCCCACCACTATCAACATTTCTACCTCTACGTACGCCACTATCATACCGCCGATACCGCCCAGTGATAGAGACAGGTTTCTAACATTTGCGGAATCTGGCCATCATCAGACGTTCATGTTTGCGAAGGACAATACTTATATACAGCTAGATGGAGATATTATACAGAGGTTTCAATTGAGGTATGTTTTTTTATAAGTCATTAGTTATTATTTTAATATCCTACATATCCATATAATAAAAAATCTTATAGAATGTCTATCAGTTGACCAATCAATATTTTTTTATTGTACACAAAAATAATAATAAACAAGAAAAAATAATATTCAAAGTAGCACGAAGGTGGCTTACACTAAGAGTAATCTCCTTTAGACAAACTTTTCTTAATTGAAAAAAAAATGAAATACCTACAAAATAAAGTAGTAATATCTGATATTGAATTCAAAAATATTTAATATTATTTAAAATAATAAAAAATAATAAATAAAACATATTTACCGTATCGTAATTAATATAAGTATACATACATATGTATTTACATCAATAATTCAAATCGTTTCTCATGCCTGACAAAGTAAATTTGCCAATCATAAATAAAACATAAATACTTAAAAGATACGAGGCATATTTAAATGAAACTATTTCATATTAAATTAAAAAATAATATGCTCCACTAATAAATATTAATGAGAGCTTATTAACATCATCAAGATGTCAAAGTAAAAAAACCTGTTTCTTGACTCTAATTTAAATTACAGATTGTGTCGAGAAATATCGTTTAAATTTCGTACAAGACTTCCTCATGGTCTTTTAGTGTATCATAATGTGAAGAATCCGGTTTTCAAAATGCAACCGTACGCTTTGTACGTTATTGTGGAAAAGGGGGAGCTTAAAGGTATGCTTTTTTAGTATATAAAACTACTTCTAATTTTATCTGTTCTGTGATATGAAGAGTTTGTTTGGTTGAACGCGCTAATCTCAAAAACTACAGATTTGATTTGAAAAATTATTCTTGTGATGGTTAGCGTTCTTGTATTTATTGAGGAGGTTGTAGTGTTTATTATATCACTTATAGGAATTAAATAAAAATTAAAAATGTCGAAAAGGGGGGAAATTGAGAGCTTTCATGCGCGTGCGCAAAAGACGGATTTTTTTTCAGCTTCACGCTGTATTCTGCACACAGCAGGTTAGGCAGAGTGAACCTAGTGTTAAGACACTCCATTCCCCACTTTCCGAAGAGTTCTGGTGTCATTGCGTGTTGAGTGGCGTAACTCAACGCCGCGCTTTGCCTCGACACCAGAGCGATGAAATGAAAATATAAATGTAAATCAATAAATAAATAAATGACGGAATTCCTCACCTTTAAAAGTTCTGAAAAATGTCGAAATGAGATAACTGAGATGGAAAATCTTACATCTTAAAATCCACACAAACAAAGTTGCGTACGACGACTAGTCACATAATTTAAATGAAATTTATGTTAAAACTGAGAACTCGTGTAATTAAAATTCAAGGCAACTTTTTAAGTAAAAATTAGGTCAGATATGACATGTGGGGTAGAATACGATGTCGATAAATAAGTATTTCAACATACTTCAGAAGGTCTACAGTTACTTATCAATTAAATTGTCATTTACTTATAAAATTAAATGAATGTAATTAATAATTATTAAACTAAAGAAATAATAAACATCAAAATAAATATTATATTTAATATGCCTGCCCAAGTAAATTCATTACAGACATAGAAATATTAATAATTCTAAATAAATGTCCTTTAGACTTAATCTTTGCTTTATCATTATTGTGTTATCTCAATTATTATTGGTGTGTGTAAATTTCAAAAGATGGAATAGAAAATTTAAAGTTTGAATTAAAATTCAGTTAATTAAAGTTAAGTTTTATTAAATTTCTATTAAAAAAAATCTTTTATAGTTTTAAATACATTTCGTTGTTCCACCACTCAACATGTATCTCGAATATAGATTAGATGATTATAGATTCGTTATGCTTTTCTAAGTTTGTAATAAAGTAGTGCCGAGTGTCTTAGCACTAGCTTCTCTCTTGTATAAATCATGAAAAAGAAAATACAATAATTTAGTTTGTAGTCTTCCACGTGTTTGGCAAGCGCTTGACATCAGTTGACTTGACTATAGACGTGGACAACACTATCAATCTCCACTCGAGGAAATGAATTATTTTTCTGGCCCCCCCTGTAATAAGACAAAATGAGACATTGACTTCTCTATCTATTTAACACGCAATGTCTCGAATTTAGGGGCAAAATGGAGTATGGAGTATCTGAATACTAAGCTATCTCTCTGTTCTTCTGCTATATGAAACACAGCGTGAAGCTGTAAAAAAAAAAAACTTAAATTTAACTAAGGCCAGCCGTGGCGCGGGCACAAAGTGTGACTGTGAACACGATAGGTTGTGTGTTCGATTCCCACTCGAGGAAATGAAATATTTAATATTTTCATTTTCTTCGCTCTGTCTTAATGCCTTAAGAGTTCAGCGGAAAATTGGGTAGGGAGTGTATTAACGCTAGGTTCCCTCTGCCTACTTATTAAAAAAAAATACTTGTAGTGGTTCACGTGTTCGGCAAGCACTTGACATCAGTAACTGTAGGGAGAGCGTTGAACAGAGACCAGTGGCACAGCGTGGTCGTCACTATAGACGTGCACGGCGCTAGGCTCATCGCTAAAGTAGATCAGCTCAAAGAGGAAGTGTATTTAAAGGTATGGAAAATTTATTCTTTTACTTATACAGTTTCTATTAATTATTTTTTGATATATTTTTTATTATAATAGCTTCACGCTGTATCCCGCACACAGCAGGGTAGGCAGAAGGAACTTAGTGTTAAGACACTCCGTTCCCCACTTTCTGCCGAATTCTGGAGGCATTGCGTGTTGAGTGGCAGAACTCAACGCCGCGCTTAGCCTCGACACCAGAACGAAGAAATGGAAATATAAATTTAAGTAAATATTTCATCTCCTCGAGTGAGGATCGAACCCACAACCAGTCGGTTTTACAGTCACACTTTGTGCCCCTGCGCCACGACTGGCCTTTTTGATTTTCTAATATTGTTTTTTCTAAATGCATTAAAGAACATATACCTATGTGTTTATAAAATACACTTAAGTGTTTTCGTTTATATACGATAAGTCAGCGTAAATAAGTAATTATTAAAAAATATATTAAAATGTTGCTAAGTTTCACTGATATACATATATATAATAGGTATATATAATTATTTTGTATTTTCAGGGTTTAAGCTTCGATACGAATTATGGCATAACTGACAACTTAACGTCCGTCATACTTATTGGAGGTGCGTGTTGTAGCTATTAGCCCAAGATCCCCGAGGCCCCAGATCTACGTCATTTTAGCAATGTTGAAATTTTGAGGACTAAAATTAAATTAAATCAGCTTCACGCTGTATCCCACACACAGTAGAGTAGGCAGAGGGAACCTAGTGTTAAGACACTCCGTTCCCCACTATTAGTCTAATATGTAGTTAAGACAGTATGCGTGCTCACTAGCTTGAAAGTTTCAGAGAGTTTCTTCCTTTCAGAGTAAGCGCCAACTTAAGGTGTACGCTCATCTACATAAATAGAAACGCTCAGTATTTAAATATATTTTTAAGAATAATGTAAAAAAAATATATTTATTATTATCAGAAACTTTACGTGGGCCTTTTCTCCCGCCAAACGTCCTAAGCGTTGTTTAAAATTGGGGCAAACTACTTTAACCTAGCAAATTTTAATTGAACATATATAACTTACGGACTACTTTAAGACCCCTTATAAGCACCCAGACCAATCCAATGGCTCAAATATCCTTCTAGACAGAGAAGTTATAAGCCTATATTTGGCGCTACCTCTGAAAGGGTCCCATTTTGAAGTAAGTGAGTACGCATACTGTTACCTTCAAGTTAGTAAGTACGCATACAGTTTTTAACTACACATTAGACTATTAATCCTCAAAATTTCAGTTTCGCTAAAATGACGTAGGTCTGGAGGTTCTGAGATCCAGTCTATATCGCAAATGATCCTTTCAATGCTATGCAATATTTTAATTCCATAAAAAATAATCGATTCTTATAAATCATCTTCTTCAATATTTCCGTTTTATAATATCATCTCAATTGATCGGATAAAGTGTCAAGATGTAAAATTATTTTAATTAATTTATCGATACTTCTAATTTCCTTGATGTACATTAACATATGACTTTTTATTTAAAATTGTTAATTTATAACGTTCTAACTTACATTTCTTTAATATCGATAATCTTTTTTTTTTATTGTATTTACTTTCCCACATAAAATCAATTTTAATAATTTTCAATTTAATATCTAATAATAGATTTTATTTCCTCAAGGTCTCAGTTCGGAAGAAAAACTCCACGGTGTTAAATACATAATAGAATCGTTTGTTGGTTGCATCAGCGATATGGTACTAGGTTCAGGGAAAGCAGCTTCTGATTTATTACCTATAGTTCCATTGATCGCAACAAAACATGAAAACGTTAAAGAAGGATGTATAGACAAATGTAAAACTATGGAAAATCTGTGTTTCGAAGGTTCTAGATGTATTAATGAATATAATGGGTACAGATGTGATTGTTTTGGTACCCTATATGAAGAACAGCTTTGTGATGTTTACAGTAAGTATCAATTATATAGATTATTAATTAATTTTACGTTGGTAATGCGAATTTAATTTTTAAATGAAATTAAAATGTTTCATTGTTTCGAACTTAAATAACTGATTTGTTTACATTCCTTGCTTCGATACTAGAATGTATGTAAACAAAAACATTTCTATGTATTATAATTTTTTAGTAACTTTATATATTCGAGCATTTTTTTTTATAAACTTGAATAGATAAATTGATACATTAGATAATTATCGTTTTGTATGAAAGTTCTTAAAAAAGTTTATACCTCGAAGTATTAATAACTTTAAGGTTTTTTGATTTTTTTAAATGATAAAAATATCTGCTAAAAATAAATCAGCTTNTCCCCACTTTCTGCCGAATTCTGGAGGCATTGCGTGTTGAGTGGCAGAACTCAACGCCGCGCTTAACCTCGACACCAGAGCGAAGAAATGGAAATATAAATTTAAGTAAATATTTCATTTCCTCGAGTGGGAATCGAACCCACAACCAGCCGGTTTTACAGTCACACCTCGTGCCGCTGCGCCACGACTAGCCTCTAATAATGAAAAAAATATCTGATGATGATAAAAATAACTGAAATAAAATAAATATATTTCAGCTGCCACAATACTAACATTGCGAGGCTCCAGTTATGTTTCGTACCGCGTGTACGATTGGAAAGATAGAGTTCATTCCACCAGCACTAGAGTCAGTTTGCATTTTCGGGTAAGAATTTATTATTAGATATATTTCACCATTCATTATGCGAAGTAATAATTATAAGCAGAAAGCTAAGATTTTAACTTATTTTATAAATGTTTACTTTGTGTCCTCAGCTTACAGAAACCACAGTAACTGGAAATTTAAAAATAGGAAATCTTCAAAGGAATAAGAACTCCTTTTTAAAATTATAAAAAAAGTACTATTTTAAAAATATTTTAATTTATTTTTCTTGAAGTGTATACCTAAATAGTATATAGATTTTACATGTTACCAAACGTTTACAGTTACAGTAAAAATTAACAATTCAACAAAAGAACATTAATTTAAGTTTTACCATAAAACCTTTATTGATCATAAAAAAATAACTATAAAAAATTTGGTGAAGGGATTTTAGAGAGTCGTTAAATATGATAAATGGTTAAATGGCGTCATAACAGTGTATTTGTACGTGATTGTAAATGCCAACGTTCAATGCATACCGCGTACTGTATTGGTAATACTGCTTTCATTTCTCTATTTGATAATTAATTTGTATGTTTTATTAAAAAAAATTTAGTTTAATATAGGGTAGACCAGTGTTTCCCAACGTGGGGCCCGCGCTCCACAGGTGGGCAATTTGATATTTAAGAGGGGCTATTCAAAAATGAACTCGATACAACTTTAACCTTGTCGCTCCAAATTTAACAAAAAAAGGCAAAATCTTAAATTTGAAATAAGTGTCCGTCATAACTGTTGTAATAGTTCTTTGATTTAATATTCATATATATTTTATAGAAATAATTGATAAGTATTTAATTTCATTTTTATAATAGGGGGGCATAAAAAAATTTTAAAAGGTTAAGGTGGGGCATGGCACAAAAAAGATTGGGAAACACTGGGGTAGACTAACTTTAAAACAATAATCCGTTTTTAACTTTGTCGTAAGTGAAAATTAAACAAAACGATTAAAAATAATATGTGAAGTACACAGTTGGAAATCGAATCCCCAACCAAATTACAATTAGATGCTTTTTATTTAAAAAGCGATGATGTCACAAAAACAAATAAAAACGAAAACTCTGCTTGACCTTTTCACAAATTATAAAAACACAATTAAAAAATCAAGATTTAAAAACAGCCCAGAATCTCAATGTCAACCGCTAAAAGGTTTCGCTAAGAAGATGACGACAGTCTATAAAGCTTTTTGCCTTTTATTTTGCGTAACAATCAATATTTAAATATGACTATGAAAAGAAATTGACAGAATTATAAACATTTCTTATACTATATATCATTTATTCTATACGAGTATATTACTTACTGGCACAGTATCACATTGTAGTGCAATGGTTGTGGATTCCCTTTCTACTCAGGGAAATTAATTATTTTTGTTTTCCTACTCTGGTGACATAATGTGAGATAATGAGTACCGTCACTCAACACGCAATGTCTCGATGTATAGCGGAAAGTGAAGAACTAAATCCTAAATTAAATTATTAGTTTACTAAATATGCTATTTAGCTGAAGTGTTAATAGTGTGAGAGAATAGTAATGCAATTAACATCTGTTTTAGTAATAAATATTATCAATCAAATATTAAACATCACTAAAAAAGTACATTCATTTAAAGAAAACGAAGCTTGCTCAGGAAACATGTATTTATTTAAATTAATTATCTAATTATCTTAAGGAGTTATTGAATGTTCTCGAACTATATAACAAATAACACACCATTGTATATCATAATCTCGAATAGGAAACGTTTAAAATTAATATAATTTAAAGAAAATCTCATACTTTATATTTAATAAGCATGCACCAACACTTTCAGACTCGTTTCGACGACTCCGCCTTATTTTACGCGAGCGGCCAAATCGATGATAAACATCACTACATCGCGTTATCGATACATCAGGAAAAAGTCGCTATACAAATAGATTTGGGGGACGGACCAGTGGAAGACTACTTGGGAGAGAGAGTCAATAACAACAAATGGCACAACATAACTATTATTTTACAAGAAAAAACTATTTTTGTATACCTCGACGATACAACCGCGACATACGAAATTACTGGTAACGCGAAATTCGTTTGTATCGACCCCGAGATTTACATTTGTGGGGGTCCAGATTTACACAAAATGAAAGGGTTGAAGTCTTTCAACAATTTCGCGGGGAACCTTAAGTACGTTTATTATAACGATGTATCGATTTTGTACGAGTTGAAGCAAAACAACCCTAAGGTCCATTACATTGGGGTTCTGGACCCGGAGTTCGAAGAGATCGATATCGAAGTGATACCGATAACTTATCCTTTCGCCACCTCCCATATTTGGTGGCCATTGAATCAGACGGATAGTATAAATTTGATTTTCGACTTTAAAACCAGCAAAAATATGGCGGTTTTGGCTTACAGCCAGATCACTTCTGGACAAGGCTATTGGGAGGTATGTGCGTTACTTGTTTTATGTCTTTTGTAAAATATCACTACATATACTTAATTTGGCAACTATTAATTATTTCTGCATAATTTTAATTAACTATATAAAAACATAATCAATATATCATAAAATTAAAATTAAATTAAATCAGCTTCACACTGTATCCCGCACGCAGCAGGGTAGGCAGAGGGAACCTAGTGTTAAGACACTCCGTTCCCCACTTTCTGCCGAATTCTGGAGGCATTGCGTGATGAGTGGCAGAACTCAACGCCGCGCTTAGCCTCGACACTAGAGCAAAGAAATGTAAATATAAATTTAAGTAAATATTTCATCTCCTCGAATGGGGATCGAACCCACAACCAGTCGGTTTTACAGTCACACTTCGTGCCACTGCGCCACGACTGACCTCCGATATATCATAAAAATAAGAAATAATCAATAAAAAATAATACATACTAATATCAACTCGAGTAAAAAGTAAAATGTTGGAAAATGTTGGAAATGGACCCAATACGGGATCAAATTTTGTATATGACCTCTGAGTATCCAATTTGATTTCTTTGGTTGTAAGTATACGTACATTCTCTACCATATAGTCATACATTTTGTATTATGTTCCAAAAGAGTGATTTAATTTATTTTTATGTAAACGTACATTATTTAAATATCTTGATAACACTATGACTTTGCTTATAACACTTCAAAAATATTCTATTAAAATAAAAACACGTTACCTTCCTTAAGATGAGTCGTGTATTTACACATTTTTCACATTAAACAATTATTATGGTAATTTATACGAATAAAATTAATTCTTGCATAATATTATGTATAGTTTAAAATAAAATATCTTTAAAAAACATAAGTAGATGTTTTATATTATCTGTGTAATAGTTAAGAGTGAGCTAGCACTCTGTGTTAACTAAAAGAAACAATAAATTATAATGATTTTGCTGCTGTAATACATTTTATTTTATTATTTTAGTATGAATAAAATATTTTCACAACGTTGAATAAGTTTGTCCTTAAAAGCTTTTTATGCAACAACACTTAGTTTTATTAAGTTAATTATAATTATATTATTTTTGTGAAGTAATATATAAAGAAATATTGATTATTTTACTTTTCATTTTAAATCGAATAAAATCGAGAGTCGTACTTGGTGGTTTTATTTTTACGAAATAACATTAGGATGAACGGAGTGTCTTAACACAAGGTTCCCTCTGCCTACCCAGCAAGGTAAATAGGGGGAACATACAAATAGGAGATGCAGAATAAAGAATATATAAACATGTAAAATATTTTGATATTTTATGTTTTGACGAGACCGTTATGGCGAATGGGATACTATTAATGCGTTGGTTGTAGGTTCGATCCTCACTTGATGGAATGATAATATTTAAATTATTTTAATCTCTTCGCTCTGGTATCCCAAGCGCAAAGTTTTCAACACTCAATCTATTGAAAATTGGACATAAAGTGCAGAACGAGGTGTCATACCACTAGAATTCCTCCTCATACCCTGATATATAGGGGGAGAAAATTAGTATAAAGGAATATCTAACGATTTTCGTTAAAATAAAACCACCAAGTATGACTCTCGATGTTATTCTATTTAAAATGAAAAGTAAAATAATAAATATTTCTTTATATATTACTTCACAAAAATAACATAGTCGTAATTAAATTAATAAAACTGAGTGTTGTTACAAAAAAAGCTTTTGAGAATAAACTTATTAGTTAGTATAATTTTCGTAAAATTGTTTTGATATTAATACCAATAACAGAAATTAATTTGTTTTATATTATAATTGTTACATTACTGACCAACAAGGACCGATATTTTATTTATAAATCGCTCTTATATTATATTTTCTCTTCCGCGCTAAAAATCTTAAAAATAACCAATACATGTACTTATTATACTTAGCTCTAATCTAGCATCAATATTATTATTACAAATTCTATGTTTCAGTAAATATTTATACATAAATTACTTATTTAGAAAACGTATTATATAAAAATTTGAACGTAGCGGGACTCGAACCCGCGCCTCCTGGAAACCGACCAGGCGCTCTGACCACTAAGCCATACGTTCTCTTCAAACTACGTCGAAATTTTTATACGCTTGTTAGAACTTATTTATTGGGTAGCGGAAATTTGTAAAAATCTCCCTACAGAGATGCTAAGAAATGCTAATTTGCTAAATTGTTTAAATATCTCTAATAAATCAACTTCTAGGTGAGAATGGTAAAAGAAGAGATCCGTTTCGAACTAGTTCCAGACGTAGGTAAAAATGTAACTGTACTGAAATCAGTTAAATTCAACGTCAGCAACGATTGGCACAACGTCGAGTTGGATTATAGGAAAGGCAGGATCAAACTGACCGTGGACCATCACAATAAACACGCGCAAATGTTTGGTACTAATAAAATTGTATTTTGCATGGAAAATACTATGGAATAATTGATTTTTATAAATCTTACAGAAAGCATGTTCTTACTTTTCTATTCTACTCTTTAGTAAGTCATCTAGATTTCATGAGTTTTTTTGTATATAAAATATATAAAGTTTGTGGTATTACGGTATACTAAATACGTTGAAAAACTAAGGATAACTTTATTTATTTTGTTTGTTTTATAGTATACCCGTATTGTGTTTTCGACTTAAATTAAATTGTAGGAAATTTGATTGAAATATGTGTGGGTATAATATGTTATATTTATCATAAAACAAAAAAACGACTCGGAAAACCAAGAGATAAATACGAACAGTCGTCATCATACAGAAATATTGTTTGACTGACACGTCAGTACAGTCAGTACATCGCGGCATAGTGGGACAGCGTCTGACTATCGTGACGGTTGTGGATTCAATGGTCTCCTTTAAAGGAATTAATTATTTTTATTTTACCACTCTGATATTCAAAAGAGACATTAAATCTCACCACTCGAAGCGCTTTGTCACGAATACGTACGAAAAACGGAGAATTGAGTGTTTTAATACTTCATCTTTATCTCCTTTGCGCTTACCTTGCTAATAACTTTAATAAAAAAAATATATAAAAATACAAATATTTCATCAACTGAGATTTGAACGGTGAACCAAGAATCATCAATTCAAATTTCAACACACCTGAAACATACGACGATGACGCGCAAAAACTTACCTACTCACTGCTGACCTTGGAAATTAAAAAGTTTATCACGACGCTCAGTTTATTATTTTATCTTTTAATGCCATTTAAAATTTAAATGTCAACTAATATTTTAACCTCGTATTATACATTTTTATACATACAAAAGCCATACCTGTCTGTACCTAGCTGTTTTTTATTTGTTTCTCAAAATGTACGTACAAAATAATATTTTACAATATTTTTTTATTATTCAGAAATAACAGTTTTCTTGTGCAAAATAAATATAACTTTGCAGTTTACTTTAACTTTTTAGCACTTTAATCACTTTTAATTGTTTAGTTACCTTGAGACGGAGATTAGGTGGCATTTAACTACCAATGTAGATAAAAAACATATTATATTTAAAAAATCTAAATCGTATATAAGCGTCAATATTGTCTGATTGTCTGTTTCCAATTAGTTTTTTTTTAATTAGCACCTTTAGAAGTAAAGAAACCCTGCTAATTTAAACTGACATATTGTTTGTATAAATACCGACCAATTTGAGGACTGTCTTTTTTCTTATATATATTTTTATTGTATTTCGTATATCCAATATCAGTAATTACTTCAATAAATTGTTATTTTCGATTGATTCTCAGGTTATATCCTATCTAATGAGATCTTGATCTAATCTTATCGTTATTTAATAATTCTTGCTTGAGCATGATGTAACATAGTGTTGAGTAATATAAAGCATGTTTACTTAAATATGTTACATAAGTTTCACTTTTGTTTTTTTTTCACAGGATTAGATTTTCAATTACAAGATAAAATAGTTATTGGTAGCGGATTGAAATCCGCCAATTTGGGTCTAATTGGATGTATGAGAAACATCAAAATTAATGGTCTTTTAATTGAGCCAAGGTATGTAATTATCGTTTATTTAAAATAAATTTTATACATCTTTTCCTGTTGAATATGATAATGTTTTTCGCGATAACATTAATACTGTGTACAGGAGATTAAGTAGAAAATGACTTGGTTATTATGTAAATCATCAGATATTACGCAAATTTAATTATATTGCATCCTAGATAGCTGATTCTATCCTATAGAGTATAGATCATCACGTTATATCATATTATAAAAACTTAAATTTTTTATACATTTTTTTAAATTTAAACCCAGAAGCCCAAAATTAAATCCTATAAGCTCGCAACAAAACTATTTGGACACATCTTGGGAGTCCTAACTTCCCTACGTTAACGCCATACATTACTTTTATAACTGAGCTAATAATTACCAATAATGAAGAACAACACAACAACACTCATGTCTAAGTGATCTCTGCTTAGTAGTTTTTTTTGCTTTTCACTTTTTTCCGTTTTTCATCGCTGTTTGTGAAAAGTTGTGAAAGGATTTATACCTAATAAATTGAAAAAAATCGATTAACGATTGCGAATTTAATTGTTTTCTTTCCTAAATCTGCCATACATCATACAATTCATTTATTATTTTTTTATAATTATAGATTTGTAATAAACACAGAACGCGTAGTAGGAGAAGTAGCGATAGACGACTGTAGATATGTAGATCCCTGTACGAGGCCCAATACTTGCGAGCATGGCGGCATTTGCTCCATAAGAGAGGATAGAGTCATATGTAACTGTGATAATACAGGTGAAGTATAATAAATCAACATTATATATTATATTATATATATTGTGGGTTCGATCCCCACTCGAGGAGATGAAATATTTACTTAAATTTATATTTCCATTTCTTCGCTCTGGTGTCGAGGCTAAGCCCGGCGTTGAGTTCTGCCACTTAACACGCAATGCCTCCAGAATTCGGCAGAAAGTGGGGAACGGCGTGTCTTACACTAGGTTCCCTCTGCCTACCCTGCTGTATGCAGGATACAGCGTGAAGCTGATTTATTTGATTTATTAAAACAAATCTATTGAATATGGTTTTTACAAATGTATAAGAATTAATAATGATTATTTATTTTTTTATAATTTACTATGTTATAATAACATAAAAACTTATAGTACTGTACGACAAAGTATTCGAATTTACAATTTATTACATTCAATAGCTGTATATTTTTTATAATAGCCTCTTACTGACTTAAAAAAAATTAAAAATAGTAATAGAATATAAAAATACCGTATGATCATACATATCTTTTCAACGACTGCAGCGAGGCCTAAATGAAGAGTTATGTTTTTAGCGCCTATATATTTATGTCAGTTCTTTTGTTCTCTTGTACCTGTTAAACATAGTGAACCGATTTTGGTAAATGATACGTCGATGGATTTTTCTTGATGGAACGAAGTGTTATTGGTTATTAAATTAAGTTGCATAATTGCAGTCAGGTTTTTTATTTTCTTACAAATTCAAGAAATATAACTTTTTATAAATATTGTTATACACATACAACCGACCTGGTCGGTTTCCAGGAGGCGCGGGTTCGAGTTCCGCTACGTTCAAATTTTTATATGTTTTTTAAATAAATATTTTTCTTTCCTAAATGTGGAATAACGCTTTAAAAAATGTTAAAAATATTATATTATTGTTAAATTACTATCGCAGGTTATATAGGGGAAAACTGCCACTTCGCCACATTTCGTAAGACTTGTGAAGAACTAGCCCTCCTTGGTTATACACGAAACGATGTGTATTTAATAGATATAGATGGTAACGGCAAGTTTCCTCCAGCTCACGTCAAATGTGAATTCCAAATAGAAGCAGACTCCTCTACTACAGTGGTTGAACATAATTTGCCTAGTCAAGTGGTAAGTTCACTTAAAATATTAATAAATAATAAAAAAATATTTTCAAATGTTAATTATATATCAATGATATTAAATGCTAATCAAGTATTTTAAATTATATAAAAAACAAAATAAGCCTGTTCTATTATAAAATACTCCAAAAAAAAGTAGTCCGAAATACACTGAAGTATGAATATTATAATATATTTTTCTATACTATACTATACTATAGCCAAAATAAATCAATAGGAGAAAAATAATAAATATTATATAACAGAATTATTTGCTGCACGAAGTGTTGTATTGTGTAACATAATAAATACTTGTTATAAAGTGTATGTACTAATAAACACAATATGATTAAATAATAACATTTCCTCAGGACGTCCGTTCAGCATCCGGTTAAGATTTTTTATTATCAGCTTCACGCTGTATCCCGCATATTGCAGGGTAGGCTGAGGGAACCTAGTGTTAAGACACTTCGTTGCCCACTTTCTGTATATTTTTCGAGGTATTGCGTGTTGAATGGCAGAACTCAGCGCCGCGCTTTTGCCTAGGTACAGAAGCGAAGAAATGAAAATATGAATAAATAATATTTCATTTACTCGAGTGGGAATCGAACCCACAATAGTCGTGTTACAGTCGCACGCTTCTGCCACTGCGCCACTACGGCCTCCAAAACGTCAAATAACAACATTTCCCCAGGACGTCCGTTCAGCATCCGGCCAAGATTTTAGTTTTAAAATTAAATATAGAGAGTTCTCGGCGGAAATGCTTCAAGAATTAATATCGCATTCATTGTTTTGTCGTCAATACATCAAATATGACTGTAACATGGCGCCTTTGGAGTTACACAGCGCGACGTGGTTCATATCGTCTTCTAATGATACTGTCGATTATATAGGAAATGTAAAACGGTAAGAAAGTTTGGTTTTTTATTTTATTATATAAAGATACATCTTTAGTATGCAAAATTGTTGTATATTGCAGTTGCATAAATAAAAAATATACTTATTCTAATATTGATTATTAAAAAAGGCCAGTGACTATAAAACCGATTGGTTGTGGGTTTGATCCCCTCGAGGATCACTCGAGGGAATGAAATATTTACTTAAATTTATATTTCCATATCTTCGCTCTGGTGTCAAGGCGAGCGTTGTATTGAGTTCTTCCTCTCAACACGCAATTCCTCCAGGATTCGGCAGAAAGTGGGGAACGGAGTGTCTTAACACTAGGTTCCTTCTGCCTACCATGCTGTGCGCGGGATACGGGCTGGTGGAAAAAAATTGCTTAAAATACCTCAGCTATTGAACATGCACGAGCGAGCAGTGTTGAAATCCACTTTGAGCAAAAATAAACAAAATTGAAAATCACGCTGTTTTAACCTTTAGATAATAAATTATACAATCTAGAGCGGTCTAAAGACCTTGACCTAAAAGGGTTCACATACAATATATTAAAGGATACAAACCTCAATACATAAAATACTGTACGTACCCTCATTTATACCTTTTTGGATATTAATTTCAACCTTAACCGTTTTACTAAATTACTTTACAATCCTTTATTCGTATTTAACGTTAATAAATCACGTGTTAATGTGACGATAATGTCGGTCCGTTATATCGATGGTCTTTATGTAAAGTATCGAATGTGAAAAATGAAAATATTTTTTAATTTTCTTTCGAACTACTAAGAAGGGTAGTTTTAGTGAGATTTTTTTTCAAAAACATCGTTGTTTATGCGTTTTTTAAACGTGTATGTAAATAAAAACTATCCATATTAGTAGTTCAAAACAACAATAATCGATATTAGTAGTTCAAAACAACAATAATCGATATTAGTAGTTCCGAACAACAATAATCGGTAATTTGCAATCTGTCACGTTCAATACTTTACCCAGGGAACGTCGATATTAATCTCGTTATATTATACACAATGCGAGGTGAATGTAATATGACCGCTTTGAGCAATTTTCATTTGAATCACTTTATTTTATAATTATTTTGATGAAATTTCAGTAATTTTAGGTAATTTATCTTTTTTATTGCTACTTAGCGTCAATGATTTTGTTTTATTACTTATTATTACGGTAGCCATTCAGCGTCTCTTACATAATGATGGCTTAGACTATTTTGTTTTATCTAATAATAAAGTTAATTTGAATTCCCTCTTCTTTTTAAATATCTGAAATATTTTTGCAGTAGCTAATCTGCTATATTTTTATATTTTCTTAAGTTACAATCTAAATCTATCATCGTAAATTGATTTTTTTTTATATAAAGTCCATCGTGTCGTCTTGGTAAAGGCGTATGACTATTAACGTGATGGATTTGAGTTCAATTTCCACTCAGCGGAATTAATTATTTTCATTTTTCCAACCTGGTAGGAAAACAAAACACTGTTACTTGGTGCGTAAGGAACAACATTTTACGGTTTCTAGGTTGTATTGAGCATTTAAGACATAGAAAGAATTCTATTCTATTCTATTCTATTGGGTAGTATGTCCACATTTCTACATTTATCTCATATAAGTAAAATTACAAAATATTTTAAAAATATTTTTTCTATATTATATTACTATATAATCAGCTTCACCCCGCACACAGCAGGGTAGACAGTGGGAACCTAGTGTTGACACGCTCCGTTCCACTTTCCGCCGGATTCTGGAGGCATTACGTGTTGAGTGGCGGAACTCAACGCCGCGCTTTGCCTCGACACCAGAGCGAAGAAATGGAAATATAAATTTAAATAAATATTTCCTTTCCTCGAGTGGGGATCGAACCCACAACCAGTCGATTTACAGTCACACTTTGTGCCCCTTCGCCACGACTGGCCTCATATTATATAATTATTGATTATATATATTTTAGTGGTTACTGTCCATGCGGAGTAAACGCAACTTGCGTAAATCCAACACAATCGTGCAATTGTGATGCAAATGAAAATAAATGGCATTCAGATGAAGGAACCTTGGTACATCCAAAGAGTTTAGGCATCACTGAAATGTTCTTTTTACAACAAAAAGACTTAACTGAAGAAGCTCAGGGAAGAATCACTTTGGGACCTTTGGAATGTGTTGAGACAAGTATCTATGTATTTTTTTTTTATTTTTGATCGAATGTTAAAATTATGTTATCTGTAATATCTAAGTTTGATTATGCTGTAAAATAATGTATATAGACTTTTTTTTCTTCTAAAGTTTTGAACTTTATTGTCTCTAAGGAATTCTGCTTTTTCTTAACTCTATACTAAGATGGGTATGTGTTATAATTATTGTAATGGCATATTTGTAAATCAAAAACAAAATATTATTTATTTAATGGCCTGACATTACAAGCACTTTTGAATCGTCAAGTTATATAGACATAGAAATATTAATAATAATATAATTGAGGCCGGTCGTGGCGCAGCGGCACGAGGTGTGACTGCAAAACCGACTGGTTGTGGGTTCGATCCCCACTCGAGGAGATGAAATATTTACTTAAATTTATATTTCCATTTCTTCGCTCTGGTGTCGAGGTTAAGCGCGGCGTTGAGTTCTGCCACTCAACACGCAATGCCTCCAGAATTCGGCAGAAAGTGGGGAACGGAGTGTCTTAACACTAGGTTCCCTCTGCCTACCCTGCTGTGTGCGGGATACAGCGTGAAGCTAATTTAATTTTTTATTTTAAATATTAATAATATCAGTGAGAAAGACAAAAAGTTACCACCGTCTCGAAAAGCAGTTCTGCTAAGAAAAGCTGGGAAGCAACTTAACAGTTCCACTTTTCAACATATATTTAACCCTCAAAGAATATTTTATTTCATCAAAACAGACACACAACGCTACGTAGTAACGTTTACCACATCGCAGTCCTATATAGAGGTACCAGGATGGAGGAAAGGCGATATAGCTTTTAGTTTCCGAACTACTGGTACCAGCGCCATTTTGTTGTTTCAACCACCAATTAGACCTAATTATCCGTCTTTTATGGTCGCTTTGACTAGTGGTAAGTATTTTTTTATGTGTTAGTATTAAACCTCATCACATATTACCAAAGGGTGGGTTTGTATTAAAAATGCTAAAAAATATCACGTGATTAATTGGTTGCCCTATAATATAACATTGAATTCGTTATATTACATATCTTATTGTGGTGCATCGCCCTAGCACGCCTTCTAACTGGAAACGTCACACCTGTAATTTCTTGGTATTCATTTTCTCGCTCTGGCAACAAAAGCAAGCGCGGCGTTGAGTACCGTCATTCAACAAAATAATCAAACAACAATTTCACGAAAATTTTACGTTACACCAAGTTCTCTCTGCCTATCCTACTACATTACAGTGTGAACCCAAATAAAAAATTAATAGTTAACAATTTACAGAACACGAACTAACATTCAACTTCACACTCAACACGGGCACTACAAGGAAACTCGTAATTAATTCCAAAAGAAAACTAAATGGCGGAGAGTGGCACAAGATTTGGATAGATTATAACTTCTATCATGTCAGATTTATGCTCAATACTGAATATCAAATGCTTAATTTGTTATTAGAAGAGGAATTTGGTCCTTTTGAAGGTTCCATGTTTATTGGAGGAGCTACTGCGTAAGTAGTCTATTTTATATTATAATATATAAAGAAAAATAATTAAATTATAGTATGATGTTGGCATATGAGTATAGTTGAAGCGAATATTATCTAAAAAACACAGGTTCAAATTCTTTTGTATGGGCTTATTATATTTTGAATAGGTATATAGTTTTATGAAAAAATATATTTCTTTGCTATTTATTGTTGTTTGAATCTAAATTCAAGTTTTACATTGTATTTTTTAATTTTAGCAGTATTTTTCAACCAATCAATTAATATGATCTATTAACCTAAAGAAATGTTTTTCATATTTAAAACTCTATATATATACTTAACAATATATGTAGATACAATATACGGTATAATATATAACGTTAGATTTATTCCCCATACTAAGTATCAATTGCCAAATATATCGAAAAAAAGGCAATTTGGTTTCTTTTGTAGCTCCCCCTATTTATTGTCATGACATAACGTTACATATCTTCGGTATTTTCACAATTAAATTATTTAATAAAATTAAATATTGATTGAATTAATTATTGGAAACCGCCACTCAACACGCAATGCCTCCAGAATACGGCGGAAAGTGGGGAGCGTAGTGTCTTAACACTAAGCTTCCTCTGCCTACTCTGTTATGCGGTATACTGCGCGTTGCTGAAAAAAATAGATTGATTTAAATTTAGTTTATTAAATATTAGTAAATTTAGTTACAAAAGTTTAAGTAAATTCTTTAAAGTAATGATGAAAGTTAACTAATATTTATTAAGAAAAAAAATTAGAGGGATTTGAACCCGCGCCTCTTTGGAAACTGTCCAAACTGTCTGTCTGTTACCAACTAAGCCATACGTTTCCAAAAAGGCGCGGGTTCAAATTCCCCTACGTTCAAATATTTATACGTTTTCTTAATTAATATTTTTCTTTTTTACACACACAGTACACTTAAAAAAATGTTAAAAATTATAATGAAAATCTTTATTAACTATATTAAAGTAAAGAGATATATTATTTGGGAAAAAGCACTATAAAGTATAAGGTTGACTCTTTTGAAGAAGAGAGAATTTGAGATTAGTCTTTTTTTGGGGCTGATTTATGTTTTATTTTTATATACAGTATATATACATAGTTATCAAATTAATTCACATTTAAATATATATTTATTTTATATTCCAGAGAACACTTAAAAAAATCGACAGTCCACCAAGGCCTCATTGGTTGTTTCCGCGGTTTAGTAGTGAATGGTGAAATATTAGATATATACAGCTACATGTCCGTCCATCTGTCCGAGATCATCAAGGACTGCAAGCCGTCGTGTGTGCCCAACCCGTGCCAGAACAGGGCCACCTGCAAGGAGCTCTGGTCGTCCTATGAGTGTATTTGTAAGAATCCTTGGGCGCACTTGGGCCTACATTGCGAGGAAAGTGAGTTTGTTTCATATTATTTTTAGTATCTAAATGATTATTTGCAATCATAGATTTCTTTTAGTTTCCGGCTTTATGCTGTATACAAGGGAGTATGTAGAGTAGGCAAAGGGAACTTAGTGCCAATGTACACTCTGTTCTCCAATTTCTCACAAATTCTGGAGGTATTGCGTATTGAGTGTCGGAACTCAACGCCACGCTTTGCCTCGATATCAAAACGAAGAAATGAAAATATTAAATATTTGATTTCTTCGATTGGGAATCGAACCCACAACCTGTCGCGCTTAGTAACACGTTTGTGCCCCTGGGCCAAGACTGGCCTCAAGATATATTTTGAGATATTTTTTAAAATTTTTATTGTAAATTTTTGGTTAATCAACGACAATGTTATTAAAATGCTAATATACCTACATATAATTAATTAATGTTTTGATTGCAAAATATTTTTTTTATTAAACAAAAAATAAAACAGCTTCACGCTGTATCCCGCACACAGCAGGGTAGACAGAAAGAACCTAGTGTTAAGACACTCCGTTCCCCACTTTCTACCGAATTCTGGAGGCATTGCGTGTTGAGTGGCAGGGCTCAACGCCGCGCTTAGTCTCGACACCAGAGCGAAGAAATGGAAATATAAATTTGAGTAAATATTTCATCTCCTCGAGTGGGGATCGAACCCACAACCAGTCGATTTTACAGTCACACTTCGTGCCGCTGCGCCACGACTGGCCTCNAACCAGTTACATAATATTGATTATATAAGTACCTTAGGTATCATACAGCCTTCTACAAAGTGAATGTCCTGAATCCCAGCGGATTGACAATATTGACTTTTAAAAAGTAAGTTTGACAGTTTAAAAGTGCTTTGAACAGTCTACTTCAATAAGGTACTCACTCGTATGTTGAGTTTGAGTTATTAGCTTCAATTGAAAAAGTACATTCAAAAGTTCACTGTTGACAATTTGATTCGGCTGTAGTTTGAAGTCGTTCAATTTCATTCATTTTGAATGTTGCAATTTTTTTTTATATTTTGTTGTTTAGTTTTCTTTAGCTTCCACATGTGTATTATAGAGTTAAGTCTGCAGTGTGTCGATTCCGCTCCCTACTTTCCGAAGATTTTTTTTTAAGACATTAGCGAAATTTAACGTCAAAATACATATATGTATATGCATTTAACTTATAAAATGTTATTATTTTGCATTGTTTCCAGCACGCTCGACGGTTGTAAGCCCAGGTTCGAGCCCCGCAGGGGGCGCCCTTACAGTCGTCGACTCCTCTCAAGCAGCCAGGTAGTGCTTGCATTTCTTCTGGGACAGAGTACCCTCTTCCCTACCCACCCGGTGTCGCTGTAAAGGCCAATAGGGCTAACAGCAATAACCTCAAGTTCGAAAAAAAAAAAAATATTCGATTAGTGAAAATCGAACCCACAATAACCGTCATGTATCGTAACATACGAAATTGAAGACAAAACATTTATCGGTACTAAATAAAACAAAGCATTACACATTCGCTAATTACTGCCGTCTCGTTAGGAAATGTTTATTTACAAACGCAATTACCATTAGCATAACGCGGCCTCGAATCTTAACTGAATGATCCTTTTTACGGTCTTTATTTAACGCCCAATATTAATAACCTATCTCCAACGTTAATCTTAGATTGTTTCATATATCTATCCAATCTCTAGATAGATATATGAAACAATCTAAGATTGACGTTGGAGATAGGTTATTAATATTGGGCGTAAGCCAATAATGAAACAATGTAGAGAAGTTTGGGATGATAATTTGATTAATACAATATTTTGGAAGGTTTATATTTTTCTTTAGTGAGACTAGGTGGTCTAAAATTAAAACTCCTCAAGACGAAAGTAAAACTATGCTATAATAAAAATGATAGCACATTAGACGCTGTTAACTCCGGCCACGCAAGTCTTGCTCGGGAAAACCCTAAACAGTGCCGAAACAAACTTGTTGCGTAGAGTGAAAGAAACTTAGTTCAATTTAACCCCCTGAAGACACAAGTTTGCGCGTTAACCACTAAAAAAACCCCTTTTATCGTATCGCCAGTCTTTCAAAACACTCCCCTTACAGCCGTGCCCAGTATCAGTATATTGGGCCTTAATGTTTCGAGTGACTGCCAGTATCGCGATAATCTGGAAAGCAAGGCCAAGTTGGCCTCGAACAAACTGAGGGTCATCAATAGAGCGAGACGGTACTTCACGCCAAAACACCGATTGGCCCTATAATAGAGCCCAGGTTGGGCGCATATGGAGTATTATTCTCATCTCTGGGCTGGTGCACCCCAGTATCAGCTTGAACCATTTGATCGCATACAACGTAGATCCACTCGAATCATTGGGGACCCAATCGCTCGTGCGCTCGCCTGCGGTAGAGAAGCCTCGCTGTGCCTTCTCTACCGCATTTATGATGGGGAGTGTTCTAAAGAACTGCTTGACCTGTTACCTGCCGCCGAATTTTCTAACCGCACAGTACGTTACAAACTAAAATATCATTCACACCACCTGGATACGTGAGCAATCCACTACTATGCGATTTCGTAGGAACTTCCTTCCACGCGCCACAGAATGGCCTACCCGCGGCAGTGTGTCCAGGTCGATATGACATGGGTACCTTCAAAAAGCGCGTCTATTTCCACCTTGTCGGCCGGCATCTGTAGCTCCTCTGGTATTGCACGGGGCCGTGGGCGGCGGTAATCACTTACCATCAGGTGACACGAACGTTTCGTTTCGCTCGTTTGCCTTGTCTTTTTCTATAAAAAATAAAACATTTAAAAAAATCTCAAAATATATCCTGAGGCCAATCGTGGTGCAGGGCCACAATCGGGTAATTGTAAACGTGACACATTGTGAGTTTGATTCCCATTCGAGAAAATGAAAAAAATATTTTTTCATTTCTTCGTTCTGGTGACGAGACAACGCGCGGTGTTGAACCTATTCTGCCACCCAATAAATAAGATCCGTTGCTAAATAAACGGAAAGGAAAGTACGTAGCGATATATTAGCAAACTATCTTTACATACTTCATAAAATGTAAAACCCTACATAAAATGTGCATGGAGATAAAATATTCACTGTCTCAAAAGTATACATTCTTATTACTTATTTCAAATATTCACATTGACATGCAATATTGACTCACACTTTATATTGAATTACTGTTTATTATATTGTAAAAATTCCAATTTCTATAATTAATTAAAAACTTAAATTGCATAATTTAATTTCAAAGTAATTTCTCTAAAACTAATATTAAGCCATATGAAGCAACCCACATAAAAACTTAAATATATTTTAAATACTAAAGAAGTTCACACAATTATAAACTTTCCAGACATAAACGAGAAAGCCTTAACGTTCCAAACAAAAGAGGCATATCTCAAAAAAAACTATTTAGTAGATAACGCGACGGACGCTGAAAAGATCAGATTAAAGAAAATGATGGTTCAAAACGTTCTTATGAACTTGAGAACTTATGACGACAACGCATTAGTACTGTACGCGAATGACAATTTGAATAATTTCATACATTTATTCATACACAACGGTACAGAAATAATATATCTTTTCAACAACGAAGATGAGATAGTGCAAATGAATGTTACATATGAAAAAATAAACAAAGGTGAAAGTGTTCAGATCGCCATTATAAGGACTGACAACACGACCACGTTGCACGTGAATGATAAAAATACAACTATTAATAAAGTTGCCAGTTTGCTGTCCAATTATACGAACAAGCCATGGCGGAATCCTGAATTGGGTGAGTTTGTTTTGTTGTATTTCCAAATTTCCCAAATTTATTCATGGGAACAATAATAATTATATTTTTGTGAATAAAATTTCAAAGTAGATAATACTTTGAAATTTTATTAGATTTTATTAGTTTTATTAAATATCTTCATTGCCTCGCTTTGGTAACTAGACAAAGCGCGGCGTTGAAGAGAGCGCTACTGAACACGCAATGTCTCGCAAACGGGACGGAAACTGTGAAACGGAGTGTCTTGACACTAGGTTCCTTCTAACTAACTTGCTATATGCAAAGTACGGTGTGGAACTAAAAAAATAAAATAAAATTTATTAATTAGTAAGTAGCACTCTCTGTTATACCTTTTTTCAGTGTATTTCAAGCTGCCTCTATCTATAACAGTTAAACTAAATCTTGATCACTTCCATTATTATAATAATACTTATAAACTGCACATTGTTTCTTATAATACGAGATAATAATTAATTCGTTTCTAAACTTATTTATTAAATTATTATTTTTGTATCTTACATATTGCAAAAATTCGATCAATATTTATTGTATTCATTATTTATGCATGTACGTAAGAACTGGTTTTAAAAATTAAGCTAAACACATAAACCACAAACAAATTCATCATCCTTCAAACAATTTTAATTAGATTTTGATTGATATATTATTAAAACCCAATTAATAACACACCTATGATCATAAGAACTCGTCGAATTTTAAAAATATCAGTGAAGTAATTACCGAAATATTCGCAATAAATTATTCAGTCGTTCTGACATACTTCTATTCAAGTATACATATTTGAATGATATATTATCAAGATTTTTTTGTTTCTACCCAACTTATTTTGCAAGATCGGCAGGATCCAGTTATCAATTATAGTAAAATCTTTATATTTGTGAATTAGAATTTACAAAATTACAGAATTACGATTACTTTAATCCATTCATGCATTATATTCGTTTTCACAGTAATTATTTATTAAAGCCAAAAAAAATATTTTGAAATTCTTACTGTTTCCTTTAAAAATCAAAAATTATAAGATTCTATATTATAATAATATAATAGTTCTATATAATTATTTAGTTTAGTTAATTCTATAGTTTAATTATATGAAGTCGAGTATTATGGTGAGATTGTATACGATTATTTTGTGTTATTTCCATTTGGGGAGCAAACTGAAATATTTTTATACATTATTTTCTTACTATCCACAATTTTAGAAGTAATCCGGCCCCAAAGACCACCAGCTCCTCCAACAGATTATTTCCAAATGAATTTAGGGGGTTACGACCCCTACTCCTTGCACTTAGCGCCTCGCGCTACCATACTCCCTCAAGGAGGTTACGTCGGCTGCGTACGGGGATTCAAGATTGCTGATCACGTGGTCGATTTGCCGAAAAAAGCTCAACAGAATATTGAACAAGGTAATAACTTTATCTTAAACTAATAATAATATTAATAAGGCGCAGGAACACAAAAATGTGTGTCTGCAAAATCGACAGGTTGTGGGTTCGATCCCCACTCGAAGAGATGAAATATTTATTTCAATTTATATTTCCATTTCTTCGCTCTGGTGTCAGGGCAAAACACGGCGTTGAGTTCCGCCACTCGACAGGCAATGCCTCCAGAATTCGGCGGAAAGTGGGGAACGGAGTGTCTTAACACTAGGTTCCCTCTTGCTGTGTGCGGGATACAGCGTGAAGCTGATTTATTTATTTATATGTAATTAATAATATTAATAACTATATATTAAAAATGAAAATTTGAGAAATAAATAATAAGCATTACCACCCTGTATTGTAAAACAAGGATAGATAGCCCTCTTTTTTAAATAAACTCCTTATTATAAAAATAATAATTATACAGAGTGGAAGTGTCAGTACCACTTTAAATTAAATCACAGTTTTAACTACTCTATAAAAGCCTAATACAATATTTCTTTTATTTTCCCATAAATGAAAAGGTGTTTTTTTTTTCAAACAAAATAAATAATAAAATTACCGTTATAAAATAAAACGCCATTTGTCCAGAAAGACGCACGCACACATAAACCTATCAAAGGGAAACCGATACGGCTCATTCCGAAATCGAGTCGTAGGTATTGGCGGCAATGTTCAAAGTTGCTTAACCTTTAGTAGTATTTTTGTGGTAGTATGTGTTTACGTTATTGGTATCTATGCGTAACTGTGTCACACGAAATACAGGTATGGATAAACATCGTGAAATGAAAAAAAATCCTACGTCTAAACTATTGAGGTATCTTGATTAATTTCTGTAGGTATGGGCTTAAAATATTTTACCCTATATGCTGTTCCCGTAAAATGAGCGCTGACGCTTCCACCCTGTATATGAATAGTTTATGTGTATGATCCACAATTGTGGAGTTGATATGACTGATCACATCTGTGGAGGGTGTGATCACAATCTACTTATAAAGATAAGAAAGAAGCAATTAATATTCACATTTTATATTGTCCTTTAAACAACAAAATCGTTTTTAAACATTTTTAAACTGTTATTCCACACTTAGGAAAGAAAAATACTTATTTAGAAAACGTATAAAAATTTGAACGTAGCGGGACTCGAACCCGCGCCTCCTGGAAACCAACAAAATCGTTTTATTTTGTTAAATTGGAGAAAGTGGGCCATCTATCCTATTTTTACCCTAATTCTCCAAAAGTAAGCCGCTAATATCAATGAACTTATGTTCCCAGTGATTACAATAAAAAGAACACGAGGCTTTTACATGTATTTTTCTCCATTGAGGGACTTTTCAGTCCCTTATGACCTACCTAGTGGGAATATCGCCGAGTAGCTAATAACTTACATTCATAGATTAGAAGTACAAATATTTAAATTGCTAAATAAATCAATGATAAAATATTGTCTAATTTCTAGACTTGACAGGTGTTTTACCTGAATGCAATATGAAATGTGACTCGGAACCTTGTAAAAATGGCGGCGTTTGTACCGAAGACTTCACGAACCAAGAAAGCAGTTGCGATTGCGAACTCACTAGCTACTTTGGAGAATATTGTATGGAAGAGAAAGGAGCCGATTTTAATGGAGAAAGCATTTTGCAACGGAAATTTGTTTTAACTGGACCAATAATAAATGTAAGTTTAAAAATCAAAAAGTCAATCACTTCTCGACATTTCATTATTTAAAGGAACTTAACGTCACGCTTTGTCCTAAATTTGTTGCGGTAATATTGTGAAATAAAATATTAAATTACGTTTTCATCACACATCGCAGACTTATTATCCAAATAAGATTACTGTAATTACATACTTAAAAAAACATACAATATTATATTTTTTCTTCGTCATATTAAGTCACTAATAAATTGAAAGTTGAAGCCAGTCGCGCATTGGCACAAACGTGTGACTATAAACACGACAGGTTATAGATTTGATTCCCATTCGAGATGACATATTTATTATTTTAAAATCTTTCTCTGCCCACCCTGCTACATGCATGATACAGGATGTAGCTTAAAAAAATGTTACTCAAATATTATTTAAACATCATAATCGTCCGCCTCTATAATATATAGAAACACTAAAAGCCAACTAAAGCCTACAATTGTCTAAATTTAATAGAGTCATTGAAGACAAATGCAAAATAAATTTTACATTTATACTTGACTATATTATTAAGTATATGAAAATAATATTTCTGACATTTTAATCTGTGTGACACTAGTGACCTATGAACTATAGGGCCGGGGACGAAATAAATTACAAACATACATTAGCCAATTATTCACTTATATTTATATCTAGTGGTTTGTTTTATTAAATGGTCGTATTTGTTATTACTTACTGGTAGATACTAGGCAATACATAATAAGAAAAAGAATAAGTATAATTATTTGTGGTGAAAAATTATAAAAGTTCGGCGTTAAGTTCCGCCCATCGCAAATTTTGCTCTAAATAAATGAAACTTGAACGATTTCGTAATATGTAAGAAATTCCGAATAATAAATAAATCTATCTATTAAAATATAATAATAATATTATTAATATCATATAATTATATATTTTTCTATTACTGCATCAAGAATTTATATTAAATAATAATTATTAATCTCTTCATACTTACTGATACCCAAGATAATGTAATTAAGGGGCTTTTAGCTAAAATGTATTAATATTTTTTTAGGTAAAAATTAAACTGGCATTTTCCAGCAACGACCTAAGACAAAAGAACACAGTCCTTCTTTTGGTGCAAACTGAAAACAAGTTAGTATGTCAAGTAAAACTGTACTTACAAACATATACAAATAGATAATCACAATGACATAAATAGTATCAGCAAAAAATATTAAATAAATAATAAATAAATCATATATAAGGAGGCCAGTCGTGGCGCAGCGGCACAAAGTGTGACTGTAAAACCGACTGGTGGTGGGTTCGATCCCCACTCGAGGAGATGAAATATTTACTTAAATTTATATTTCCATTTCTTCGCTCTGGTGTCGAGGTTAAGCGCGGCGTTTAGTCCTGCCACTCAACACGCAATGCCTCCAGAATTCGGCAGAAAATGGGGAACAAAGTGTCTTAACACTAGGTTCCCTCTGTCTACCATGCTGCGTGCGGGATACGGCGTGAAGCTGAATCAAAAAAAATAATATAATATATTATTTATTTATTTTTTATTTTACAAAAGCAAAAATACCATCTGTCCCTAGGAATGATTATTATTGTATGTAACAATTTCTTCATTGAAGGAGTTTTTAACTAATGACAAACTGCGTGTTATTCTAATTATTCTATTTGTATGTTTTTGTAAGTTTAGCTTAAAAGTAAACGGTCTCTAACTTTAATTTATTTTTTTTTTGTCTAAAAAGGATAAAGGAATAATATTATTACATTTACTTAACTATGTATTAAACTATTATATCTACATTTAATCTATTATCTATAATGATTATAAAATTTTAAAAAATAAATTAAATCAGCTTCAGGCTGTATCCCGCACGCAACAGGGTAAGTAGATGGAACCTAGTGTTAAGACACTTCGTTCTCCAATTCTGGGGGCATTGCATATTTAGTGGCGGAACTCAACGCTGCGCTTTAACTCGACACCAGAGCGAGTAAAATGGAAATATAAATTAAAATAAATATTGCATTTCCTCGAGTGGGGATCGAACCTACAATCAGTCCCATTAACAGTTACACTGTGAGCCTCTGCTGTGCTATAATGCTATACTACAATGATTATGAAATTAAAATATTCCAATTTCCAAACATATCGTATTTACAGACGAAGTTACTACTTGCTGGTCGCGATCACTCAAGACGGGTACTTGAAGTTTGAAGAGGACCGAGAAGACGCCGCGTACGGCGCTGAAGTGAAGAATAGAAACTTCTTGAACGGTTCGTTTACAATATTATATGTAAAAATACTTAATACAGAATGTATTAAGTATTTTTGCATATAATATTTTTCGCATATAATATTTTATTGTCTTGTCGCATAATTAGTATTTTTTATCAACATCATCAACACTATACAAGTGTATACTTGATAGTCATGTAGATGTCACTACAACACACTTACTTGGCTAAGGTATGTACGCATTTAAGGTAATAAAAAATATCTTCTTACAAGGAAAAATTTGTGGAAAAAGAACATTAAATAATAATAATAAGGCTTAAAACACACCATACAACAAATAATAACCAAAAAAAAACATACATACGAGTACATACGGATAAATAAAATGTACAGCGTCCTTAAAAAACACTATAAGCTATCTTTGCCAGGTTTTTATAAGGTTTTTTTTTTTTCAAAATATACTCGATACATGTACCTCCTTATGTTACCTTGAACAGATTTTGTTACTTAAAAAACAATCAAAACAATCAAAAACGTATATTGTTTTTTATGTAATATTGTCAGTTTATCGACCTCAAAAGAACCTGAAGAAATGTCCTCAAAAATCTGTTAGAATTGTAGGCCCATAGTGCCCAAAATTGTGGATCTGCACTTACTTTACATCTCTATATTAATACGTGAAGCAAAATCTTTGGATCTATTTTTACGAAAATTTATTAAGCCGCTTAGTACGTCTTACTTTGATGGAAAACAAATTCTATAGTCAAGCGGCTATAACTATAAAGTTAGTTAAAGAAAACCACAGTAAAAATTGACCATCAAAGAGAAAATTAAAAAATAAATTTAATTTGTATTGTGATCATATTTTTTTTTATATTATGTGAAATATCTAATTTTAATTATTTTATTATCAGGTGCACGACACACAGTATACTATACGAGAACAGATCAAGAAGCTAAGCTATTAATAGATAGAATAGAAGTGCCTCTAGAGAAACTTCCACCGCAAGGACTTTGGGAAGTAATGGACGTCGGCTCTAATGAAGTGCAGATCGGAGGTCTGAACACTACTGATCCGAGGTTGAAGATTTATAAGGGATATAATGGATGTTTGTCCAGTAAGTGATTTCTTTTATAATAATTTAGTGATTTATTAAAATAACTTTTCCAGAGTGGGATTTGAACTCAGAAAAACTGATAATGCTACGATGGCAGAATGAAGCTTTCGGAATTTTAGTTAGAATGTTAATTTTATTTTATAACAAATATACATGTTTGTATGTTTTATTTATATGTTACTAAAAAAAGTAAGAATAAATGGGATTACGTACATTAACTTAATACTTTGTGGATAGAACCAAAAATGATCAATAAGAATATCGTCGTATGAGCGCGTATGAGCTCTTTGTTGATACCTCGTATCTGTGCTTTAACAATTTTACAGGAGACAGAAAAACTTCATCTTTAATTTAAATAAATACTGATTTAGCTTAATGGATAGTTTTTGGCCACTGATTTAAACGACCCACATATTATAACAAAAAAATGTTAAACTGCATTGTAAAATATATATTTTTTATTTGTAGTTTTATTATAATACAATTTAACTTTACAATTTTTATACTTGTTTTAGCAGCGTTTAAATAACTTTTAATTTTGCTTAACATATAACTACACGGTCTCTTTCTCTCTTAACTGTTAACTTTCTATAGTCTACTGGGTAATGTGGCAAAATCCTCTGCAAAATCAGATTTATAATCCATTGGGATTGTACCTTAGTTTTGTTATATGAACAAAACTATGATCACCTGCAGCACACTACCAGATCATATCAATTCATAAATCACGTAGTCTTGGTAGGCACCAAAATCCTTGAAAATTGTATAGTAAGGTATAATAATTTCGTCAGAATGTGAGTGTTTTGAGGACTCTTTTGACACTAACTAAGATCATTTTTAGTTGCCTCTATTCTAAAAAATATATCGTGGATGAGGCCTTAATTTTTCAGTTTCGTTCGATGATAATAGCGGCAATATTATCAAAGGCCAAAACATTTACCCTTGTCGGGTACATTAACCAACTGCACAACAGATTAACTATTACTACAAATATAATATTATTACTTCTTTCAAATATACTATATCCGTACTAAACCTCGTAACAGCCATTACTTAGCGAGCTATCGAGATTCTACAGAGTGGAAGTGTCAGCGCTCCTTTTACGGGAACAGCATATATACCTAAAGAAATTAATCAAGATATCTCAACAGTTTAGACGTAAGATTTTCTTTTCATTTCACGATGTTTATCCATACCTGTATTTCGTGTGCTGCAGTTACGCATAGATACCAATAATGTAAACACATACTACTACAAAAATACTACTAAATATTACACAACTTTGAACTTTGCCGACGATACCTACGACTCGATTTCGGAATAAGGCGTATGCAGCGGTTTCCCTTTAATAGGTTTATGTGTGCGTGCGGCGTTCACGACAAATGGCGTTTTATATTACAACAATAATTTTATTATTTATTTAGTTTGAAAAAAATACTTTTTAATTTTTGCGATTTTTTTATTGTATTAGGCTTTTATAGAGAAGTTAAAACTGTGGTTTCATTTAAAGTGGTGCTGCACTTCCACCCTGCATAGATCTCCACTAAACGTGATATACTATGGGCGTATGTAGAAATATTTTCCAGGGGGAGACATGACGAAATTTACTCATTCCAACAGGTAACTCGCTCTCTCAAAAGGATGTAATATACAGGTGTATGTATCGAATAAGTATCAAATTAATAGAGAATTAGATTTAGTTGCGTTATTCTTGTATGAAAACATTGTCAGGGTATTTTTACTAGCAATTGATACATACATACATGATAATTTTTTTCTCAGTCGTTACGCTCTTGACAGAGCGGTTGTGGCCATCATGCAGTCACGTTTTTGGCTTTCGTTATTCCTGCTACAGTTTTACACCATTTCTTTCTGTTGGTCGCCACTCTAGTGCACTCATGCAATTTGCCGCCCACAGCTGATTTTACTTGATCAGTCCATCGCATTGGTGATCTACCTCTTAGTCTGGTACCATCTACTCTGCCTTGCACCACGAGCCACTCTATGGAGTCGTTTCCTTTTCTGGAAAGCTAATAGTCGCTCATTGATGCCAAGTTCATGGAGTATGGACATATTGGAACGAAATTCTGTCCACGATATCCCGCATCTTTCTCGAGCACCATATCTCCATGGCATCGACCTTTTTCTTTTCCGTTCCCCGCCAAGGTCCATGTCTCAGCGGCATACAGAAAAATAGGGAAAACGAATGTTCGAATTAGTCGCATTTTAGTAATTTTGGTGATTTTTCCGTTCTTCCATGCGTCGTTTTATTTCCTCTATGTATCCGCCTTTGTTTGTGATTAAAGTCTCAAGGTATATGTAGGACTGGACAACTTCACAATTCGCAATATCAGTCACTTCCGGCGAGTTATAATTGACGCGATCCACAATCATCATTTTTGTTTTGTTGCGATTGACCTTTAATCCAAAGTGAAGGCTGACATATTTCATCTTTTGAAGGAGTTCTTCCATATGCTGAATACTAGAGGCGATACATGATAATTATCCTATTATGACAAGAAAAATATTTTTGAGAACATGCATTAATTGTAATGAATTTTAGTAAATACGTGGGCTTGTTTCTTATTTCAAAACTACTACTGTTCAGCGACAGCGTTTCAATGGCAAAAATAAGGTTTTTTTTCTAATAATACAGGTTGTATAAGATCTGGTATAAGCCAATAGGTGTAGAGAATTAGTAGACGCTTTATTTCTGCTTTTTTTGGCTCCTTTTGTAGTTACGCGGTATTAACAAATTGCTCATGCGCGGTTTCGTAGGTGCAATGATTATATATGAATATATGTATGTAATAGCAACATGTCCAACAGACATCGTGCTGGTGCTGAACGCGCACACGATGTCGCCGCTGGAGGAGTACATGCTGTTCACGCGCTCGGGCGCGGAGGCGGTCAACGCCGTCAACGCGCCCGGCGTGCGCGCCGCGCAGTGCTCCAGCGACTTCGACGACACCTGGCCCGTGCACCGCGAGAGGGACGACCGGGCTCACAACGGCAGCTTCCTCATTGTGAGTGCTCGCTCGTGCTCCCAACAGACCCCGTGCCGGTGCTGGACGCGCACACGATGTGGGCGCCGCGCAGTGCTCCAGCGACTTCGACGACACCTGGCCCGTGCACCGCGAGAGGGACGACCGGGCTCACAACGGCAGCTTCCTCATTGTGAGTGCTCGCTCGTGCTCCCAACAGACCCCGTGCCGGTGCTGGACGCGCACACGATGTGGGCGCCGCGCAGTGCTCCAGCGACTTCGACGACACCTGGCCCGTGCACCGCGAGAGGGACGACCGGGCTCACAACGGCAGCTTCCTCATTGTGAGTGCTCGCTCGTGCTCCCAACAGACCCCGTGCCGGTGCTGGACGCGCACACGATGTGGGCGCCGCGCAGTGCTCCAGCGACTTCGACGACACCTGGCCCGTGCACCGCGAGAGGGACGACCGGGCTCACAACGGCAGCTTCCTCATTGTGAGTGCTCGCTCGTGCTCCCAACAGACCCCGTGCCGGTGCTGGACGCGCACACGATGTGGGCGCCGCGCAGTGCTCCAGCGACTTCGACGACACCTGGCCCGTGCACCGCGAGAGGGACGACCGGGCTCACAACGGCAGCTTCCTCATTGTGAGTGCTCGCTCGTGCTCCCAACAGACCCCGTGCCGGTGCTGGACGCGCACACGATGTGGGCGCCGCGCAGTGCTCCAGCGACTTCGACGACACCTGGCCCGTGCACCGCGAGAGGGACGACCGGGCTCACAACGGCAGCTTCCTCATTGTAGTGCTCGCTCGTGCTCCCAACAGACCCCGTGCCGGTGGAGGCGATCTAATACCACATCCTTACCTTCAATAGACTGTACATTGTACAATCTCTTTATCTCATGCATCTGTTTCTTATGAGCTGATTCCTAATTAGCTTTATGTCATTTTATTTCAACTATTTTATTTAATATGATCAATTATAAACATTCAGAGCGTGGATAAGACGTGGGTGGAGGACCCGCCGTCGCGCGCGCCCTACGACTCGCTGCACACGGCGCCCGACGCGGAGGAGGAGAACACGGACAAACTGTTCATATCCCTCATTGTCGTGTTCATATTGGGGTTGTGCTACACTGCGTCTCATGTGAGATATTTTTGTTTCATAAATTCTCAATTTTATTAGAATAACTTAGTTAGTTTTCTTAGTTCTTAGCGTTTCTATAGTTTTAAATAGATTTTTATTTCAGGAATGGTTTTTATTGTTATTATTGCTTGCTATTTCAGCAAATCATATCACTGCTTTTAAATATTAAATCAAAGTTCATGTTTCATGAGGTCGTCACGTCGTGACGCAGAGGTATAAGCGCGCGAATGTAAACGCGACGGTTGTGGGTTCGATTCCCACTCAGGCTAATGCAAAAATTTAATATTTCTATTTCCTTGCTTTGGTAACGAGGCAAAGCGCAGCGTTAAGTTCACGCGTAATGCTTCCAAAGCAGAAGTGTCACATTGAAAGAATAGTGTCTTAACACTGCTTGCAAAATGCAGGATGCAAGATGAAGTTAATACTTCAAAGCTTAATATTTAAAATATACAAAATTAAAAAAGTGGTTGTTTTACAGATGTGGAGAACTCAAAAAGCTCATAAAATGAGATTGGAAAAGGAAACAGATGAAAATATAATGAGAAATAAAGAGAAGGCAACGAAACTCCAAGAACCTTCCGTGTCTTTTATTCAGGTAAATAAAATATCGTGCCGCCGTGACTGTTAACGAAACGGTTGTGGTTTCGAATACTACACGGGATTTAAAATTATTATCATTTCCTCGCTTTGGTAACATGACAAAGCACGGTGTGAAGTTCCGCCATTCTTTCTGCCCAATTTTTGAGACACAATGTCTCAAAATTGGGCAGAAAATAGTGAACTGCGTGTCGGGATACACGTGACGCTAAAAAAGTAAAAAAAAACACTTAGCGTATAAGAGAGAAATAAACACCATTAATAAAATTTAATAATTACGTAAATTTAATAATTACGTAAATTTAAATATATTTGAATAGTACTTATATTATGTAAAAATAAAAAATAGCTCAACAAAGAAATAGAAGAAAACAAAGATGGCAACAAGAAGTCCAATGGGGTTGTCATAGAAGTATTACCGACGATTATAGTAGAAAATGAGGAGAAACCCGTCAGCCGACGCGGCTCGCTGCGGTTCAGAGGTAACGAGTATATATATACACACACTAAGTTCCCAGGTTCCTTTTACCTACCCTTCTATGTGCAAATGCAACATGAGACTAATTGAAATTACATATTTTTGTTTTGATAATGTAAAAGAAAGTATTTAAAAAATTATAATACAAAAAATTTTATGTTTTAAAATTTTGCCAACGAGGTAAGATTTTGACGATTACCTTCAAATTTCAATACAACAGATATGGTAGACAAAGACATAGCGTGGGAGCCTTTGGAAGAAAAAGATGAAACGTTAGAAAACGAGGAAGAGGAAGAGGCCGAGAGTGCGTCGTATGAAGAAACGGAAGATGAACACGAGTCTGATGATGATGAGAATGAGGTACATACATTTCTTAACTATTATATTTTAGTGAGGCGGTGGTGGTGCTGGGGCACAAGCGTGCGACTGTTAACGCGGCTGTGGGTCCATTTGACTATTTTCATCTGGTCACTCTGGTAACGGGGTAGAGCGTGGCGTTAAGTTCCGCCACTCAATACTTCAAGATTTCGGCGAAAAGTGGAGGACGGATATACCTTAATGGGAAGGGAGTGTCTTATCACTAGGTCCCTATGTTGCCTACTCGGCTATGTGCGGGATACAACGTGAAGTAAAAAATATATATAATTAAGATGAAATGAAGTTAGCATTAATTTACTGTAATATATATGATATGAAACTGAATCTGAAATCAAAACAATTTACCATCATATAAGACGACTCACGATGGTTTCAATATTCATTCAATTATAAGTAAATATAATTTAATACTTAGGCTGTCGTGACGCAGGAACACTACAGCGACGGTTCTAGGTGCGATCTCCACTCAGGGGAAATTATTGTATATTAATATTTTCATTTCTTCGCTTTGGCACCAAAGTACCGGTGTTGAGTTCGACCACTCAACACACAATGCCTAGAAAAAATCGGCGCAAAATGGAGAACGGAGTGTCTTAACACTAGGTACCCTGGTATGTGCGGCATACAGCGTGAAGCTGATTTGATTTGATTTGATTTAATTAATAATGAGTCATATTGAAAAACACGCAAATGTTTTTTATTCAGGATCCTCTTAAAAATACTCCAGAAAATAATGTCCATCCGATTCAACGAAAGCTGTCAGCACATCTGTGTACAGTGGATGAAGAAAATCACGTTGAAATAGCATCTAATGCATAAAATAATATTCATTCAAATAATATATAATATTGTTGTAAAATTGCCTTTTATTTTCTGTTCAAAAAGTTGTGTCTCTAAAATGTTGATTACGTACTTTTATGTAACGCAGCATCAACTATAAGGGCAACGGTTATGAGTTTGATTCCCATTCGGGGACGAATTATTTTCATTACCTCGCCTTGGTAAAAAGACGAACCACGATATTGAGTTCCGCCATTTAACATTCGATTATTCATATCAAACACACTCCCACACGTACAATAATATTGACAATATTATTGTACGTGTGCGGCCAGGCTAAGGCAAGATATTTTTTTTTCGAATCGGCTTAAGGTCAACAGCATTAAACCAATTCTTTTTTGTAAATAATAAGCTTAATGCAATAACTAAAGCAACTATTTTTTTTCTATCCATTTTAGATTTAACTCGTACACATACAAATAAAGACGAAATATTCTCAATAATATTACAGAGTGTGCGGGGCCATATATTGAACAATACTATTGTCAATATTGTATTGCCAATAATATTGCGTGTGTGCGGCCAGGGTATGAGTGCTTGCAAGAGTATTCATTATCGTTTTCATGCTCACATTGCAACATTATTGTTGTAACTGTAACATTTATTTTTGTTTAAAAAAAACTATTAATGTTTATTTTACATTACGAATACAATTAATCTTTATAAGATCCAATTATTACTTTCTAATTATAATAAGCATAATCATGAATCTTGACTATTAACAAAAAATATAAATATTAATTCATTAATAATTTTGATGAAAAACTCAATTTCAAATTAAAAAAACGGACACAGAAATCTCTGTTTTTTTATGAATTACTATATTATATGTATTTTTTACGGTATTTTTTGTAATAAAAAATCTATACTTATAAGTTATACCGATTTTTTTGGTTGCAATTTTCCAACATTAATTATCTGTAGAAAATCGTTCGTTTTCAGTGTCAAGTTATATTATCTGTAGTTGTTTATGGATTACAAATTTGTCAGTATTTGATTTAAGAAGAAGGATCCGTAGATTGACATGGACGAAATTGAAAAAGAAAAGATAACAACTTTATCCTCACAACTGCTAGTGACGACAATATGCCATCCTATAGAATATGCGAAAGTTCTTATCCAGCTAGGATTCGAGCCTTTGCCGCCCCGACGCTCTACAACGCTTTTCGGTCGACCAGCCATGATATTACCTAACGTCTTTCAATACATCAAGTTTATTAAAAAATCGGACGGCTTTTTTGGGTGCTATAACGGTTTATCTGCAAAAGTACTCGGTCTAGTCGCTTCGAGCCAACTTACTTCAAGAGTAATCGACGCCTGCGGTATCGACCTCCCCGAAATCAATGACCCTCCTAACATAGTTACGGATGAGGAACCTAAAATCGAAGATTATTACAAGCTAGGTCGTCGTGACATGATTATGCATTCGGCCTCTGTGATAGTCTCATATCCTTTCCACGTAGTGTCAGTCAGAATGATGGCATCATTTATTGGCAAAGAGGAAGATTACAGTTCTCTGCTGGGAGCTATTGTATCCATTTATCGTGATGATGGTATACTTGGTTTCTTCCATGGTATTATACCGAAGCTATTAGGGGATTTAACTTGTGTAGCTGTCACTGGTATATTGGCATACTATGTGAACAAATATTTGGTGAAAACAAAAGACCTGAGATACTACACAGTACCATTGCTCACATTTATTACTAGTACTTTAACTTATCCACTGGTAGTGGTTTCTACTTGTATGGCTGTAGCGGGCAGCAGCCTGAGGGCCGGCAACCCTCCTCTGATGCCAGCATATCCCTCCTGGCAATCCTGCTGGAGAGACCTTTTAAAGAACAAACAACATAAACGCGGCTCATCTTTAATCTTTAGGTACTATATTGCACCCATTGCAGCTATGCAGTAATCACCTCTACACTAATTACAATTGCATTTATAAATTTGAGTTTATTTGCTAAGTGTTATTCCATAATCACCAAAGTAGGTATTTTGAATTCTTGTAGAGATTATGAAATGATTACTGTAAATAATTTAGTATAAATGGTGTATTATGTGGATCCTTTGCTAGATTGTTGAGTAAAGGTGTGGTTATATTTAATAAATATATTTTGTTTGATGTAAGTGTTATTTATTTTAGTGTGTGATATAATGAAAGACAGATAATGTTGCAATCACTTTAATTTAGCTAAAGTTTGTGATTTAATGAAATCGTCTACTAAATTTTTTTCTAGCATTCCAATAGCTCTCCTATGAAGGCCAGCAACAGCTTGAGCGCTTCCATTTTCTTGTTCAAATTTCATAAAATCCATCCAAACCTCAATATTATTTTTTCCATGATGCTGAATTAAGGCTTCATAGCATTTTCTAATGTTTTTTACCAAAGGCTTATCTTGATTCATCTCAATTTCAATCATTACTTTATGCACATCTTCTTGTGTGGGCGGTGTTCTAATGAAGTCTTCATAAACTTGTCTTGCAGCTTTAACTCCATTATGCTCATAAATTTTCTTCAAAAGTTTTGGCTTTAATGATAATAGAACTGCACTTTCACATATCTTAAACTTATTATAACAATTTTTAAACTGAAATATAGAGAAAAAAATATATAATAATAATATTTAGGTTTAATCTAAACTATAATTAAATATAAGTTATATAAAGTTTGAAAGAATACATACCACAATGTTGGATTCTACATTATCAAGCATATAATTCCAAAGGGCTATCATATCATCTGATTTCAAATATTTACTGGCTTCTTTCAATATTGATAAAAGTTCACTTTCATCAGATTTAAAATGTTGAAGCTTTTCCTCCCATAGAAATCGATAATGTGGTTTCTTAGCTATAGCTGCATCCAAAATCTAAAACAGTAAAAAATTTTATAATATATTTATTTATACATGATAATCTAAAATTCAAATCAACTCAAAAGACTGAATAGACTAAAGAGTACAATAGTATAATATTTATCATTCAAAAGTTTTTTAATTAAAAAAAAACTAATTTAAAAAAAACATCATCAACTAAACATATAAATGAAGACATTCCATTTTTATATTTTGAATGTTACTCCACTCCACATCATTTAATAAAGAAAAGTACTTTTTTAGAAACAAAAAAATCTCGATATGTTAAAATTTTATTCAAATATTTCTAAAAAAGTATAAGACATTCCATATTTACATGTTATGACATTAGACAAACTAATTGGGATATCATGCAGATTCCTGTTCTAGTAGAAAATCACAGTGTTGGACTCCACCACTCAAGGAAGGTCTCAAAAATTAGGTAGTTAGTGAGTAACACAAGGTTTCCTCCGTCTAACTTGATATACACGGGATACAGAGTTAAACTGTTTTTTTTAATAAACTGATACCAATCGTAATATGCATAGATTTTAACTTACTACAACAAATTCATCACTCGACAACTCATCTTCTAGTTTCAACATCCTTATGCCAAATGTGTACATTTCGTTTGTCAACAATGCATTTTCGTGGCCATAATTCCAAGCATGTTTAACAAAACAAATTTTTTGTGAATCATTATAAACTCCACTTAGTCCAAGTAAGCCATGTATGTATTTTGTGCACAGTTTCTCATCAGGGAACTGAAATAGTAAACAATATAGATTTTTAAGTGTGTGAAAATATAGCTATGTCATTAGTGTTATTATTTTAATTAAATATAATGAGATTATAATAAAAAATATGTATAAATATTAAATAGTATGTTTCAAGTTTTTATATCAATTCCTTAACATAACATGTCTCCACCTTATAGGCAGACCGGCACATCTGTAACTGGTGTTACATGGGAGTTGTAGACAGTGGAGATCACTTACCATCAGGTGCCCTTACGCTCATCTGCCTTGTGTTTTCCATAAAAAAAAAAACAAAGATAGTTTAAATAAAAATAATACCTGTCGCAAGGCCTCTTCATAAACTCCTATATAACTATTAATGTCAGTGGGGTATTCCCCTTCACTGTCCACAAATTGTTCAATTTCTGTCCAGTGGCAACCCTAAACAAAATGTTAAAAATTAAAAAAATAGCTCCATTTATTTCTTAATACATGAAATCATATTTTATAGTTAAAAAACTTACCTCTAACTCTTTCATTGCAATATAAGACCAAACATCCTTATTGGTTCTTTTTTCCCAAATTTCTGCTTTAATAGAATCAGTGATTGAGCTAGCTATTTCATATTTTAGAGAACAATCACACAATTTGAATAAATAAGCCACATCATGTATATTTTTTAAGCCATTTTTCCAAACTACATTTGCTCTTTTCAAATATTTTCCCTAAATTAAAAGCAAATACAAGGAAATAAATGTCATTTTGAGTTATTTTAAACACAGATGAAATGGTTAAATCCCCCATTCTCTAATCTTGTCTGAACAGACAGGCTTTATTAATTTATTTTACACTAGTTGTCGCCTGCAACTCTGTTTGCATAGACTTTATGACCCTTGCAACTTTACGTTTACCACTTGTTGACATGGAAACCTGTGGCAGGTAGGTGAAAAAGACCTTAGTTTCAAGATTCTCTATACTTGGCTTTACATGTGGAGTATTCATCACATTTCATCTTACCAGTGTGAGGATATGAAACAATTTATAAATAATTATTCCCTACAGCCTCGCTGAAATCACAATGGCTGTGAATTCACAAACATTGCAATGACAGTAACACACTGTCCTATTCCCTAATAATAGCTGACAAAAAATACAACAGTTACTGCTACACATGTTACTACTAAATTTCTGAAGTATCAAAATTAAAATACATAGTGGAATTTTATTATATTTATTGTAAAATTTCAAATGCAATTTGCTTAAATAATAAAAACATTGATTTGTCTTTTAAAAGAAATTAATTTCAATTTAAACTTACTCTTTCCTCTTTATCTTCTGTTTTAAAGGCAATCATGAGTTCAATATCAAACAAGTCCAAATAAAGTAATTCAGATTCAGGGTGTCTATGGATTCCTTTAAGAAGAAAATTTCTGGCATTGTCTAGATTATTTTGCTCCTTGCTTTCCCACTTGCTAGCCATTTGCCACATTTTTGGTTTATCTCCATGAATCTTAAAAGTTATAAATAGCATTAATTTGTTGGATATATCAGAACCAACTACAAATTAATACTTAAAAGCATACCACATCAAATATAACAGAGAGGTAAAGAAAATTTTATGTTAAAATACTTTTTGCTTTGAAATAATTCAAGGCATTGCATCTTGAGAAGTAATTAGCAGAACATTATGACACACTTTGTCTAGCCCACTGGTTCCCAACCAGTGGTCCGCAGAAGCCTAAATATGGTCCACAAATGATTTTAATTTAATGACTGGGGATGGTGAGGTGAAGTTTCTGTTTGATTATCACAGTTAATTTTTATTATACCTACATACATAGTGGTCCCTGCTACCAAGAATTATATAAAAGTGGTCCTTGATCAAGAAAAGAACGGCAACTCCTGGTCTAGTCTAATGTAATACAAATTATTGAGGCTTCATGGTGTAGGAGCATAAGTGTGCAGCTCAACATTCAATCTTTTGTCTCAATAATTTGGCAGCAATTGGGGAATGGTAGTGTCTTAATGGGAACAGAGTGTCTTAATACTAGGTTAGGCTACCTCTGATATAAACCAATTATTAAACTCTTCTATTTGATATGTCGGTTCTTAATAAATACACATCTTCATTTTTAATACAGTATCAATATTTACCAAAATGAAATCTATATTTAATAATTATAATAAAAAAAAATATTAAATATATTTCCTTACATATAGAACATTAAAACAAGTACCTGTAACATCTGGCCTAATATAGCAGATACAGCATGTTGAAAACCAACACTTTGACAAAATTTAATATATTCAAAATATATGGACACATCCTGAAACCTGAATATAAATTGTTTGAATATTTTATTTAATCGCTTTGTTATTGCAAATTCAATATCCCGTTTCTTCTCAGTCAATTTAGCTTGCTTTCGCCGTAATGAAATATCTTCAAGCAGAGCTAATTCATAAGCTATATATTGGACAAAGTCATCTTTTTCTTTTACCCTACGCTGAATGCGATATTCAAATTCTTTTCTTTTTCTTGAAATATCTCTAAAAACAATAGTTAAAGATTCCATTTAAAATAATAGTAATAAACGTAAGCAGTTTTTAAACATATCTGTTCTAAGAAAAAATAAAATACAAACTTGATTTCATCGTCATCGTAAAGATTTGTTCGACGCATTTGCTCTAATTCATTTATCATACCCTCAATACGTTGGTTTACTTGTTCTGCCATCGTGAATTTTTTTTATTTTATTATTAATTGAATAAAAATAACTATTTAAGTAAATTTAACTTAGTAAATAAAAAAAAATTATACACCATGTGACATTAACATAATATAATTGTTAAGGTTATGTTTATATTCATGAACTTGACAGGAGTCCAAAGATAATATATTTCTATCCAAAAAAAAATTTTTCGACTGATGTATACTATATTGTACCTACTGTTTAATGGGACAAAAGAAACATTTTTATACTTTAAGTTACTATATTAGATTTTCATTCACATTGCTTCAGATTTTAAATATAAAAATATTTTATATTGAAGCATAAATGTATATTAATTTTACGATAACTAAGGAGTAAAAGTGTTTTTATATTCCTTATATACTTTAAAATACTAAAAAGTGTTTTAAAAAGTATTTTCTACTAAGACTGATTGTGGGGGCCCACAAAAAATGTTAGGGTTACTACTGTTTAGATTTAAAATGACTATATGCGATATTAGTGTAAGTTGCCGAATTATGTCTTGTGAATATTATATCCATTTCGAGTACCTATTACACTTAGTTATTTCATCAGTCTTTGTAAATATTATTTCTTTATTACATTTGCATATTGCATTTGCTTTCGCTATGTAATAAATACATAGTTTTAAATAATTTAAAATTATTATTTTTTAGTTATTTAAATAATTTAGTTTAATATACATTATATTTACTTTTATTTGCCCTTTGGATCAGCTTTGTATATGAGCGGCATCTTAGATAGTTTATCTGCTTTATGTAAACACTTAAATAAATTTTAAAAACTACTCTAAATAAATTTTAAAAACTTGAGAATATAATAGTAGCGTACCGTAGCGTTTGGCGCTCCGTTCTCTCTGACTACCCCGCAAGGGATAAAGCGTGAAGCTAAGTTAAGTTAAGAGAATATAATAGACTAGTACATTCTAAATCATTTACAAATATTTCTATTGATATTCATAAATTAAACCTATTTACAAGGTTTGCGACAGGTTTTGGGTTCGATTCCACTCGAAGAAATTCTACTCGATCGCTCAGGGGTCGAGGCAAAGCGCGGCCGTCTTAACTACATTTTAAACTTAATCCTCTAAATGTCAACGTTGTTAAAATGACGTAGGTCTACGGACCCTGAGATTCAGTCTATTACTATTATATTATGAAGACATCATCTTTATCTATAATTAAGATGTTCATTATGAATAAAAAAAATGTTATTCGAAAATATTTTATTATAAAACTATTTACAGTAACATATTTACGAATCAAAATTATTAAATATTGAAACCATGTTAATTAAATAATATTAAAAAATTCCTAACTTTTTCATAAAAAAAAATACATAATAATTAATAATTATTAATATTATTATTACTTCAGGTGGATATTTGTCGAGGAAACAGTATAATTTGTATTAAATATTATTAAAGACGACACAGGTTTAGATTAAAAGTATTAATATTAAAATAATTACAACAAATTATATATTGTTACTATTTACATAAATTACATATTTTTAGATATAAATAATTTTCGTTCTGTTTTAATGGAAGTTTCACATTTAGTGATCTTAATATTTTCCTAATTCATATCTAAATTTGTATTGAATGTCATAACTAACTTAAAATCTATAATAATATTTTTGTCATGCAAAGGGGACCCAGTCACTCCGTTCCCCACTAACTGTCCAATTTTCGAGATATTGCATAATGCACGGCGGAACTCAACCCGCGTTTTATCTACCAATGCGGAAAAATGAAAATGATTCATTCTCAAAAGACGAAACATAATTAAACCATCACGTCTCAACAGATGGTCGATCGACCTTATTTGTAATTACAATAGAAAAAAATATTATCTCGCTGTAAATTTTGTGACACCGCCATCACAGTGTTCAATCATTCCTCTTTCTTTAAAACAACTTAACCATGTTTTGGAAAATTGTTTAAAACTTTCCCTTTCTTCGTCCGTTTTCGATATCGGTGTTACATTAATCTCGGGAACGCATCGTCCAAAATTAATAGCTGGCAGCCATACTTTAAAATCTGAATCCGGTGAATATTTAAATATGTCTTGACATCCTTCTAAGTTTATTTGAGGTATTGGAGGTTGTCTTTGTAATAGTTTCTTTAATGCTATAAAAGTTAGATTATTTTCTTTTAGTGTGATTGATTGTAAATGTTTAGCTCGGCCGAGGGATCTGAAATTTGATAATAATTTTTATAATAGTTGTTTAGTAAATAATTTTTATTATAAAAGAATTTAATATTTAACATCAAAATCAAGAAAATGAAGTTATTTCCATAAAATATAGATCCCTGATATACCAAAATCTTAAATGTTACCAATAAAATGTTGCAGTTGTTTTATACACATAAAAATATAATTAATGTTTACCTAAATATTCTCATAAAATATCCATCAACAAGTTTACAATTGGACAAGCTGAATTTCCTTATTTTTAATTCCTTGGCTCTATCCATAAAGGTCGCCACACACGACACGATATTACCATCCACACACACATTATCTAACTCCAATTCACTAATCATATTAACATTTAAAACTCCCATTAATCGTGTAACAACATCTTGTTTTAAAGCATTATTACTCATATCCAATACTTCCAGTGTATCAAAATTAACTTGACTTCTATTCGGTTCAAATACAGCATGTTCTGTTATATTACAATTATTTAATTTCAAATTCTTAAATTTAATGTAGAAACTCAGCTTTAATATATATTTAAAACCTTCGTCATTTATTGGATTTCCACATAAATCTATATCTTCTAACATTTGACATATAGGCCTTGTTGATTTTTCGAACACGCTGTATAACATTTTAATTCCTTCACTTGTTATATTATTTTTGCTTAAATCCAAAACTGTTAATTGTTTTAGCGTGCACATACAATCCGTTAAATATTTAATTCCTTCGTTACCTAGATTATTATTACATATCATTATAGCAGTTATATGAGTTTGATGTGTTAAGGCTCTAAATAAAGGCCGGATTTGTATTGAGCTTAGTGTTTGGGAACCTAGTGCAAGTCTTTTTGTAGTGTGACATCGACCTATGGCTTGTTGTATTTCTTCAGATGGCGCTAAAAATGTAAAGATAAATTAGTGTTGTTGTGAGACCATATTATTCGTTATATTTATGATTAGATCTTTATTATTAGATTGCTTTTTTTCTTCAAATTGTTTAAAAATTGACATCTAACTATAAACACCATGGTTATGATTTAAACTCCCACCTCAGTGAATGAATGAATGTTTTTATTTCTGAAATATTGTTATGGCTTTGTGTTCCTCTATGGCTAAATAGAAAACGGAGGACAAACAAAAATCTATTATTTTGTAAAATACACTTATTGAACAATTGAAAATTCCTTAAATACTTAAAAAGTACTAAAAACTCACATATATCTAACGCATCACAACATTCTAAATATCTTTGTTCCGCTGGCGAGGCTTTGAACGTTGTAACACAAGTATTGAGTTCCGGTGATGAAAGCACTAAGCTTAGAGGGTCTTCTTCTGAAAGGATGGCACCGTCTGATGTTAGTAGACTGAAGATCGGCCGAAGACCAGTTATTCTGATAAAAGATAATTTTTAGGCATTAGATTAAGATGTATTTTTTTATCACGCTGTATCCCGCGTATAACAGGGTAAACAGAGGGAACAAAATAAAACATAAATAACTTACTTATAGTATCTGGATTTTACTTCCTCAACCAGCCAGCTGATTGTCAATTTATTTATTGTTTCCAACTTCAAGGAAATCAAAAGAATTTTATCTTCAATTTTTACTTTAACGGCCGCCGGTGGCAGTATCTGAGTTTGCATGGCTCTACCATTTTTGTTTTGAACTATACTAATCGGCTGTATAACATTCACTGGCTGAACTATACTAGGATTTATATTTTGCACTATATTAAAACCGTCGTTGGAATTAGAAAATGAGTTTTCCATTGAGGATTTTCTTGAAAAAGATGGCGTCGATTTTCTTTCCCTGGAGAATTCGGTGTCACTCCCGCTATTGCTGTCTACAGATTTTTTTCTTTGAAAGCCAGCTCTTAATAAAGTACTTTGTCTTTTCCACCGTCTTCTCATATTATCTCTGGTATCTTTTACTTTAGAATCATTGAATTCCCTAGAAATATTTCGTAAATCATCAACATTTTTGGGTTTAATATTTTCGTTTATTTGAAATTGATCAGAGTCTGAGCTATTATCGCTCACAACAACACCACTTAAGCGTGATTTCTTCTTAGAATTGCTATTATTATCTGTCAAGGGGTTCATTTTGTTTATATTTTCTATGCTCTCTCTAAGGCTGTTTATGGAAGTTTTCTTAGCTATTACAGTGAGAGGATCGCTTAGTTTCCTTTTCTTGGTTTTATTCATGATTCCCATATCATCATCTAACCAATCGTCATCAACTTCTTCTGGAGCTAATAAAGCTGGTTTTTGCTTGTGTTTTTTCTTTTCAGTCTCAGGGATTTCTATATTTCTATTTCTTATAGCCGACATAGCACTTTTATACTCTTTGACACCCAATATAATACTTTTGTCACATTTGTCTTTTTCGTCATCCGAAGAATTAGAGTCAGATGGGAAAGCAGTTTGATTCTTTACATTTTGCGACAAATCAAATTCTTCGTCGCTTTCGTCATCTATAATGTTTCGTCGTTTGAGCGCAGGTGAATATAATTGTTTTAATTGACTTGTCATCTTTGAAGTACTTGGAGGTGTTGTGTCTTGTACAGGTTTGACTGGTGTTTTAGATTTAGAACGTCGATCCGCCATATTTTGTATTTTATTGTATATATGATTGTATAAATATTCTTCGTCTTTAGTTAATATGGTGCCTGTACGCCATTTTTGTAACACTTGTAAGGGAGTTTCACCAAAGTCGGTTTTTAAAGACGCAATGGCGCCTTTTTCTAATAATAAATTAACTACTTCTAAATGACCATTACTTGCAGCGTCATACAGCGGTGTTATTCCTGAAATATTAAACAAATGTAAGTATATTACTCTTGTTAATTATTAGTATATACTGTAGTACTCATATTTCTATTGGCATGGCAATAACTTGTATAATATTTATTATCAACTTTCATACACAAGGTGCAATAAAAACACCCAAAAGTATAGAAAAAAATATGTTTATCCTCACCATCACAATTGACACCACCTCGGTCATTAATGTTAGCGCCACTACTCACTAATATATTAACGATTTCTGTATGTCCGTGTATACAAGCCTCGTGTAGGGGAAGCCAGCCCGCATTGTCTCTAATGTTGACTGGATGGCCTTTGGCTATAAGACGTTCAACAAGCAATTTGTTTCCTGATATGCATGCCTGGAAATGAACAAACCGTAAAATTAGAACATATTTTTTTTTGAGGCCAGTCGTGGCGCAGGGGTACAAAGGGTGACTGAAAAATCGACTGGTTGTGGGTTCCATCCCCCCTCGAGGAAATGAAATATTTATTTACATTTATATTTTCATTTCTTCGCTCTGGTGTCGAGGCAAAGCGCGGCGTTGAGTTCCGCCACTCAATATGCAACACCTCCAGAACTCGGCGGAAAACGGGGAACAGAGTGTCTTAACACTAGGTTCCCTTTGCCTTCCGTACTGTGGGCGGGAAACAGCGTGAAGCTGAAGATTTTTTTTTTCTGCACGCTATGTTATACACATAGCAGGGTAGCATAGAGGGAACCTAGTGTGTAACGTGGAAAGTAGTGTGTAGAAACATGGGACACTACATTTACAATTGACACATTAATACAATACTTACGACGTGTAATTGTGTTTCTCCTTTCATATTCTTCTTAATGGCGTAACCTTTGCCTCGTCTTCGCGTTTCACGTTTTTCACTTATATCTTCTTCATTTGTGTCTGATAGGTCTAAAACAGAATAATAATAAGCAAGGTTTTTTTTTATTTTTTAAAAAAATAAGCATTGTGATGGAGCTAAAGGAAATGAAAACCTTTTAGTTGTGATTGTGTACCTGAGCAGGATTTTAAACATACAATTATCGTTAACCACAGACATAGATTTCTTTTTTATTTTACGAATTTCTTTTATTTATACAATTATCTATCTACAATTCTACATTAATATAATAAAGTGAAAGAGTTTAGCTCTTTGTTTAAACGCTAAGATCTATGGAACTAATGGTCGAATTTACTTCTCTGCTTCTTCTTAAGCTACATTCTTCAGGAATGTTATAGGCTATTTATAATATTACAGTTTAATTCTTAGTCAGTTTTAAATAATGAAATAACAATAATTAGGAACGCCATCGTATTACTTAAACCGCTTGCGCTGTAGAAATAGTAAAATATATGTAAGTACATGGTCCTACAAAAACATTCAGTTTCATTAGTTCTAAAATAAAGTCCGCGACACCCTTTATCTTTCTCTTATAAATAAGTCACAATTAAATTATTGAAAATTGCAAGGTGATATTTCAACGTTTTTTATTTGACAAAGATATTGAAACTTACGAGCGAAAGTTATTCCATCTTCAAAGAAATTTTGTGAAGATAAACTTTGGCTTTTATAGCATTTAATTTGGACGTATACTTTTCGAGAAAATGTAAAATTAAAATAATTCAACACTCTGTTTACGGCCACAAGCATAGGCTCGAGTTCTGCGGGGGGCGCTCTTGTCGCCGATTTCGTCCTCTCACGCAGCCACGTAACGAAACTTTCTCACAATTAAAAAAATGATTGAATATATAGATTATATAATCAATCTTATGACATATGCATAATAAAGCAATTAATATTGGTATGCAGGCGAAGCCGCGAATGGACCGCTAGTACATTATAATTTGAAATACATTAAATTGGAGGCTCTCATGTGTGTCATGACATGTACGTACAACATTTATGCGGTAAACACGCGGCGTGAGTACTGTTACTTAACACACAAACTCTATATAATTCACGAAATAAATTACATACCAGTCAAATCATCAAGACATATATCGTCGCCGATTCTTGTATCATCATCGCCGCCGGCAGAACTTTGTTCATCTTCAGAAAGTTCTAGGTTGTCGAAATCTTCGTAACCCAGAACTTTTAATTCACGTTTGGTATCCTCCATTTTGTCATTTTCAGTCAATTCCTCTTGATATTTTAGTAGATTTTTTAATATTCGAATTTCATATTTCTTTTTGTTCCATTCTTTTGCCTGTGAAATTATAAAATTTTAATTATGACGTCAATGTTTATTAGCTCCTATACATATTTTGTTAGTTTAATAATATCTATTTTATATAAAAAAAAATATCATATTATAATATTACTATGATAATTTAATATAGATTTACTTTATATTTAATATTATTTTTACTTACTGCAATTCTCGCATCATGGCAAGCTTTTTCAATTTGGTCGTAAGGTTTTTTTGCTAAAAATAATACTTCTGCTATATTATACAGGGTTGTATAAGCTTCTTTTGGAACATCCTTTATGAGCTCATATTCTTTATAGTAATAAACCAAAGCTTCATTGTACGAACCCATGTCTTTATATGTTTGATAGAGGCTGAAAACAATTAAATAGTAATAATAGTTTATTTTACGGAGTTCTTAAGTAAATAAAATATTGTTTCTTAATGGACAAAATATATTTGAACTCGAGTGTGTACACTACAGATTCACTTTCAATTTGTAAAAAAAAAATGGGTTTACAATTAATTATACAGAGTGATTGGTAAAAACATAGATAGACAAACTGATATAAGTAATAGAGGTTGTTTCCAATTATTTTTATCCAATTTATAGCATGGCCTGAAATTTTACCATTTTCGAGACATTGGCCATTAAATAATAAAAAAAATATATATAAATACAAAAAGTTTCAAACAAAATATTTTTTTTTAACAAATTGTGGTATTCAATTGTTTTCTCAAAATGTAATACAGAAATAATTTGTCCTTTTCTTTTAAAAATATGTGTGGTTAATGATAATTTTATTTTCCATTAAAGACATAAGCTACTTACTTACATGGAAACATTGGGTAACAAAATGAAAATAGTCAATCATACATTAGTTAATAATAACACGTTTTTTATAATTTAAATTTATAATTTTTTTAGAGTGGGTATGTTTTAATGATGTATTCGAATATGAAAATATTCTCACTTTGTCCTCTTTCATCTGATACCAAATAAATCTTATTCTAACTATATTGTAACCCACAACTATTGCATTTACAGTTTGTACCACTTGGACATCCCACATTATAAAACATATTTGTATACTCACCTAACGTAAATAGGTATCAATGTCTTGCCGCAATCGCCAGCCATTTCTGCATGCTCAAGCATTTTTAAATAATTTTCAACAGCACTGGGGTAATTTTTTAAGTGACACGCTCCATCTCCTAATTTCTCGTATAACTTCTTAAATGTAATATGGTCTGAGGGATCGGTTGATATGAGTAAATCCTCTGTGTAACATATTGCTGCAACTAAATTATAGATTGATTTTTTAATATATTTGTAAAAGATATAAAGCAATATACAAGATTAACAAACATTGTAAAAGTAAAACAAATGTAGTAGAGCAAAGGAGATCTTATCAGTAAAAATTATTACTTATAACCTTAAGAATAAATAAGAATTATATTTATATGTTAAGGAAACTATTTGAATACATATTGAATTAATGTTCCCTTACATTTTAAATGTTTTGAACATTTTTAGGATTTAAAACGTAATTTTATTTACTTTACTTCTAACCATACAAAGGTAAAATTAAAAAAATAAGGCTTCACCCTGTATCCCGCACACAGTATGGTAGATGACAAAGGGGACCTAGTGTTAAGACACTCTGTTTTCCATTTTCCGCCGAATTCTGGAGGCATTGCGTGTTGAGTGGTGGAATTCAACGTCACTTTTTGCCTCAATACCAGAGCGAAGAAATTAAAATATAAATTTAAATAAATATTTTGTTTCCTAGAAAGGGGATTGAACCCACAACCGTCACGTTACAGTCACACCCTTGTGCCCCCGCGCCACGACGCTCTCTACAGAGGTAAAATTGATGTTATAATTTCGGACATGTACTTTAAATTTTATTATTAATAATATATTGTGAAATAAAATCATTATTGGTAAAATTCAAAAACATGAAACAAAGCAAGGAACCAATAAATAATCATTAGCATTAGACAAACACTGCAAGACAGTGCACACTATGGCCATAGTAGAGCACCATCTGAAAGTTAAACTCGGGGGTTGTGGGTTCAATTGCAACTTTAAGAGACTAAATTATTTTTATTTCCTTGGTATGGTAACAAGACAAAGCATGGTTCTGAAGGTTGACAAGCAATGTCTTGAAGAATTTTCAATTCATGGGAAATGGAATTAAGATTAGGTTCCCTCTCCCTACCCCTGCTAAATGTAGGAAATAGTGTGAAGTTAAAAATAATGACACAAGAGTAGACTCACCAACTTTAAGATTTGACTCAATGTTTTCCCTCTCCTCTTCATCAGGTGTTTTTAATTTCCAAGCCTTCAGTAAGACTTGCTTAGCACTCTGATAATCTGACATTTTACATAATATATCTGCTTTTAATGACAGAGTCTCACATGATTTTAATATCTATAATTATAATTTTTATATTTAATATTTTTTTTAAGTAAATAATGAAAAAAACAACTTAATATCAAAAAGTATATAAAATATTCAGGCTCATTAGTTAATATAGTTAATTAAAAAGTTTGTGGTTAACATTTCAAAACAAAAAACAATTAGAAAAATGACAATTTAAAATTTTGTTGTAATGTAGTAGTAATATTACAAAGTACAGCACAGAGTTCCATCACTCAACATTGTCTTGAATTTAGACAGAATGTGGAGAGTAGTATGACTTAACATTAGTTTCTTGCCTATACTTGGGATATAGTATAAAGTTATAAATATATAATATAAAAAATAACAAATACCTTATCTTCTAATCTACTAGCAACTTCTGAGGCTTTATTCAAACAACTGAGAGCTTTTGCAAAGTCCTTTCTTTTATTACAATGCAGCAGCGCTTCAGTTGTATAGCAATTATGAAGTATTTCATATAAATCATGATTTCCACATATATTTATTGCCTTATGAATACAATCTGTAGCTTTGTCTAAAAACCCTAAGTGCTCTTGCACTACACCAATATTGAGTAAAAGACGTGCTCTCATATCCATTAGTTCTGTCTTATTTATCTTACCATTTAATCTAAAAACAATATAAGACATGATTATAATAATAATACAATATGTATATAATTGTTACAAGAAAATTTTTGTATGAAATCTTACTTTTCACAAAAAACAAGACTTTTCATAAATGCCTTTTCTGCAGCATTCAATGAAGGTATAGCTTCCCTCTCATCTGAAGAACTTTGGCCTTGCAATAAATATATCCTACCCAAGGTTGCCATAGCTCTCTGTTCTTCTACTAAATTATTAAGTTCCTTTGCAACAGCTACAATAATAATTGTAAATTGGTAATTAAAAATGTTTACTGTTACTGTTTATACTTCATAATAATTATAAAATTCATTGTAAAGTAATCTTTTCATTCATGACTACCCAAAATACTAGTAAAATAATTTGTTTATAATTTTTTCAAGCGACAATTTACGAAATATAATTTACCTAGATGCCGCTCTTCATATTTTAGAGCCTTATCAAATTCTGCCAAAAGCATATACATTTCGCCTATCATCCTGTTACATGTTCCCCATTCCATGCGAAGACCGAGCTCCTTACAAACAGCGGCCTCATTTTTGTATTCATCAAGAGCATCACTATAACGTGTTTGTTTATAATAATAAGTAGCTAAATCGTTAAAAGCTTCGATCAAAGCTCGTTTATTGCTCCCATTTAACGCTTTTTTCTTCTTACGAATAAGTTCTGGAATAAATTTGAAAAAAAAAACAATTAAAAAACAATTTTGATGTACTTTACGAAAAAGTTATCAAGTCATTAAAAATATTTTACTTTCTTCCTCCATGACTGAAAAATTTGCGATTATCTCATTTTATACATTTATATAAATAAACAACGTGATATTTTCTCATCAAATATGATAATAGTTTCTATATAGTAATTTACGAAACAAGCGCGTTTATTAAAACTAGTTGAAAATATCACTGACATTGACAGAAACATACTTTTGGAGTTTTGGCATAAACTTGGCGCCAGCTGTTTCTTCACAGAATACATATAATGGCGTAAGGTCATAGATAGGCAATTAAATTTAATTTACCGGTATCATTTTATATGATTAAAATCACTATCAAATTAGATGAATTATTAATACAGGTAATGGTTAATTATGGTCAAATATAAAACATCAATATTGAACTTACATACATACTTTCGACATTTCCCCAATATTAACTTTTTTGTCTGTATTTTGATACAATATGAAGTTGGGCGACGCAAGTTTTATCGTGTTGTAAATGTTGTGCTTTGAATATTTTTGAATTAAAATAATAAAAATGGAAGCCTGAAGTCATTTTGCTTATCGTTATATGTAAAAAGTGTAAAATTTTTTATATTCTTTTATGGTGTTATAGTCACTGTTTGATGAAACTACGCTGTGAAGACTTTTTTTGAGACGGTGAGTTTTGTTTATTATTTTTTTTGTATGATGAATGAAAAAATATATTATATAAAAGAAAACTTAAGAGCCTGCTAAACTCTCTGATTTCCAATCAAAATAATGTATAGTCCACATATTTTCAACTTTTATTTTCTCCTTCTACATTTGATTCAAATTTCTATTCATTTAGATTGGGTTGTTTTTATGAAACAATGTGTTCAATTTTTTTTTCTTATGTATCCATTTTAAATATAATTTGAATAAATTCATCTATTTATAATTTTTTTATTTAATTTGAAGTTACTTATAGATTATAGTGCATACTAAATAAATTATTATTAATGTATTGTCCATGCCACATATAAATTTTTTATATACGCTACGTCATAGATCAACAATGACACTAAACAAACTTCTAAGGTCAAACAAGAAAATATTCTGCCACTCACCACCCAATGCCTGTGACATAGATTAGGTTCCTAGGCCGCAGGATACAGTGTGAAGTTAAAAACAATATACTACAGAATAATTTCCATTTATCTATAATAATAAACATTAGACATTACAATAATGTCTGCTTGGTGGAACACTTAATGGTAGAATTTGTGAACTTTATTGAAAGCTAAAAACATAGCTAAAAAGTGTCTTCTACTATTTCTATATCTTAATTTGTTTAACTAATTAAGAGTTATCTTCCCACTTTATCCTTAGCGTTGTAGCCGCCGTAAACATTGCTACTCTCTGACTTTCGTACCACTCACTCTTGCTTTATAAATCCTTTTCCCCATTTTCTCAGCATGTTTTTCTTTATTCTTTCTGTCAAATCTCTGCTAGTCCCTGCCATTCTGTGTATGTATGTATCCATTGCAGATGCAGTTAGCTAAACTGACTCTACATTTACAGAGATTAAGAGTCAGCTTTTGCTGACTGACATATTGATGATATATTTATTTATTTAGTATTTATTATGCTAGCATAAGTTATCTTGTAGAAAGTAACTTTTCTGATATTAAACAAATTGAAATGTTATAAAACCAGAAAAAGCTTTCGAGCCTTCCATGGATATATATAAACATGAGAAAAGGGTGCAGGCTAATGAGCAAAGAGTGGTATCTGTTAATTGCAACTTTGGTGTCTTAAAAAGTACCTCCTTTGTCAGATCTTCCTCTCCCTATCAGAATTTGAAACAAGTGTATGGCTGGCTTAAAATGTAAAAGTACATTCTGGAAATGAACTTATGATATTTATAGACAAGCTGAAACTTTTTTTTTACTAAAAATCGATATTCTTGTTAATTTTTTTCTCAGAATGTTGTTAAAACAAATTTAATTTATACATTTTAAATTAGTTAATATTGCATTAAGTGATATGTTCAAATTATAACGATATCCTTGTTTTCAAGGAATTGTGTTTCCAGCGACGTCCTGGCGCCGTACAAGGCGTCATATTGACCCTTCCGATTTAGGCTTAATATCGCTTGGACATCAGTACCACGAATTTGAATAAACTAAAATTCAACACATTGATAGGTCATGATTTGAATATTTAAGTAAACCGAATTTGAAATATCACGACAGAATTCTTAGTATATCCATTGCTTTTAAAATAAAATTACGTGATAAAATGGAAGCAACATCAGCATTATTCAAACATAATTAGAAATGTTATTATTACCTATAATTTAAAAAATATTGTCTTTTTAAGTACTCTCATAATACTATTTCAAATAAATAGAAAAAATAATTCCGAGAGGGTCTTTTATAGTGTATAAAGGCTCGCTATTGTTAGAATATATAAAATTCATAGAAGCAGGCTTATTATATTATCGGAGCAGAAAATATTTTTCCTACGAAACACGTGTACATGGAAGGAAACCTGTACAGCAGAAATAGAAAATCCTCGCGTACAAATATATTCTCGAATCGGAAGCGACGGCTTCAGGCTAACTTGATACGTGATCGTCGAAGCAAACCGTTCACCTAACAAATGCGAAAATGGCCGACGAACCGGCAAAAGTGGGGCAAGAAAGCATGCCTATTCAAACATTTTTATTCATACATTGTAAATTTTAAATATCACAATTAACCAAATTTCTTAAGACTATCGCAGACTATATCTAACCGCAGTTGACAAGTATGTGCTTGTACACGCGATAGTTGTAGGTTCGATTTCCACTCGGAGGAATTTTGTATTTAAGTTTTTTTGTGAAGTGATATATTATTAATCTTTCTTACATGTCAGAGTATATAGTAAAAGAAAAAGTCCTTGAATTATAACTGCGTATAAATTTCGCTTATAACTATAATGATTACCGTAATATTAATGCTAGGTCCCCACAATCTATTACGTCAGCTAATTATGCTCTAATCAGTTAAGCCGCTTAATCTATACAAGGATTATCGGTTCGCAAAATATTTCTTATCAAATATTAAATGTTAAACAACATTAAAAAGTTTCTAAATAAATAAATAGAATATGAATGTTTCAAATTGCGAACTATAATAAAAACGAATGTGTGAAATTACAATACGTTAAACTGAAATTTAAAAGTACCTACCACCTATCAATGAGAAAATTGAAGTTGCTCTGCGTGGAGTGGAGTAGCAGAAATAAATTGCCCGCAATAGAGTTGGTAAACAAGAGATATATCCCAACAATAGATGAGTGGGCGACCATTGATTCACGCATCGTAGTTTAAACGATGCATTCGTGGAACAGTACGCATTCGGTTACACGGAGAGGTGTCCGAACGGTACCTACCACGATTCCGGTTATAATTAAAGCGGAATGATTCAGCGAACACCGTCTCATGTAAATTTGATTAAAATTCACATTACGTCTAAAATGGCCGTGGAACCCATTTATTTTGTTCGTCATAGATTTGTTTCGATGTAGTTGAGGGTTATTTTTTTATTTTTCAAATTTTTGAGTTAACATCTTTGATAATGATGGTATTTGATAAAATATTTAAGTGTCAATAATTGTATCTAAGACACATTTCTATTTATATATTTAGTAGATTGAAAATCCAACTTCAGAAATAAGAAAAATATTTCCGTACAGAGCACGTTAAACTACCTCGACAGGTAAGCATGATATCGCTCTTTGAATCTTCCCATTCATATACTTAGTGTGGAGAATCCAAAAATATCATAATAGTGCAATGGCCGGGACTCGAACGATTTTATTATAGATCTCATTTATTATGCATTTAGTAGGGCCAATCACAGGCGGAGACCGTAAACGAAAATCGTTACTGATCTGAAAGTAGAACAGGAGGAACGGGGTCGTCGACGAAATTAAACCACATCACACGCTATGCAAAAAGGCTTATCACACCGCCCCAATGGTGAAAGCCTTTGCTTAACTTAGAAATACAGATGGGAGCGAATTTGTAAATAAATTAAACTATAGGAACCACAAAATAAAAGTTTCTTGGTGAATCAGCTTATGCTAAATAATAAAGAGCAACGATGAACGTCAAGAAAATCAAAAATTAACTCAACACGCAATACCACGAGAATTCGTGTTATAATTGGAAAACGGAAGTGTTATAATTGGAACAGAGTGTCTTAATTCTCCCTATGTTCGCTCTGCATATCCTGCTATGTGCATGACACAGCGTGAAAGTGAAACTAAAAAAAAAACGCTCGTCACACTTAACAACATTCAACAGGGCGGCATTTTATAATTTCTTATAGTTATGTCAGACTATTATGGTTCTGCATCAACGTCACGATAACGGAGACCCATGACAGTGTAACTTGTTTACTTTTTAAAACGAATTATATCTATAATATATCAATAAAATAAATCCTTCTCAGATGTGTAATAAATAGTTTTTATTACAAAAACGTTTCATTAAAATCCGTCCACTAGTTTAGAGGAATTGCGTGTACAGACAAATCAAAAAAAATCTATTATTGATAATTCTATATTCTTTTAGTGTTTTCGTAATTTACTAACGTTAATCATATTGCACGTTGACTCTTTGAAAGTAAGCTTCTAAGTAGCTTACTCTATAAAGAACAAAGTCTATTAAATTTCTCTTTTTAGGCCTCAAAAAAAAACTATTAATTTCACGTTAATATTTCAACTTTATACCACCTTCAATTAGTGGGTCATAAACTAAAATACCTATGAGTCATGCCGTTGCCGTGGTTAGATTCGTTCAACGTCACAAATTATAACTTGTATGGTAAGGCAGCCCACGCCTCATGCGTTGGCGGTATAAGTAAAGATGAGTGGTTTTTATTTATTTTTCTTTGGGATACATGTTTACTGTTTATTTCTATATATAACATTTTATGAAATGTCAAGTAATTTAGAAAAGATTATATGAACATTTTTGTTCTTGTTATTATTACCTATAGTTTTAAAAATCTATCTCTAAATTTTCTCGCTGTAACCCGCACGTAGCATTGTAGACAGAGGGAACCTGGGAACCTAAGACACTCAGTTCTGCATTATGTTAAGTATTAAGTGGCGGAACTTACCAAACGCACTCTGCCTAGTAGCTCTGAGCGAGGAAATACAAATAATTAAATATTTCAGTCCCCGAGTGGGGATCGAACCGACGCCACGACTGGCCTCAAAAAGATAATTATCCACAAATTAATGGCGTTAAACTTTGGATATAACGATCTTACTTCTAAGGACATAAAATTGCCAACCAAATTCCACGATCACGATTGAATTGTTTGGCTTAGAGATAAATACATTAAATATTCTTGATTACAAAAAGATAATTAATTTATTACAACAATAAATCATTATATTAAAATATATCAACGAAAACAAGTTGCGGAATTCCTATTTAATTACATCATTAGAAAAAGTCAATGTATTGGAATGATACATATTTCATTAGTGTTTTTTAGGGTTCCTTACCATTTTAGGAAAAAAGGAACCTTTATAATATTACATCGTTGTACATCCGTTTGTCTGTTTGACTGTCAACAGTCTTTATCTCAAGAACACTTGAAATTTAAACCATATACACAAACCTACAGTCACTTGATTTCCTGAAAATGTAAATTTCATATACATATAAATCATTACATTTATTTTTAAAATTCGTGCTTGTCCGCTTTTTTAAATTTTAATAAGACCTTGTGAACGAGCTAGCGGGTCACCTGATGTTAATTGATTACCGTTGCCGATGAATATTGGCAGCAACATAATGTTTTATCTCCTTGTAAGTTCCAAGAAACACGTCGGGTGGTAGGCGGTTCTACAATTTGCAAGTCCTTGAAAACAACGATCTGGCGTACTGGGTAATTGAACTGACCCAGGAACACAGGTGGTGAGGGTGACTCTGCTTTCGATGGCGTGCAGTACCTGTTGTAGAGTTTAAAATAGTGGAACACAGCCAAACAAATCCTCCGACATCTGCCTATTATACAGCCGAAATGTTTTTTGTTATTAATATTAGATACTATTTAACAGTGTGTTTTCATGAATCATTTATGAATAAAAATACAGTTAATGATAAAATAATCGTTTATATAATTTACAAACGATCTTTATTATTAGTAGTTCAAAATATATTGGTTATACATATATTACAATATTTTAAAAGTGCTAAACGCTGTACTTTACCGATAACGAGATTCACATGCTTGATTGCATGATTCCAGTACACTTTACACTCAAACAGTACTGATTTTAATTAATCTCAAAATAGAAAGTAAATATCTAAAAAAATGGTTTACCACTCTTTTATTTAGTGTCTGTGCCCAGAGACGTACCTACACAAAATATAGAATGCTCCACTAGTGTGCTGAAATCGTTTTAGCTAATCTCAAATGGAAATTCCATTTCGTACGGGCAATAGAACTCGGACTGATGCCGCTTTGAACGTTTTCAGATTAATTTTGCGCTTTTCAAAAGCTACTACACACTGTTACCTGAATGATGTATAAGGCGAACGTGTAAACTATTTTGTTTTTGGTGAAATTTAATATTGGAAAAATATTTGAAAATTGTTAATATGGCAAAACTATTTTTAACTTTTACTTCACAATATCAGTAAATAATAATCTGCTCGCGGGTTTACTCGCGGATCGAGCCTTGCCTATAGCTATTTTGTAATTTCTCATTAACGACTATCCGTTAACGAGAACTAATTACAAATCTTTGATATTTAATACTTCATTCCCCCTGAAAGGTAATCGAACCCACAATCGTAGCGCTCATATCTGCTCTATGATGGCTTTTATAAAGTATATGTATATCTGTAAATTATAGATTTTTTTTTAAAGAGTAGAGATATATCAAGTTGCGCTGTTACACTTCCAAATCTGATATTCTGGTAGTGGGTGACAAAAAAATCTAGTCCACTCTTTATTTTTATTTTCTATATTTTTTTAATCTTTGCTTTTAAAGTAATTTTACATACTTACTTAGCTTCACGTTGTATCCTTAGCAGGGTAGTCAGAGAGAATGCAGCGCCAAACGCTAGGGTCACATACCTCTTTCGCCTCGTCCACTATCACCAACCTTTTCATACATGGCCTCCGGAGGCCCTCGTGCTTTTCACGTGACCTTCCTCCAGTATCTTTGATACTTTGTTTTCGAAGGTCAACTGAGGTCTCCCCCTGCCTCTCTTATCGCTCACTTTCTTTTTTAATTATGATGGAAAAGTGAGCGTAGTGAGGAATTTTACCTAAAAGCCGTAATATATGTAGGTTTTATTTTTGAATATCGTTTTTACTTTCTGAATGTATTACAAAATTGATTCAAAACATTTCCTACACTAACACCACTTTCTACAACTGCTAGCAATTAACTAGAATGTGTCAGTTTAATTTGTATGTAACTATTAAAAATTAAAATCGTGTTATTTTAAAGGCGTGAAGTATGACTTCAAATATTGAATATACTGCATGTTTGAGAATATTTTTAAATCGTTGAAAATATATTTTATAAACTTTATAATTACATACATATACGACCATTCGGTAAATGTAAATATGTATAAGGAAATAGGAATTAATGTTCTTTTTTTTAAACTCCACTAAAATTAAACAATGTTTTTAGAGTTTTTACAATGTCATTTGTTAGATAAGTTATTGTTCTTCAACTTAACCCGGGTAATCTTTTGTTTGTCTAACCTCTGCCTTTAGTAAAACTGACGAAAATAGCTGAATATATAAGTAAACGTGACAGCTTCATGCGGTATCCCACATATAGCTTAGTAGGCACAGGGATCCTATTGTTAAGACACTCCGTTCCCCCAGTATCCGTCGAATTTTTATAGTTTTGAATAGCGGAACTCAACGCCACGCTTTGCCATTTTACCAGAGCGAAGAAATGAAAATATTAATAAATAATAATTCATTCACTCGAGTGAGGATCGAACCCACACCCACAACCGTCGCTTTTGTAAATACTTACAGCCACACACCTATGCCACTGCGCAATGACGGCCTCAATAAACTTGTCTGTTCGTAACTTTTGCAAAATATAGCGTACTATTAACGTAAACGGTTAGAAATTCAACTAATGATGTCGATTATCATGTTCATAACCATTATCTCCATTTTAGTAATCCTGTTAGGTTTTGGGGGTTACACTGGTGTTACATTTACATACAGACGAGCTATGGAAATGCATTTTCGTTCGTTTAAATTCCATGCAAATTCTCATTGTACTCGACCATTTTATAACTTATTATTCATATGTAAATGCCTTACATATATCAAACTGGAATTTGGACTATTTGAAAAATTAACTTAATCATAGGATATATTTATAATATTAAAAGTCTTAAGAGGCCAGTCGTGGCGCAGCGGCACGAAGTGTGACTGTAAAACCGACTGGTTGTGGGTTCGATCCCCACTCGAGGAGATGAAATATTTACTTAAATTTATATTTCCATTTCTTCGCTCTGGTGTTGAGGCTACGCGCGGCGTTGAGTTCTGCCACTCAACACGCAATGCCTCCAGAATTCTGCAGAATGTGTGTGGGGAACGGAGTGTCTTAACACTAGGTTCCCTCTGCCTACCCTGCTGTGTGAAGGATACAGTGTGAAGCTGATAAAAAAAAAGTCTTAAGTATTGTAACACCTATTAGAAGAATATAAAAAAAATCTACATATTAAAATATTGTGAAACTTATGCAAGGTAATGAAGATTACTAGAAAGTTTCTCTTATTTTAAGAGTCTTACAAAGAAAGTTAGTCATGCTTTCTTCGGAATATTGTAATTCGTAATTATTTCAAATTAATATTTCCAGTTATATATATATATATATATATATATATATATATATATATATATATGTGTGTGTGTGTGTGTGTGTGTGTATGTATGTATGTATTTATGTATGTAGTAATATTTATATATGAGGCTAGTCGTGGTGAAGAGGCACAATATGTGACTATAAACGCGACAGTTTATGGTTTCGATTTCCATTGGTGTTGAGCTCCGCCACTCAACACCCAAGACCTCCAAAATTCGGCAGAAAATGGGGAACGGAGTGTCTTAACACTAGGTTCCCTCTGCGTACCCCACTGTGTGGGGGATACAGCATGTTACTTAAAAAAATCCAGGTAATTACTTTGTATGAGCCAGGCCTCACAATAATACAATTACTACTTATTTTACTCTCTAGCGTTAAAAAAATGGTACAGTTAAGCGTTTACCAGGTCATTCAAATTTGTGCAATATGTGGGTCAATAAGTTCACCTCTCAAAGCCTCCTTGAGATATTAACCCAGTTCCTGTCTTATTGCAGCATTTGCCGATGCTGTATGTTTGAGTTTGTATTTAATATCTCATAAGGAAAGCGTATGGAGACTAAATTAAAATTGTAGCAAGTAATAACGTTTTTGATATAAGACGAATCGCGTTTTTAATATTTATTAATAATAGGGTATAAACGAGTGTATGAGAAGGAGATCAGTCGTGGCGCAGGGACACCAGTGTGTGACTGAAAACGCGACAGGATGTGGGTTCGATTGCTACTCGAGAAAATATTTAATATTTTCATTGCTTCGTTCTGGTGACCAGACAAAGCGCGGCGTTGAGTTCCGCCACTTATCACGCAACGTCTCCAGAATTCCTTGGAAAGTGGGGAACGGAGTGTCTTGACACTAAGCTCCCTCCGCCTACCCTGCTACATGGTGTTGCAGGATACAGCGTGAAGCTGAAAAAAATTAACGAGAGTAACATTTTCTCGCTTTTTCGTCAAAATGAATTCCCATTGAGGTTGTTATCCTGAACCAAAATTAAATGTCGTCCACAAGCACAGATAGACATGACATTTCATCAGAGCTTATCGCCAACAACACATTATCAACAAAGGAGCTTTGTGTTGTTTTGTGTTGTTTTTTCTTTTAAATTACAACATAATCTACATATTTAATAGTATATAATAATACTCATAGAAACGCTTTTATATTTAATGTTACTGTAATGAGCGCAGTTGTTTCTAAGATTGTCTTTGTTGTTGTAACAAACGAAGTTGCTCGTGTCTGTAGTGTCAGTCTAGACGGGGCTGCTGCAATTTATGCAGTTTTTCGCTACCTGCAACGAGTAATTTTTCCAGGGGACGTGATTTATGCTCATATACTATATCATACACTAAAAAAAAATTTTAAAAAATCAGCTTCACGCACACAGCAGGGTAGGCAGAGGGAACCTAGTGTTAAGTCACTCCGTTCCCCACTTTCTGCCGAATTCTGGAGGCATTGCGTGTTGAGTGGCAGAACTCAACGCCGGGCTTAGCCTCGACATCAGAGCGAAGAAATGAAAATATAAATGTAAGTAAATATTTCATCTCCTCGAGTGGGGATCGAACCCACAACCAGTCGGTTTTGCAGTCACACTTCGTTCCGCGGCACCACGACTGGCCTCATATACTAATTACAGTATATTATTTAAATTATATAATAACTCTTTGTAATTTAATTTTAGAAGTAATATATAAAGTTACATGAAAGCTTATATGTTAAAGCATAACCCATATATATTTATTGTTTTGTAAGCAAAAAAGAGTTATTATTATACAAATATGAAAGTGAAATTCGTAGAGAAATAATATAAAAAGGAGAGTAAGAAAACAAATGTTTTACTAGGCCAATATAGATTGTTGTTAGACGAATAATTCGACTAGAATCAGGTAGAGGCGAAGTTTTTGCTGCCGCCGTTACTGGGTCAACAAGTTCAAGCACCAGCTCGTACACTCGAGTTCTCAACCACTTAGTTTACATATAACACACATACGAGTGCAACAATTGTTCAAGAAAACTAACATCACGTTAGTGTCTGGGTTATGCCTCCTTTTCTGTTCGAGATTTGTCTTCTTTTTTCCAGCTTCACGCTGTATCCCGCATGTAACAGGATAGGTAGATGAAATCTAGTGTTAACACACTCCGTTCCCAACTTTCCCCCAAATTTTCGCGACATTGAGGCGGAACTCAACACCGCGCTTTTGCCTTGTTGTACCAAAGAGGAAAATATTATTAAATAATAATTCATTCCCCCGATTGGGGATCAACCCCACAACCATCGCGTTACAATGACAGGCTTGTACGACTGCGCCTCAATTTTACTTACTTTAGCTATTTATTAATCTGACGGTGTCCGCAAACGGATGTCAGATCATCTATTGTCTATTACGAATAAGTCAGAACATCTCAGAATTCTGTATACGTTTCGTTCTTTATAAATCAAATTTTAATTCGTAAACTGTTTGCCTTTCTGTTTGTGTACACACCTTTTGTTGTATTATATACTATGCCGACCATTGTCTCGATTTCGTCAGTCAGTCAGTCATTGATATGTGGTTTTGATGAAGGGAATATATAGTTAATTTGGTGCCTGTTAAACTGCTGCGTTCGGCCTTTCGGCGTATTGATTTTTGTTATTTGCGTCCCGTCTGCTCTCCTGTATGTAGGTGGCTATTGTTGGAATATCGAATTATGTGATTTTTTTGCTTTGTTTTATATATTATTTTGTGATAAAATAAGCTCCAAGTATACCTCGATAGATTCACTAAATTGGAAATAGTATATATAATATTTGGAGTCATATTTAGCATAAAACATTATGTTTTTATATTATTGATATTTTACATTACTAAATTTAGGATTTTTAAAAAATATTTTCTTATAATATTACTAAGTGTTAAAGAAGGACCCATTTGCCTGAACAATGTGTACCTATATATCAACTTCATACAACAGTATTTGTTAAATCTTCAAAATACAATATGATGAAGGTATATTACTAAATTTCAAAGTTTATTATATACATATATAAAAATCTAATACGAAACTATTGCACTCCTTTTATTTATATAGTTTTAATATGTATGCCTATATTCATGTATATCCTAAAAAAACTGTAAAAAGGCGTCAAAATTACAAAAGTTTTATCCTCGTATATTTAGTTCCAGCATTTTGATTTGACATAATCTAAAACCCATTTGAGTCTCTTATTTTTATTGTGACAGGGCGTGTAAATTTAGAAACTAGGATTGCTAATTAATAATTTAATCCTTTCTTAATATTAAAGAGTTGTAAGTATACCCACTAAGACCCGTATTTATAAATCACTCAAGATTATAAAAAATATGCGTTGCACTTATTTATTATCTACGTATTTAAAGGTGATATCTACGTATTCAAAGGTGAACAAAAAAAATCAGACAAAGTTAAATATAAAAAAGCAATAATATATCCTATACGCAGAATATAATATATACAGAATTCGGCGGAAAATGGGGAACGGAGTGTCTTAACACTAAGTTCCTTTTGCGTACCCTGCTGTGAGCGGGATACAGCGTGAAGCTAATTTATTTATTATATTTATACGGATTTAGATATTTCAGTTGAGGTGCTATTTCGAAAGCCACCTGACATACCTTCCCGTTGTCTGGAAATAGTCGTTCACGTGTGCCCGTATTTAGGTCGCGTCTGCTCCATTTATAATTATCTTTGCTGATGCTACAGTTATCACACATAAACTCAATATTATATGTTTGGTGCTGTTGTTATGGTATTGATATTTGACTATTTTTAGGTGTTATACAGGATGTTATAAAATGACAATATTATTAGTTTAGTAGAATCAAAATTGGTATATTACAACGTTTAAATTTACAATCTTCATACTGAGCGAGTAGCAGGTCGTGGGCTCAAATTCTACACAACATACCATGTCTTTTAATAAGAGGTGAAGAAAGTACGTCAATTTCTTCGCCATTTAGCAATTACGAAGTTCACTGCTATCTAGAATTAATAAGTTAAAAATCTTCAAAGAGGATCCTAGAGAATCCTTAATAATATTCAAGTTCGTTAAATAGAAATCGACTTTGAATCTTTGACGTTCTCAATCGCTAAGCGTTTCTTTGATACTATCACCTAGTCCTGTACAAATTGATTAATTACCGCCAGAAATTGCTTGGTAATTTGAGGAGCAAGCGATATTGATTACCTCTGTAGTCTTATAGAAACTCATTTTGCTACAATAAATATGCTTACTTACTGAGGTAGGTGCATAAATAACACCTTGAATATATATAGACGTCGGTTGTTGCGCAGGGGTACAAGGGTGTAACTGTAAATGCGACAGGTTCGGTTCCCAGTCGAGGAAATGAAATATTTAATTATTTAATTTTCGCTCTGGTGTCGAGTTAAGTGGGGAGCGGAGTGTCTTAACAATAACCTCCTACTGCTTTCCCTGCTATATGCGTTGTACAGCGTGAGGCTGAACAAAAAAATATAAAGAGATTAAATAATAAATACGATTATACTTTTTTCCGTGTGTAAATATTTTATTAATTGCATCAATTGTAAATTTAAATCATCCAAGATTTTTTTTTAAATAAATAGTTCTGTATAGTAATATGAATTATACTGTTAGATTTTGCTATCTTTGCGATCTCACACTTTTCAAAAATTATTGGAAAGTAGTGTAGTGGGTAAAATACGTAGGTTATCTTTGCCTACTTCGTCAAAAGATTTGCTAATTACGAATTGTTGTGAACTATCGACTAATAGGTATATTGTACTAGATCTTAAAGCGAAACATGAAACGAAATTTGCAATATTTATAAATACTTTAAATATTATGATACTATATATGTACAAGGATGAGGCCAGTCGTGGCGCAGGGGTACAAGCGTGTGACAGATCGTGGGTTCGTTTCCCACTCGAGGAAATGAAATATTTAATATTTTCATTTCTTCACTCTGGGTGTCGAGGCAAATCGCAGCATTTAGGTCCGCTACTCAACACACAATGCCTCCAGAACTTGTGAAAATGGAGAACGGAGTATCTTAATACTAGATTCCCTACACCTACCCTGCTGTGTGTGGGATACAGCGTGAAGCTAAAAAATGACAAGGATCGATTTCAAAATTTATAAGAAGCCAAATTCTGAAATATAAGTAATGAGGCCTTATATTTACTTAAAATTTAAGGATACCATATGGTTAATGTGGATAGTTACGCCGTCTGTTGCAATATGCCATTATATAAACGCAATCCACATCTGCTGACTTAACTTAAGAATGCATACTTACCACGGTCTTTGTGTAGAACCCTTATTGGGCACGTGCTGTTTTTACTTTATATATACATAAAATATGCATATACATTCGTCTGACGGTTAGTCCACTTGCATTGTATGCACTTGGATTGGACCGTCTGTTGGTTCAAATCTCACTCTTGTTAGTATTTGCATTTATATATCCATATAAGTATATATAGATGATTTTCTGATTTGCTATGAAAAAACTTGTCGGTGGGTCTATAGAATATAACATATCTGTTACTTTTTTGAAGAAGGTGGGCTATAACTCTCTGTATACTGCTAGATAGTTTTTTGTAGCCCTATTATTCCTTAAAAACGCATACATAAATATAAATAAAATTATTTTTTACATTTTTTAAAGTGTAATTCCACACCTAGGAAAAACGTATACATATTTGAACATAGCCGGATTTGAACCAGCGCTTCTTGGAATCCGTCCAAGCTCTCGCGGGTCGAGTCATCCTGCTACGTTGTAATTTTTATACGTTTTCTAAAAAAGTATAAGTGAAATTGTTTTACAAAAAAATATTTTACTAGCTGCGGTTCATTAGTGTGAATATAAAATTTACTACGATCATTAGAGAGTGCAACCCACATAATAAATAACTTACAATAGCTGTAATTTATTATCTGTATCAATATATTAGCTGCAAAAGTGTGAGCCAAAAAAATTGAGTGGCTAATAATTTCCAATCATTGGATTAATTAATATTTTCATTTTACTTTTGCTTGCTCTGATTTTAAGACAAAGCGCAGAGTTGATTTCCGCCACTTAACATACAATGTCTTGAAAATCCGGCGAAAAGTGGTGAGGTGAGGTGTCACAAGATGTCAACAGGGTGTCTTAACTCTAGATTCCCTATACCCCGCGTTAAGTTAATAAAAAAAATCGAAAAATTAAGATTTTTCAAGATATACAAAGATATTTCCAGTAATGTGAATTTTAAAAACATTTTTAAGTAAGTCTTTTTTTTTCTTTTCTTTTAAAAAATATTTCAAATTTTCTGTAGTAGCTAAAATTACAAAATATCACGATTTCTTATAAATGATTATCACCCTCAAATGGAGCATAATTTCTGCCTCAAAATAGAATAGCTTAGCGACCTATTTTCGTGCTCAGTGCACTTATAAGTTAGGTTGTGCCCTATATTTTAATATTACCTATTCTATTTCAACATGTTTTACTTTTTTGCGACTTGCTCTACAGAATATGTTGCACGCACAGATCTAAGTAATAATTTTTTTACCTGTTATTAGTCATTTATATTTAAATTTCTGTAAACTTTACAAGTGAAATAGTGTTACTGTTGAAACACTCCGTTTCCCACTTTTTTTTGAATTTTCGAACCATTGCGTGTTGAGTGGCGGAACGCAATACGTTTGCCTTGTTACCAGAGGAAGGAAATTAAAACATTAATAAATAATAATTCATTCCCCCTCGAGTGGGCATCGAACACCACACTATACTACGCTGGCTTGTACCATCGTGCCACGAGGGCCTCAAATATTCGTACATATTTCTTCCTAGCAAAGTTTGTGTAAATCAGATCGATATATACAATTGTTCATATGCGGTGTTTAAACGCGTTCCGGCTATTGTATTTATTTTTACTGCCACGCCAATATACAAACACTTGACTTTCACAATATTTACTGAGTACTGTACTGTACTGTCACTTGTTGAGTCCAATGTTAATTTTGTAAAATTTTACAATATTTTCGATTTTTTTTAATTTTAGTGACTTTGACTATAGGTTAGACCTTAGTAAAGACAAGAGATAATATGCGTCTTAATGATCTAATATAGAAGCATTAAACTATTTCTAATGTTGTATGTTGTAAATGTCATATGCTCAATTATTTGACTCATTCGCGCGGCGTTGAGTTTCGCCACTTAACCACAACCACACAAAGTGGGGAACGGAAGTGTTCTTGGGGAACTGAGTGTCGTAACACCAGGTTCCTTGTTTCCCTTTGCCTACTCTCCTATTTGCAGCATACAGTATGAAGGTAAAATAATCGATAAAATAATACTCATTATTTGACTATTCGATTTGGAGTACAGTATATTTGCATGTTACTTCCCGACAAATTACCTTCTGCTTGAATATAATTTATGATTAAAATTTATTGAATGTGCATACGAAACGTGCCTTGATTAATAACGATATTTTTGATTCACACCTTACTTTGCGGAATTCTTTATATGTGTATAAAATATGTGAGTATTTTGTTTCCGCGGTCTAGTTACAAGAACTGGCTGGAAAATGCGACATTGCATTTTAGTACTCGGTAAAATAGTTTAAGTATTCCGAAGCGGAGAAGGAAGAGCTTTTACTCACCACCACTCTCTCTCTCTCTCTCTCTCCCAATGCCTACATCTTAAAATGCAAGAGATGATGATAATATTAATATTTTTCATGATACTTTTATACAGCCACCATTATCGGAAACTGTGAAATATAAAACTAAATATACTTTTAAGTCTATTCGAAATACTGAGTGTCTGTTATTTATGACCGCTTTGGTTTCGTTCCGTCTGCGTCAGATGCCTCAAGTTGGAGCTAATGGAAGTGACTCAATATTGTTGAATGATTTATGCTTTTTGTGCTGTTTTTTTTTTATAATTACCCTCATTTATTTTGTGGCAGATTTTAATGAATTCATTTAATTCGTTTGATGTTATAATTGATATTTTGTGGTTATTACTGATCAGTAGTTTTAGTTTTGATAATTATTCAAGCAAAGCAAAATGAAAACTACTTTAGTGGATTGAGTGTGTACAGTTTTAATATCGGTAACGAATCACCACCACCATCTTGGTGGATTGATAATATTTAAGTCTTTAATATTAAAATAATATTGTATCCAGGGACGTATAAAGGAGGAACCAGGTGGGCCATGCCCTCCCCAGAAGAGTCTGATGCCCACCCCAGATACTTTGCTTATAACAAAATTTGCCCTGAAAAATTAAAAAAACAACATTTTTAACACGAACATCAAAGTTAAAGCCAGGCTTCTCCCAGAAACTATCCTTAGATACATTAATGAATAATTGTATCATATTAAATAATAAAATTATACTAAAATATATATTTTCGTGTACTTTAACTATATGAATTATTTGTGTGTATTATTAGTTATTTAATTTTTTACAGTAAAATCGATTTCTACTTTGCCTACAAAAGCCTTGTCAAGCATACCTACCTAGTGATTAAAGTATCAATCTCAATAAAATGTTATATAGTAACTTCATTACACCGTACGAACTCATTTGCCAGTTGAGTAATCATTTCGATTTTACGGCCCAGTTTATGAATCAGCGACAGTGCATTCATCGAGACAGTCTGTGTGGAATTGAATTTGCTTAACTTTTAATGACCGTGGGGAACGGAGTGTCTTAACACTAGGTACCATCTGCCTACCCTGCTGTGTGCGGGATACAGCGTGAAGCTGATTTATTTTATTTATTTTAATTACTAAATATTCAATATTAGTTATAAGCCTACTAAGGTTTTAGTCGTTTTAGGAAAATTTCGATACTTACTGAATAGTTGTCCCATTTATATACCACTTTTGTATAAGTTACAAAGATACTATCTTGTGCTGCTGCTTAGAAACTGGTTTAAATATTATTCAATTGGCTGATATAATTTGTGAAATCAGTGACATGAAATATTGTTTAAATTTAAATATTATTAAAAATAAACAGTTGAAATATTTACAAAGTAATTAATAAGAAAGATTCTTCTTAAATCACTTACATTATTATTATTATATGAGTTTTAAGTATGTGATGAAGAAAGGCGGAAAGGCAACGTTTTACTTAAATATCCAGGCCAGGTCTTTAAAGAATAATGAACAACACAGTGTCGGCTCGTTCATATTCACTTTTATGTTTTTAAAATGTTTTAAGTTATGACAGAATTCATTCATTCATCTTATGCATCGATTTTATTATATAAATTTTCTATAAAAGAATAGTAGAAACACATATTTATATAGTTTATATTTACCCTTACCCATTATTCTCCCGTAAATATCCGACACCATCCAGTTATAGGGAATGGGAACCATATGCTCCTTAATTACGCAAGGCGTAACGAAACAGTCTCTTTTTGTTTTTGTTTATTTTGGCACGAGTCACGACGTGGACTTACGGTAAAAGAGATTAAGTTTTCATCATTCGTCAGGAAAATTACATGTTTGTTTTTGGTTTGCTTTTAAAGAGCTTAATTTCCACACCGATCGCTGTTTATGGTTTTTTTAGTTCTTTTTTTAATTTATTATAGTAGGTAGGTAGGTTAGGTATGGTATGGTATGGTTCTTTGATTATGGCGTTTCGAACGTGCGAATCTGTAGGTAATCTATTATTTTATGTAGGAGCAAATAACTCACTGTCTATAAATATTAACGGTGTTTAATTTTGTCCTTGACATTATGATTAAAAAAATACATAAACTGTAGGCTATATTTTATTCTGATGTATAAGTTATATTACTGTAAAGTTTAATCTAAATGTGCTTAGTAATTTTGACTTAAAAATACAACAAACATCCTCATCCTCATCCATCCTCACAAACTTGTACGTTTCCATTATTAGTAGAATAAATTCTTATTCTATAATAATTCAACTATTAAAAAGAATTCTTGATTAAAAGCAGAAATAAAATTTTACAAAAGAATATTTCATTAAATTTAGAATAGTTTGAATTGTTTTTAAGATACATAAAGCAAAGCACACTTAAAACAATAAAAATCACGTGTATTTCATAACTTTCGAAATGTCTCATTTTTTGTGTTGATTTTTACTCGCGTTAGATATCGTCGACTTTGTAAACATTCGTTATCATATCACAGTGATACAAAGCTGGTTCGACGCCTGCAAAGGAGTGCTCGACGCGCGCGCCCCACTGTGCTCCCCTCCTGATGCCCTGCCCCCAGCCCCCGTCTGATGCAGTCTCCATCCTACCGTTGCTGTGGCCGCTCGTTGCTTCTGTTAGTTAGTATAAACCGACTTCGACTTCGAGCTTTGTCCATCACATTTAGAATGAAGTGTTATCTGTTTCCCCTTATAACGTATTATTAAGCATACATAGTGCCAGTGATAGTGTGCAAGTACATTAGCCAGTGCGTTTTTGTCGTTGAACCGTCGACGTTAACGGTTAAGTTGTGTCAATATCGTTAATTTAACTAAGTTCGTGACAGTGTTTTTATCAGTGGGATGTGTTCGAGTATTTAGAATCTTTTGAAAAATACAGGTTTGTTTTGTTACGTAAATTCAATGCTAGCTTAACTTTTAACTCTCAGTCATTTTTACCACATAATAATAGTCCATTGTTGTGTATGTTACGCGTTCCTTCCCTGCTTTCATTTTTGTGCAATTCCATAACAATATAATGTTATTAAAATAATTAAAAGTAATTGTCAAGAGCGAAAATTAGTGGCCAAACCCGTTAATTAAGTAACTTTTATTTACGACTACCATTTTTCTGCCATCTGCGATGACATAAATATTTAATTATCCCACGATGTTATGAAAGGAGGGTGGGACACGGCACCGTGTGGGGAAACGAGATAGCCGTATTCCAATACAGGGGTTGCCAGTGCTTTACACTCGCATACAATAGAGGGATTTCCAAGAGAATGTACTCAGACAGGCATTTAGCGGATTCTTCCATATCCTTTTAGAATTATTACCGGAGTGGTTTAATAATTGCCATATAAAGCAGTTAAATTTTTACTTAAAATGAAAACATTTGATGCTCAGATAAATGATATTTTGTTGTGAAGCTTTCCTTTGTTTATTTGTTTGGCCCTCGCCCCGAGTCCTTCCTGTTGGAGTTATCGACGTTGTGGGACACATATAATCATGCAAGTTTTATCATGACCGTACACGTTCAGCCGTTTTGGGTACTGCTATCTTGGGAACCTAAACAAATATAAGATTAACATTTTTATTTTTATTTTGTTAAGTATATGTGCCATAGTTGTTTTATTAGTTACTTGTATTTAAGTGAACTTTTTTTAGTATAAGCGTTTGGGTATAAATTATTATTTTTTTATATATTTTTATCTATATATATTTTCATTGATAAGGACTAATCTTTATTACTGTTACAAATAATAATTGTACGTTCGTAGAAACAGTAGATAAACTAGAGGTTCGTTTAGAGGATTGCAATATTTTTTTTTTATTAATTTTAGCATGATAAGATAAATTTTTAGTAAGCTAAGACTAAATTTTAAATTTATTTACTGCTACTACAGCACTAACATGTTGTTATCTTATCAATAAATTGTTTTCGTCTTTCGAAACTAATCACATGTTAGTTAGTGACTTTGATCTAACAAAACGATCTTGTCGATTAAACGATAATTTAATAATAATCTAATATTAATTGCTGTTTATTAGAGACAACATCTAGATGTCTGTCTTGAATTAGCTAGGTAGGAATGTACTAACATTGGATGTTAATATAAAATATATGTATAATCACGTCTGCGAACTTGTACTAATTTAATGAAATTTAGATATCGCAGTGCTGTGTATATTTGAGGCCGTCGTCGCGCAGGGACAATAAGGTGTGATTGAAACGCGACGGTTGTAGGTTCAATCCCCAATCGAGGGAATAAATTATTATATCTTAACATTTTCACATCTTTGCTCTGGCACCAAAGACAAAAGCCCAGCGTTGAGTTCCGCCACTGTACGCGCAATCTCGCGTAATATTCTGCGGAAAGTGCAGAACGGAGTGTCTAAACACTAGTTTCCTCTGCCTACCCTTTGATTACTCTATGATTTGATTTTTTTTTAATTACAATTAAATATTTCTGCTTTCTAAAAGTTTGGACTGTTTGGACGTAGAAGACATTTGTGCTGTTCGAATTTCTTTTTTATATTATGACTACCAACAAGCATAGAGATATGAGTACATGTCATAAAGACAGCGCTCTCGATTTGTATAATAAGTTGGCATCCGGTTGAACGGAGAACGCTTATGTTGATAATATTATTTTACTTGCATAAAATAGGATAATATTATTTTACTTGAGGCCAGTCGTGGCGCAGGGGCACAAAGTGTGACTGTAAAACCGACTGGTTGTGTGTGTGTCTTAACACTGGGTTCCATCTGCCTACCTTGCTGTGTACGGTGTATCCCGGACACGTGCGTGAAGCTGAAAAAAAAGTATTATCAATAATTTATATTTAGTTGAGATTTATAATAAAACCGTAAACACATAGCGTATTTCTTAAAGAAATTTACGAATATGTGTTAACATATACGTTAAATATTATTAATATTAAGCAAATTAATTAGGTATTACTATTTTCTGGGTATGTAACTAATGTTTTTTTTTGTTATTATTATCGGCCATATCAAATGGTTTGGTCAAAATTAATTTTATTTTGAAAATAAATTAAAAATATGCAGCTCATCGCGTTTTTTATGTTATTATACGAGTGTAATATAAATTTCTTTTTGTCTTGCTTCTTATAAACAACAGGGTCGTGAGCAAAAAGTCATGATGATTTTATTCATAATCTAATAACAATAAATCACAACGGTTTACCATTAAAAGTGTCCAAATACGCTTGTTAACTCTACATAAATAACTATTAATTTGCTGTATTGATGTGGGAATCTTTGCGTCTAGTCAGTGTGTGGGACACTGACCCCATATTTCTGTGTTAAATATTATATTGATATGAAAGTGAACAATATACTATTTTTAGATTGCCGTAGTGTAATTAAGTGTGTAGTGTTATATTAAATGTTGATTCTATTACAGAAAAGGGGTTAAGAGTAGACAGACAGAACCTAGTGTTAAGACATTTCGTTTCCCACTTTCTGCCGAATTCTGAAGTCATTGTGTGTTGAGTGGCGGATCTCAACGCCGCGCTTTGCCTTGAGTAAAAATCAAATTAATTATAATATTAATTTAAATAAATACTTCCCCGAGTGGGGAACGAACCCACAATCAGTCACACTTTGTGCCCCTGCGTCACGACTGGCCTCAATTTTTATTATAATATATTACATTTATCTGTAATATATTATTGTAACTTAATGATATATCCAGGTAACTTTTATTTCTAATTTACAAAAAAAATACCACGCAATACGGGACGCAGTGTGGACCATAAGATACCACTCTGGTCTCTACTGGACTTGTTATTACTGGGCAAAACCATAAAGAAAACAGAGTTCTTTGAACCAATGAAATGCACAAATTAATTAGAAATAAATAAAAAAATTAGGCCAGTAGTGGCGCAGCGGCACGTAGTGTGACTGTAAAACCGACGACACTAGAAGAGATGAAATATNTTTTATTTGTATTGAAATGTAACGTGATAATACACGCTAAGTTAGTGACTATTTGTGTTTCATTTGACCCGTTCTTTTTATCCGATCTTTAACATTTCTTAAAATTACGAGTGGTATGCTTGTGAGTTCGATACCCACTCGGGAGAATTATAATCTATTAACATTTTCTTTTATCTACTCTGATTCCAAGGTAAACGCGCGGTGTGGAGGTCCGCCTCTCAACATACAAAGCCTCGAAAATCTGGCGGAAAGTGTCTTGACACTAGGTTCCCTCTGTCTATCTTGCTACATAGGATACAGCGTAAATCTGAAAAAAAAATACGTGTACATAAATGTTTATTTATTTATTAAGGATGTCTTTTCTCACTCAAATTGTAACTTCTCAAAATATTATTCTTAGAGATATTCGGACACCTTGAATGAAGTCATTAGGGCCAGACGAAATTAAGACAGGCATTGTGAAGAAGACGTGGGATGTTTGTAAATGTTGCGAAATGAGCTTCCATGAACCATCTTGACCCCGCCAATGACGTAGGCAAAGTAATCTTAGTACCAATGTGATTAGTTCCATCATATAATATAACATTAATTTTGTCGTTTAATAAGTCTAAATCCGTGAAATTTATCATAAACTTATATAAAGTTACAGAACTATACCTAGTTCTTATAGTGAGTACGATTATACTACAAAGTTGTATCATATTAAAAACAAATCATTTCATCGAATGAGATGTTAAAAACGACTTCGCAAAATCTCTACTTTGCCGAACTTCACTAACGACACGAAGTAACCTAAATAGAGCTACTTACAGATGGAACTGGGTCTTAAAACATTATTGATGTACCTACTGTCGATTGATTTTGTACACATCATTAACTATAATGTAATGTGGATGGTTTATGTAGGCCGCTCTTACGAGGCCGTTACGGCTCCGAGCTGGCATTGAACATAATTCATACGTCGTTTGTGATATTTATTATGAATATGGTAAATAAATTTAAGAAGATCACAAAAAGGCGGTTTTTAATCGTTAATGTATTGATAACCGTTCGAACTAAATTGTTGAAATTTTATATTAATCACAAGCTAGGGTGTGTTTTAAAATGATGCTAAATTTCATTCGTTTATCAATTTTTATCGGTTATAAATATCTCAAAAGTAGCTTAAAAATTTTCGTGTAAAATATAAATGCCAGTTTTTAACTTAGCTGGTGATGCTGGGGCAAGTATTGACATTAAAAAAAAAACAAAAAAATGTATTTAAGATTTATTTGTATTCAAATATAACGTGAAAGAGAAATGTACCTAATTAAACTCTTTAAAAAATAGACAAAAAAGAAATAGAAATATAAGTAGATCAAAGTTACGCACGGGTTACTTTGGAGTGATATCATTATGTTTGACCCAAATATCCGAGAATCCGAGCGTTACTAATTTAATTTATTTTACAATTCTGCACTGTCATTTGTCTAACAATTACTAATTAGATATTCTTTACATACATTTTTCGATATACAAGGATTATTATATTTTAATGTTTCAAATACCCAATGTTCTTTCAACTAAGGTTCATAAATATACAATATTATATTTATGAATTTTAGAAAATTCGAAAAGTAACAAGAGAAATGTCGATTTTATTTGGCTTAATTAATCTTATAATATTTTATTCATGCTTCACGATAAATATTTTTTATGTTTCCAAATTACCGGCATTCAATTTGTTGACCTTGCCGGGCTAGGGCTGTTGACTAGTGAGTGACCTATAGCGTGCCAAGAATAAGTTTATTTTTTATTTTTCTAATAAAGTCAAAACGACCGCTACAGGTTTTTTTAGAGGTTAAGGTTATTTATTCGTAATAGTGTTGTCCAATTGACTTACCAGGTGTAACGGAACTGTCTATTGGCGTGAACTGTAATAGACTGTTTGTTTCTCCATAAAGAGCTGCTAGAGTTCGTTGGCCATCCTGACTCATTTTTATATCAAATGATCAAATGCTTTCTTATTATCTACTTACTATTAATAACATTTGATTTAATTTAAACAAGGTAGTTAATAATATTTAAAAATATAAAATGAAGATATTTTTTAAGAAATCTGCTCTTTATCTGTGAGGTTTTTAATTGTGTGGTTGAAAACACGACAGTTTGTGGTTTCTATTATAATCCCACTCGAGAAAATGAAATATTAAATAATTTAATTTCTCCATTCTGGTGTTGAAGCAAAGTGTGGTGCTGAATTCCGCCACCCAACACGCAATGCGTGCAGAATTCGGCGGAAAATGGGAAACGGAGTGTCTTAACACACGGCTCCCTCTTCATGCGACTTACAGCGTGAATCTGAAAAAAAAAACAGCTACAAGTAGGTTCTTTTTCAAATACGCACAGACTAAACAGCTGGTAAATATAATAAGGTTTTAACAGGATCTGTACATCATAAAACCATAGTAAAGAATTTAAATTGTAAAATGTTTAAAAGAATTAACTTACTAGTAGGCACTTTCACATTACTATAAAAAGTGTTACAAAATAATTTTCCAATAAAATACTTTCATTATTAATAAAAACCTGTAATAATATAAGAAACTACTATTTTTGTCATGCACGGATTGCTTGGACTGTTCACCAAGTGTTCTCTACTTAGTTTATGTACCCACCTAGGAATATTATTGTAATGGTCTATTTCTGTTTAATTATATTAACTCCGATACATCCATTAGCAGATCCGATCAATCATTGCACAGTAATAATTTACAATAGTAATAAATCGGGAAATATTTAGTTTACTATATTATATTATAATTATGGTTTTCCCTTAAGATAAATTCATATGTAGATATATAGTATTGATGAAATAAAAAACAGAAAAATACAGCGTGAAGCTGATTTATGAAATAAAAATTAAATACTGCACAGTCACGCAGTTGTTAAGAGGTAGGTTCGATTTCCAATCTGAGAGTGTAAATCTAAGTTTTAATTTCTACATGTGAAATATTGCTCGTCTTTAGTGCACTTATTATGCTTAAGCTAAAGTCTGAGCTCGTCCAGATGAAAGATAAATGAGGGTAGCAGTTCTCGTAATTCACAACAGCCCTACAACATGAATTCTCCTAAAGAGGCAAATGGTACTACTAATTAAGTACCTACCGTTCACTTATACTGTCTAGTGTGGGATATCATAACCTGTCTCTCATTATATGAGACATGAAATGATTTTTTCTTACAGATATATAGGTGCTATAGTTGGAAATTTTCATTTTTTATCTTATAGTTATTCATAGAACCAATCTTCAAACGAACAATCATGTTCCGGCCTGGTTTACTTACTGTAGGCGCATTTTAATAAAGGCTATTGTATATCACAGCCCCCATACTTTTGTTCTTATTACACAGATGACGTAGCTTAAGCAGCTGCAGAAAATTAAGCTTAACTTTTGCTATTATATAAAGGTTCCTTGGAATTTAAAGTTATTATCGATTCATATTTATTTGTTTTAAAAATAATAGTAATTTTGAAGTTGAAGCAGTCGTAACGCAGGGGTACAACCGTGTGACTGGAAATGAGACAGGTTGTGGGTTCTATTCCCACTCTAGGAAATGAAATATTTAATATTTTTATTACCTTGCTCTGGTAACAAGGCAATGCGCATTGAGTTGAGTTCCACCTCTTAACACGCAATGCTTCTAAAATTCAGTGGAAAGTGGGGAACGGAGTGTCTTAACAATAGGCTTCCTCTGCTTGCACTGTAACGTTCGGGATACAAAATGAAGCTGAAAAAAAGTTATTTTGAACTGTATACAACTTAAGTAACAGAAAACGAATACATACATATTACATATACAGCATGGCTTTTTGTTAAAATTTTCGTCAAGTTTAATTAGCATCGTAATTTCTGTGTGGCTGTAAAGTGGTAATCAGTTAAATCGCTGGATCGCATCGGCGAACAAATGAGGATAATCGGTGCGAATGCAATCAGACGCACCGACAATATTCTTACAAAGGGAAAATATTTTAAAATCACAAACAATACCTTAATATATGCTTAAGTAAAATAATCAGATACACTAAAATGTCTGTCTATCAAACATCCTTAACTTAACCTGTTGTTTTATGCTTGTTCTTGTATATGACAAGAACAAGGGTCAAAGCAATAGGCGAATTAGAAGGCCTAGATCACTATATGCATATATCCAGACTATTATATTCATATATCCAGATTATTATATCCATATATCCAGGTTATTATATCCATATATCCAGATTATTATATCCACTTCCAGACATATCCATAGGTCCAAATCAAAGACCGTGAACGATCTGCTTGATCACCATCAGAGACGAACTGCCGAATATCTCGTTAATTAACACACTGTTATGATCGAAATGCTACTATTTCGTTTGATGTTCCAGAATAGTTGGTGTAAAAATAAACTCCGAGGGAGGGTTGTCGCCACATTTGGTTGTCTTATTTACGAATTCAACGTATGTTTATTTATTTATGTTAAGATCATTGTAGTGGAAAGAATGAATACTAATATTTGTTGTAAATGGTTAGAATATAATGTCCTTTAAGTAGGTAGAATTTAAGTGTATTTACATATTTTTTATAGGAATGAACACTAAAAAAATTGATTGTTCTTTACCTACTTTGTCTGTAATGCTCAGTGACGTCTTTTTTAGTATTTTTGTTTAAAATAATTATGACAAATATCTATTTAGACTATAAGGCCTGTAATGGCGCAAGGGCACAAAGTGTGTGTTCCATTTCTTCGCTCCGGCGTTGAGACAACGCGCAGCGTTGAATTCCTCTTGGATGATGGAATTCAACGCCTCGCATCTCCCTAGAATTTGGTGGAAAATGGGGGAGTGTCTTAATACTATGTTCAATCTGCCTTTCACGTTGTATCCTGCATATAGAAAGGTAGACAAAGGAAACCTGCCTTTCAAAACACATCTGCTACCCACTTTCCACCGAATTCCAGAGGCATTTCGTATTGAGTGGCAAAACTCATCGTCGCTCTTTGCCTCGTTACCACAGCGAGAAACATAAAAAATTAAATAATACATTTTCTCGAATGGAAATCGAACCCACAATCTGTCTTGTTTACGCTTAGTTACAGGCTTGTGTCCTTGCGCCACGACCGGCCTAAATGTGAATATTCGTTCCCTAAAATATTTGAATTTACAAACTTTGCGCATTACACAATCTCCTTAAACACAAATGTGCATAAGCTAAAGCGATCACCAAGTATATATAATTATTTTAAAGTCGAAGGTATATTTGAATACAAACAACAAAAGATTATTCAAAAGACCCTATTATAGGCGACCGAAGAAAATTACGGACTTCTAGTATATTGATCGTTCCCACTAGTTTTATGACTCATAAAACACAACCTACCACGTATTATTTCGTATTAAATTTATTTCTATTAAAAAATTATACTTCTAGTAGTAAGTACAAGCAGAAAGTGGGGAACGGAGTGTCTTAACACTAGGTTCCCTCTTCCTACCCTGCTGTCTGCGGGATACAGCATGAAGCTGATTTTTTTTTTTTATTTTAGTAGTAAGTACTTTGTTCAAAATATTTAAGATGCATTATTTTTATGAAAATTTTTTTTACAGGTACAAGTCATGTAATTTCTTCTGTTTTTAATTGGTAAGTTATCTTTAGAAAGGTGCTATAAAAATGTCCTTCTTTTTGTATACTTATATCTCATTAAAACAATTTACTTAATTTATATATTTCTAAGCTTAGGTATAGAGATTAAGGGAACACTTTGTTTTGTAATCAACAACAATATTGTTTTTTTATTTCATCATTGAAGTGAAACAACAATGTCGGTAAAACTTCTTTGTGGTTCTAATAATTTGCTATAAGAAAAGTATTATGTTATACATGGCAACCCCTGCGTGACCGAACTTGGATCGTCGACCTTCTATGGCAAGAGGAAACTTATGCGTAGCCAAACATGGTAATAGCGGACTTCGACCTTTAATATACAATATAAGTAATCGTTTCGTCAAAAAATATTTATTTAGATATAAAATAAAGAAATCATTATATGTTCGTTTGTTCAAGAGTTCCAACAAAATGTGATTGTTGATGTGATATTTCTCAAATTTGTTAATTTCCTATTAAATTGAAAACAATGTAATTACTTCAATTCGGTGCAGGGGTCACATGTAATGAGACACTCCAAGAGTTTAACAATATAGCTCCACCCTGGAGGGCTGTACTTTTAATATAATTGTAGTTATAATACTAGCGACGAGAGGTAGCTATTAGATCGTCAGGACAATGGGCATTTCACTGAGTGAAATTCAACCATTGTCGCTGATAAATTATAGGATGGATACACATAAAGTTGTCGTGTCGGTCATATTTTTAGTAGCGCTTTTTTATTTCCTTATTATATTCACGAGTTATGTATATGTGAATATGTTATATTATGTATTTAAAAAATTAGGCATAGCATTTTTAATTTTAAATGGATACAAATATAACAGAATAAACTTAGCTTACGTGGACTTTACGACCGTTGCGGAGTGAATGGAAGAAAGTTATACGTCCATTCTCTCCGTGACACTCCTGTGCGATTTCGTAAAAACTTCCTTCCACATGCCACACAACTGTGGAATGCCCTAGCGGCAGTGTTTCCAGGTCGATACGACCTGGGTACCTTCAAAAAGCGCATCTATATTCACTTTAAAGGCCAACAACGCATGATCGGCGGTGATCACTTACCATCAGGTGACCTGTATGCTCGTTTGCCTTGTCTTTTACTATAAAAATGAAATTGTAATTGGAACTTGGTGATAGGCAAAGCAGAACGTGCTATCAAAACACTCGATTCTCCGCGTTTTACCCAAATTCGAGGCACAGCATGTTGACTTGCAACTTGCAACGCCTGGTTACGTCTTACGCGAACTGAGAAAGGAAAACAAAGTAATAACAGTTAATTGATTTATTTAATTATGACACAAAAACACTTCGCCAATGACTGTAATTATTACAGTCAAACGCATTTTAGAACATGTAATTTTCGTTTATCATCAATTAAAATTGCCCGCCATACTTACTAACTTTTACTAAGACGGCATTTTATTATTTATTGTAATTTAGCGAGATTATTAAATTTCTTCATGCGATTTACATAAAACAAAAAACTTAGCTGAATGAATGAATGAATCTACATCAGCTGTGCCAGTCTTCGAAATCAAATGTAGCCCAGATCCTACCCTAGCCTAAAAGCAACATACAAAAAATTCCATTGAAATCCAGTAAACAGCTCCGAATATATGCGTACAGACAGAGAAACGGACCGACCAAAATGTTTTAAATTAGAGGTCTATTCTATAAGTATTTTTACATTTTGAAGGCTACATAAATTTTTTTTCGCATATACATATATATTCAATGTTAATTTAGACACAAATTTTTGAACTTTAGTATAAATATATGTCCTTATTTGTGAAAGAATCTAGACACAAATTGTAATTAGTAAACAACCTAAATTGTAATTTACTAGGAGTTTTTCAATATACGTAATATGAAGAGTATTACTACGTGAGAATCAATACAATAAAATCTTATTATTGGCTTCCAAGGTTTTAGATAGCTTATTGCGTACTTCGCTAAGTGGATTTACGCCTAAAGACTTTCATCTGCTTAGTACGATACATACGGAAAATTCAAATCAAATGATATGGTGTAGTAGTTATATTTATTTTTTACGCTGTATCTCACATATAGCAGCGTGGCATAGGGAACCTAGTGCTAAGACACTCCGCTCCCTACTTTCCGCTGATTTAGGCGCATTTTTTACTATTGTATATATATTTTAGATTTTATACATACACTGGAATTCCGTCAACTCCATTCTTCTATTCCTACCCTGCTATGCGAGTAAAAGCGTGAAATTGAAAAAAAAAAAAACAAATTTTGCTCATATAAGATAGCACCGATATACTTAGTTCCTTTTCTTATAATAAGCAATTATTTTTACACTAGTATAAATAAACTATCCTAGTACATTTAGCCTGTAACCCCATTGGGCTCGTTGACCGAAAATCGAGATGCCACACGCATTGCCCGCCTTAGATCACGTACTCCAGTTTGGAATCTTTCCACGTAATTTGTCTGATATTGAGTTACTGAATATGAGTTCAACTCGAAGGAATGACAAGCTTTAGCATAATATGAGAAACTATGAAGGAATAGCTATTATATTTAGTAATCCACCCTAGTTTCTCCCCGATCTATAAATAATTATGACTTTGTTGCGTGTATGTCTTGATTAATTGAATTATATCTGTGATAGCGATAAATGACTTCTTTATTTCAGTTTCTTTTTGGATCTATATCTTTAGATCTTTCTTAAAAAAGAATAAATAGAATTAAATTGGGTGCTAATTAGATTTCATAATACATGAGAATTCGTTATAAACGTCGGCAATCCATATCTCATTTTTATCATACTATATAAACGAATGAATCACTATTATGGAATGATTTTTTAAGTCAGTACAAGTTTATACTTTTTGTAATCCTCTCCTCATTCATGGTGACTCATCGTACCGTCATTGTTCGAATGTGAGAGAACACCTGTCCATTGATTTTAAAATAAGTATATGAACTGACCCAATTGGATTTTAAAGAATGCTCCTAAACAGGCTCTTGGTCTTATGAACTAACTACATTCCATATTCCATACGGTAAAGGTAAAATCAGTTTTTGTATAACAATTCCATATACATTTATAATGAGTAGATTAGTATCATCCTATCCAACGCTATTCAGGTTTACTTCTTCTAGTATTCATACTATTTTTTATTAGAAGCTTTTCGTATTTTATTTTTGCAAACTGCTTTTGTTAAATGCCAGATGTGCAATGCTATGTTATATATTATAAATAAAAAAAAATCATGTATGACGTTGATCTAGATATTTATAGCCGACATACGCCAAGTAAGTGATGTTACACCTACACCATATATCACAAAACAACAACTCAACAAACACTCACAAAAATGCAAAGCTCGGCTTAAACCTCGCTAACTGTACATAGTTATACATACGCCCATTGAACCTAGACAGATTCAATACCAAATGTGGATAAAGAATTTTTAATAATCTAATTCTGAGATTAAAATAAAAAAAGGGTAACATATGCAATTATGCATAGTATTTATAAAGGGTAGCATATAATTTTTATTTATATAGTAATTAAGAATTTAATATTTATAATTAATTGAAAAGATATAATAATAATAACTCTAAACATTTTTCTATATGAAACTCGTATAATGCAACGGAGCATTTTTCTCTCGCCGCACGAGTATTATTCATGGTGTAGTAGGTATGTGTATATGGTTATTAAGAGTCTATCCGTATTGAATATTACAAACAATAGGTACTTACATAAAACCCTACGCACATCTCGTACAGACGTTCAGACTTAATTTGTCTGAACGACAAGTTTTTGAAATTGGCAGTACAATTGTGCGTTGAATGTATTATACATACATACATTTTTTTGCGTCTATTGGTTAAGAGACTCCTTTCTACACACTCCGCTGATTTTTTCGAGGCATTAAATGTATATGTTTCTGCGCCACGGAGGTGTCAACTTTTAGGGATATATTTTAATATTTTTCTTACTCGTTATGTATGGCATTTGGTTTTCATTAAAAGAAAAGCCTTGACTCATATCTAATTACATATAAACTTCAAATTATATATTTTTAAATTAGTATTAATAAACATAATTAAAAAAAGTGTCAAGTAGCCTTTACCTATTAAACAAATATCTATACAGTAAAAAGTTTAAAAAGAATCGAATTGTGCTTTTCTTAGTTTACCACACTATTTTATACTAAAATGCAAATATATTAATATTGGGTCTAAGATCTGCTCCTCATATGGAGCCAGGATCGGATGTTTTAGTCAGTGTAAGTCACAATGTTATAAATACATTCGTTTAGTCTCAAGTTCAAGAACCTCGTAATGTATTGAGTGCGCCGCTAAGTCTAGCGGGATTGATAATAAATGCTTTGCATACGGAAGAATAATGTTAAACTGATTGATATTAACGATATTCATGTAAATATTTTTTGTACTGCATATATGACAAACATTAAGTAGATGCGATCGATATATTTAACAGTGAGTCATGTCTATTTTTTCTTATAAAGCTTAAATGGAACGGAGTGTCTTCACTAGGTTCCCTATATACAGTTTAACCTGTTCATAAAAAGCCGAAATTTAATAACAAATAGTCTAAAGATAGCTAATGTTTCGACAAATTCTAAAATTATTGGTAAACGTGGATGAGTCAAGATTTTTTTATGATTTGTAATGGGCACGGAATAAACTGAAAAATATACAAAATGTTCTTTGCATTTTAGTATTTTTTGACACTTCTTGAGAAGTGCACACAATTATTAAATTAAATAGTGATTTCACAGAGAAAGTTAAAATTGCTCCTTATCCAACATTAAAACAACCGCATAATTCTACGGAGTTTGACAACACAAAGCTGAAATGTTTCACGTAGTACCCACAAGAGGATTCGACTGCATTCACTGACAACGACTCGCATTTTTCAAATTTACTTTCAACAAATTTTCTTTATTTAGGTGCTTAATCCAGAATGTCTGTAAAATTTCGCTATCTGCGGCCTTTTTTATTGCTTGTAGTAAAGACCTGCTCAAATGCCGTTTTTCCCACATTTCACATTGCCTGAACTTCTTGCATACCTTAATACCTTGTCTTGTTATGGCTACTTGTAAACATGATTGTTAGCAATTTGGTTTCTTCGTAATGTACGGTAAACAGTAATTGCTTATAATGCGTCTCCGTGTGGTACATCTGTTTCCTTTCTTTTTTATTTTTTCCTTCTGAAGTACCTAAATTAAAAGTCAATATTTTTTTAAACAATTACACCTCGTCAAATGTACGTTTGCTTAAAATCGATTTAACTTGCTTTTGCGCGTATATTACTAACGTTAAAAATGAATGTTTTATTGAATAATAGTTATGTTTATTATTTCTATTGCTTATTCATCAATTAACTAAAGTACGTAGCCATAAAGTAATAGCGCTAGTCACAATAGTTGTTTATATTATTAATGTTGATAAAGCTCATTTTTGCTATGTTAATGATTTTTTATTACCTCTCCTTCTTCACTTTGCTGTTTACGCTGAATTGATTTTCGAAACTAAAAATAAATTATATCAACTTGCTGCTCGCCGTTCCGTCTATTTAAGTTCATTTACTGTCCGAGACATTCCAGACACCCCTCACGCCTTATATTGAAATAAGGAGTTTCTTTCTTATTAATTAAATGCATTAAAAGCATGCTAATAGGCTTCTTATAAATGTCACATCAATCTTTGTTTTGATGATGTCAATATCACAAAGTTTTAACAGAAAGTATTTTATTAGAATGAAAGAAAACAGCTTCACGCTGTATCCCGCACACAGCAGGATAGCAAAAGAAACCTGATGTTAAGACACTTGCGCCGAATTTTTCGAGGAATCGCGTGTTGAGTGGCAGAACACAACGCCAGGCTTTTGCCTTGGTGCCCGAACGAAGAAATTAAAATATAATATAAAAAAATAATAATTCATTTCCTCGAGTGGGAATCTAACCCACTCACATTAATAGAATGCCAATGTATATAATATTTTTTTATTCTGAGCGAAATCCGTTTCCGCCTGTTTACATTTAATGCTAATGATGTAGGTTTTTTTAAATTATGTACATTACATTATGCATTTTTCTGACTAATTTATAGTGCACTCTCAAAGGTTGCACTAATCTATGGAACAGAGGTCTGCGTCGATTGTGTAATTGAGCGTGTGATACGTGCACTGACCGGCTGTGTTCACCGTCTGCAACAGATTGCAGGGTTGCATCTTAGTGAAGTGGAAATTTTATGTATTTACTCGCTAGTATGTCTTTGTGTGAGGTTTATCTATGGAAAGTTTGAGAAGCAAGTCATCTTTATGTCGTAAATACTGAAATATTATTTTATAATTATTACCAGAATTATTTTATGATCACCTTTAGAAAATTTATTTTGTTTATATTAATGTTTGCCTAAGTAACTATATGCGATAAAACTATGTATTTACATACCGTACAAAAATGTTTTCAGTATATAACAATGTACAATACTAATCATATACCCATGGCATTATAGGATAAAATATTTTAATTGTCAAAATTGTTTTGGCTTATTTTAATCTAGACAAGCTCTGATAATATGACTTACTGCTTGCTCTGATAATATGATATCCACTATTAAAACACACGTGTGTGGTCCACCAACACCTGCAAAGTGCAATTTCTATAGGAAAAATTGTTTAAATCTCTCGTATTTTACTAAAGGATATAATAAACTCACTTTATAAAGCACCACGCGTTATGTTTATATAGAAATATCATGTGATTTCATGTTGAAATGGGCGTTATAATCACGTATATTCAAAGCATAATTATCTCGGACGAATCAGAATGTTTCATATTACATAATCTCCACTTGCTTTGCCAGTTTTCAATGGATTGACCTATTTAAAAACTTTATGTTCACTTTAAAGAGTTGTTTTCTTTAATTATGTTTTAAAATCCAGTCCAAGAGGTCAGAGCAAAAATGTTGCTATTAAGCTCTCAACTATGTTTTTAGTATGTTTTTAATGTAGAAATTCCTTTTTGTAAGTTCTGTGAAAATTAAAAATATTTTTATGCTTCCAAAAGTAGGTTTGTTAGCTTATGTGAAGACTTTAGTGCGTGAGTGATCACAAAGGAAAAGTAACAAGTAGTTTGAGTTAAAAGCGTAATATTTGAAGTATAAAGAAAAAAACGTAGTGTCTCATCAATCACGCCTGACCTGTTAAGCATGATGAGCGATATAAGATATTGCTGGTATATTATGTTGACTGAATGTGTTGCGTACCGTGCGCACAAACCACTTCGTTTATTGCTTTCCGGATATGATACGTACATATGTACATACATATTGTCCTTAACTTGTAATAAATTTTGTCTTGGCACTTTGCAGAAATTGCAAGGTTCTAAAAATTATAATCAGATTTGATAAGGTATTTAATCTTAAGGTTAAATCAGCTTCACATTGTATTCCGAATATAGAAGGGTAGGCAGATGGAACCTAGTGTTAAGACTCTCCATTCCCCACTTTCAGATATTTTTTCAGCCCTATTAATTATTAATGTTAAAGTAATTAAGTTAACTTAGTATACAAAATTTGAAAAGTAATAATTAAATTCGTAATCACATGAATTACGTAACTTATTTAAAACTTTATATTACTTTTCTAAAGTCATTAGACGAGCTTCGACATTACAAACAGTTTTATAAGTTCATTGTCATCATTAGCTGCGCCCACATCCTTTATTCTTAATAGCTTTACGATGTTTGAGCAATTTAGAACTTTCGGACTTTTCCATGCATTCATGATTTAGTTTAATACCTCATAAAATACGGTCATCGCCCGTTTCTACTGTCAAAGTAAAAGATTGGTTTATTAATCTGTATGTACAATGAACGTGAAATATAACTTTGTTACAGAAACTTTCATTTAAAGATAAATTTATCTGTACCAGAGCCTATACTAAAAAAACAATACATTTTCTTTTTCACAAAAATCTACATCGTTTATCGACAAAAAATAACCGCTTTTGGCCACGACCTTAACAACTATTGCAATACTTTTATTGATCTACATAGGCTACATAAATAATATTAAATTGTTATTTTATACTTGTTGATATTTCTAAGAGAAAATAGTAGTGGTCCAATATAATAAATGTCACCCAAGAAATCGAAACGTAATAATACTACCCATTGTATTATCGCATGACTTATCTTCATCCATTTTCCGAGCATTGACTATTAGTAACATCTATATTCGTGTTATTTCAACACATTCCGTTTTCACACATATTTGACGAGAACTAAAAGAGATCCCAGTGCCATATTTTCTACTAAATACTTGTTTTTATCATAATACTTTCCATCGTTGTTTAAATCAATTTGTTATGATATAGGTGATTAGTCGTGGCGCAGAGGCACAAGCGTCTGACTGGGAAAGCAACAGGGGTTCGATTCTCACTTGAGGAAATGGAATATTGAATATTTAAATTTTTTCTCACTGGTGTCGAGGCAACACGCTGTGTTGTGTTCTGCCGCTCAACACCAACACCCTATAATAGTATACTATACTTCAATCTTCTTCTTTTCAGCTTCACGCTGTATCCCGCATGTAACATACCAACGTGTGTCTTAACACTAGGTTCCCTCTGCCTTCCCTGCTACATGCGGGACTATATTTAAGACACTAATTTAAACTTAAATTTTGTCACCTGATTAAGATGGTTTGGATGAATTTCTCCTAACCTCAGCAATTATGTTTTGAAAATTATGTAATTTAAATTATTTACATATATATTTTTTATTTTTATTTAAATGTTTAAGTAATTAAATTTAATGAGACATCAGCGACTTCTCGGCAAATTTATTTTTTATAATGTATATATATTCTACTCTTGGTGCATAAGTTAAAACTAAAACCAGTCGAGTTTCATTCGCAAGCGAAAGTTAAATTTACGTAACGCTATGAAATTGTTAAGTTTTTTCTTTACATATGAGAGGTTTGCCTAATTGGAGCATAAAATGCTTTCAACAGCTCTCTAGTGTACAACAATAGGTTTTTTTTTTAATTGTATATACAAATGAATTAAGGACGACCACTGTTTGTTTACTTTAAATACTCGCTGTGAAGTTATTTATGCGTTGCTAGTAAAGAGGGGACGTTGAAATCAACCCCAGTCCAATGAGGGTTGGTAATATCGAAAATGTGAAATGGAAATGTTTTGTATTATTTGTAGGTATTGTTGTTATGCTATTTCAGCATTGAATTCAACTGTCAATCTGTTTCGATAAATCATTTCGTTTTTCGTAATTAAAAGGTTTGGTTTAATTTAAAACAGAAATCAATTAATTTGTTAAAGGTGGATGTATTTGAAAAACTTTTTGTAGTAAACATTGTTGTATATATTTTTAACAAAATACGTCAAAAGAATATGGTATTACACTTTGAACTTGAAATATTGTTTAATAACATATTATTGTGGCGCAGAGGCACGAAGTGTGACTGTAAAACCGACTGGTTGTGGGTTCGATCTCACTCGAGGAGGTGAAATATTTATTTAAATTTATATTTCCATTTCTTGGCTCTGGTGTCGAGGTTAAGCACGGCGTTGAGTTCTGCCACTCAACACGCAATGCCTCCAGAATTCGGCAGAAAGTGAGGAACGGACGCGCGCCCACTAGTTATATAATAAAAGAATATGAATGTCGAATAGCACCTTTTATATATTGCGCATTCCAAATCCTGGTGCGATTTTTGCCTTCCGTTGCAAATGAAATCGTTTATTTCGTTTTTACTTAAATCAGAAGAACTAAAAAAAAAGCTAAAAAATATTTGAAATACTGATTCTTATGCATTCATATAATACAAAAATATTAGAAAAACGTCGAATCTATAGACGAAATCATAATAGAAAAGTAAAAAGTGTACAAATCATAAAAATTTCGTACTTTAATATAAACATTTATTGTAATTTTTTATTAATGCAAGATAGTACTGGCCTCACTTTTTATTCGTGTGTTTAAGAACCTTTTTACATAGCCTTTATGGTTAGAGCACTCTTACCTGTACACTAGCTTTTATCAAACTACCCCTAGCAACCGTCGATACTTCAGACATGCCACAAAGGTGTAATAAATATATGTCGTCTTATATTTTTTTATTGTTCGCTTATATTTAAAATAAGCTCATTCGTATAATAATTAATAAATATCATATTAATAATAATGCTTCTATAGTTTTAGTTTTTTATTAATAGTTTTTAATCAATAATTTTGAGTGGCACTTAAACGTTAAACGTGTGCAAGTTAATTATTTCTTTTTTTTTTTATGTTGTTGTAAAATGAAATTTCTATTTACCTTTCTTTAATTACGTTACATTATGATAGTCATTAAAACAAATATTTTTTTATTAAAACAGAAAATATATCGATTTTTAAAAAAAAATGATATTCGAACTTTCTATTACACAATCATTCAAGTGTTGCATTGTACTAATGTATTCTATTTTGTAGCTCAAAAGAAAGAAAACGAAGCTTTAATAGTAGGATGACTTTTGTCATCCAGGATCATTTATTTTAATATCGCGTAAAGGTATCAAGCTGACATTAATATCATCGAAGTCTACAGTTCCTTGGAGCACAGAAAAAAAATGTTTCCAAGTCAACGCAATCAAAAGGTACCTCGGCTTGCGAGTCCGACTCACACTTGATCTATTTTTTTATTCATGAAATTCCATTTAACAATCTTTATTATTTTTTTTTTTTTCATTTTTACAATGCTTAATAAAATTATAATAATTAGTTTCCAACTGATTTATAACCAACCACACCGCCCGAACTGGACTGGACATATCGAGATAGATTGGCAAATAGATTGCAAATGAAAATTTTATATGTATTTTAATATTTTCACTTTTTAATTCAGTTTTGTAATGCAAAAATGTTAACATACATTAATCACTTCTTATTAAAGTATGTAAATAAATCTAATATCAGAATTTAATGGCTTTATTTTAAATACAAAAAATAAAAGATGCTACTATTGATACACTCCAGAATAGCATTCATAGAATCTATACGTAAATACGTCTTCCACATATATTTACATATATGTTTTGCTTGTCTCTTTTTAAGATGTGTAATATATATTATAATTAGTCTTTCAGATCAGTCTTTTTCAAGTTCAGTTTTTTTTTCAATCATTTTCCGAAAATAGATGCAACTTACAAGGTTTTTTCAATGTATGTTAATTTTCTATTTTAAAATCAGGTCAATATGTCATAAAAATAGATACTATTCAATATGCTTTCATTGCCGTAACTAGATATGAACTTTATGATGATCTAGGTCAAACTGTGCGCTGTTATGATTCTTTATTCACATTTTCAATCGAAACCTATTACACTATATGTATAGAAGATAATTAAAATTGCAATGTGCAGAATACATTTTTTTTTCAGTTTCACGCTGTATCTCGCATATAGCAGGATAGGCAGAGGGAGCATAGTGTTCATACTCTACGCTTATTTGCCTACTTTGCGACGAATTCTGGAGGTATGCGGCTCGACACCAGACTCCTCGAGTGGGAATAAAACCCCCAATAACAAGCGAAATACTATTGGTAAAAACATTGCGGGTAAAAGTCTGAAGTTACGGAAATAATGACGCCACCTTACCATCCAATCTGCTGAAGCCGTAAATAGGTTTAAGTTCAGAAAAGGCTTCATACTATGCCTATATAGTATCGGTCATCAATATGAAAAATAAATAATTTAATCAATTTCTAATAAATTAATAAATTTTATTTTATTTAGCCAATATTTTTAGTTAGTTTTTCGGTAATATTATATTTTAATAATTTGACGCTAGTATAATGTACGTATTGTTTCTTTCACCCTTGTAAATAAATTGAAACTTCTTTGTAATAAGATTCCATTATCAACTTCACCATACCTTTTCCACTCCCACACAATCAATACCAATTATATTCAACGTAAAACATTTATTCAGTATGAGAAAAGTTGTGTGGTCGAAAAACAAATTTATATATCCTATGTTTGAGCGGAGCAATCCGTTATAAGGTTGCACCTTCCTTTATAAAACTCCGCAAAGGCCACATGGTGGAGAAATAAAACCGGGTATCCGTCTTCACAGAAATTCATCACGTCACGTTGAAAACGTGTGTCGCATTTCAACGATATATACATAAATTTACTTTCCTCTTTTTTATTTTTTCATTGTGAAACCTGAAATAATAAAAATCTTCTTCTAGAGAAATAATAATTTGGCAACACAATATTATTTTAAAAATAAAATAATGGAAGGTTGACAACAATGACAACATGCATTTTTATCTTATTGATCATATAATGTAGCCTTAGCCTCAAAATGATAATTTTTTGAGGCTCAAAATGACACTTCCCTGCAGTGAATGGATCACATAGATTCGGTAATATTATATTTAAGTAGAGTAGAAATTCAATAAAATAACAAATACTGACGGATTGAAATAAAATTCTGCTAAAAATTGTATTAATGGTTAATTTATGTATAATTTCTTCGCACTGGTAATAAGGCAAAGGGTGGCGTTGAGTTCCACCACTCAACACGTAATACCTCGACAGTTCGCCGGAAAGTGGGGTGCGGAGTGTCTTAACCTTGTTAGCTTCCCTCTGCCTATCCTGCTATATGCGGGATACAGCGTGAAACTTAAAAAAAAAGTTTAGATAAGACTCCTGTTTATTCTCAATATATGATATCAACACCCTCTAAAGTTAAACATTCGGTGGTCTCCCCTTTATTGGATCCCATTTAATTGTATTGCATTCATATATATAAGAATTCCTCCCTACAAATTAAATACACCGTCCATATTTCAATTACGAGTAAATGTGGGTGAAGTGTTTCACATTATTCTCTACTTCCACTATTTTAATATACATGCGTCATAACTGTATACTTTTTTGTCCGCAAATAGCAGAGTAGACTGAGGGAACCTAATGTTTTAACACTCTGTTCCCTACTTTCTGCCAATTTTTGGAGGCATTGCATGTTGAATGCCTCGCTCTGCCTTATTACCACCGCGAAGAAATGAATATATTAATAAACAATAATTAATTTCCCCAAATGAGAATTGAACCCACAAGCGTCGCGTTTGAAATCGCACGGCTTGTGCTGCTACTATGCCACGACGGTATAACTGTATAGTTATGCGACACATTATACTATGTGGTACACAGAGCCACGTAGATAAGTCACCAGTCTGGCCAGCAAATGTCTAAACTCATTGGACATGCCTAATGGAACAGCAGACGTTCTCTTGAAATTAATTCTGCTTAAGCCATTTGCATTGCAAGTAAGGATAAAGACGTAGCGACTGTAATTTGTTCGAATTAATTACGAAACGATTATGCAGCTTAAACCGACAACGAAGAGTAAATGATTTATAGATTAATATAGTTTGTATTAGTATTGTACATATATTTTACAAAATTACAAAAAAAATGTAAATACAACCACTAGTTTCAGAGATCTTAGCGCTTAAACAAACAAACACACTTTTCCGTTTTATTATATTTGTATAGATAATAATTCATTCCCCCGAGTGAAAATCGAACCCACACCGTCGCATTAACAGTCACACGCTTGTACCGTTTCACCAAGACGATACAAATTAATAGATATAGATGTATTTCTTATTTGTATTATATACTTTCTTCCAAGTCAAACTGGGCACAGATTACAAAATTACAAAGCACTGTATCGGTTTTCGTGGCCCATAACGGTGGCAAGGGAAGCCCTGGTGTGGTGTATTGATCGCGCGCGCCCCACAGTTATGACCACCGGCGACAGGAGGGGGCGCTCCTCCTCCGTAAACATGTGCATTGACAGCTGAGCGCTAAAAATACTCCCTGCCATATTGCCCTCCATTGTATCACATAGAGGTAGAGCACGCAAGAACAACGAATAAATTCTTCGTTATATTTGATGCTCAAATCAAATCGTCAACATCAAAAGTCATTTTGTTAAATTGTACAAATAAAAGGAAATAGCAATTTTCGTATGAGATTTCAAAAGAATAATAGTATTAAATTGCGTTTAAAGTTCCTTATAAAATATAGAGTTATACCTAATGCCATGTAAAGTCATATGTACGGCTTCATAACGTGTTGGTTTGTTGCGTTGCAATATATGTACCTACCTTATTTACCCGGCTACGGCGAAACAAAAAGGAGGGTTGTGTTTTTCTTGTTATTCTTTTGGTATACGTTTAGGATGTATATATTCAGGAAGCTACAATGTTATCTAAATTTTTAACTATATGTAACAATAAAAATATATAATTAATTCAACCAACACCATACATATTCAAATACATAAGTAAGAAATATATGACGTTTTGAATACAAAACTGTTGTTAGGCGTAAAAATAATGACGCGAACGGGCGTCAAACAAAAGTAGTTTTACAAAATTGCTCGCGTTTCCGGGATGCCCTTGTGTTTGCCAACAAGTTTTTGTCGTCGTAATTTACCGTGAATCTTATATTTAACGCGTATTTAACACTACAAACGATTTACGTCAATACTTGAGTGTGGACTCTATCGGTTTAATTTGCTATGTTTCATTTCTAAACCAACATCTGCATAAATTCTCCTATAAAGCGAAAAAAATATATGTTGTATATTATTTTTATATTTTATTATTCAATTACTTTTTTAATAGCTAATTCAAAACTGTAGATAGATACGTATTAAATTTCTGAATATATACCCTATATATATNATATATATATATATAAATAAAATTTCGGCAGCAAGTAGAAGACGGAGTGTTTTAGCACTAGGTTCCCTCTAATATCTCATGTTCTAATAGTGCCTCTAAATCTAAAACATACATAACTGTCCGTCCTTGTAGTGTCGATGACATCAGACTAATATCCTTCATATAACCATTCGTATCCGCTCCAATCTTCTTAATGGCGCCTTGTTTTTAATCGACACTAGGAGATTTGTCCCACTGAGTCTCGAGACTGTTTTGAATGTTAACATTGCATCGTACGTTCTCACATAAACATCCCGTGGCGGAGGAAGTGGGTTAACCAAATATAATTTAATCAGTATCTACGTAGGAAATGAGATTACCAAATAGATTTTAATATATGTACGTAGGTACTACTCGACGCGTACTATTTGTGTAAACGTTGTGTTGTTAATTAGGATGTGAAGTTAATAATCTGTGTTTTTCTAAGATCGATTTAACTGATTTTAGTTTATTAGTTATTTAAAAACACAAAAGGAATACTTACACGATCATTTTGTCGATATTTTTTTTATTGTACATAAAAATGTTTTATTATTGTCAATAAATAATTTTTAATTTTATTTGTGAATATCAATTTTCTGTTTCCTTTAGTTATAGTTATGCTTTGTGGCTTAATTCAACAACGAATTTCTTTATTTGTTGTAGATTATAGATTCTAGATTTTTATTCATTTGTAAAAGATCACCGTGTGCTATTAATAGACAGACAAACATAAAAAAAATATATAGGTTACAAATTTTAACGTACAATATTATTTTTTAAGTTTATATTTGTTTGTGATGAAAAAGGGGATGTTTGCCTTTATACGTGTGTATTATAAACTCATTCCTCACCCTGCTTCGGCTAGATATACATATATCATAGAATTTGCTTCAAGTACCATATTGATGAAAGATTAAATTAAAAAGAAAATCTTTACGTAAATCTATACATATTATGTATGTATGTATGTATATATATATATATATATATATATATATATATATATATATATATATATATATATATATGTAAGATATTCAGTTATGTAGGTATTTCTCCCACATAGTTTTGAAAAATGCAAATGTTATACAAAAATGTGTACCTTCGGAAGTAAAAAAAGATTTCTGCAGCAATATTCAACTGCATTACAATAGTCTTTGTTAGACGAAAATCAATATAAACAGACCCTTTTGAATCCTAAAAGTAACTCTTATCGAGTCTCGATAAACCACAATACCGTTGAAACCTTTCGGTCAGAGGATATGGCCTAACCGAAAGGGTTAAGATGGGAAATGTCCGACATATTTCCGTCTTGGGGGAGCGATGATTTAGAGCGTGAGATAGTGGGCCTGCTGTGTTTATATTTAGGTTTTGACATCCGTAAGGTCTATTGACCTCTTACAAAATTTTGTACAATGTCGAGGTTTTTGTATGAAAAAGAATATAAAAAGTTCCTTGTTGAAAACTGGTCCTAAATCATCACGAATAAATAAAATGTTCCTAACATAAATGTAGGGTAGTATTGTTTCTTATTTATTTTTATATTTTAATAAAAAATTACTTGCTTTTTCATCCCATAACAAATTGTTTTGTTATGCTTCTTGATTGATTTGTTTTATAAGATCAACGATCAAGTGATTAACGGCAAAATCTCAACTTGAATAAATCATATCTACCGCAGTGTCGGTATCATCAACTGTAGCGCCGTGAAACTGAGAGCTCATAATTTTATATTAATCATCAAACAAATTCGAGGCATGTCGTGGCGCAGGGGTACAAGAGTGTGATTTAAACGTGAAAGGTTATGGATTCAATTCCCACTCGAGAAAAATGGAATATTTAATATTTTCATTTCTTCCTCTGGTGTCGAGGCAAAACGCGGTATTGGGTATAATAATAATAATATAATTCTCTACCTATCCTGCTATGTGGATATATTGTGAAGCTGAAAACGAAATAAAAAATACATTTTATATCTGTTATCAAAATTAAATTTTAATACATGACGTACGTACCCAACAAGATTCTCATAGCAACGGTTTCCGCCGGATAGCGTCTTGAAATGCCTTGAGAGTTCCATCGGAGCGTGCACAGCGTTTTAATAAGGCTTATTATAATCTTGGTACCAAATACTTGTAAGTAGACGTTTTCCTGCATAATCAGTGGCCGTTCTGCTGAGAAACCTTCCTAGTTTATCATAGATTGCGTTGCGCGCTCCGCTGGCTTCACGGCCGGTTATAATGTTACATGCGCCGACGTCGCCGCCGCAATATTTACCACTGCGTTATACAATTGCGTCAATTCTCGATAAGAGACGATAATTTGTTTAGTTCCAGATATATTTATTTATATATAAGTTGGATCGGTGACATTTACCATTGAGATTTGTGTTGGTATTACGTTTAAATATTTGAATGTTCAGTTCTGTTGTGTTTGGGAGAAAACAGTATAAATATAATTATTAAGTTTAAGTTGAATAGAAAATTAGTTTTTTTTTGACAAATTAGTTCTAGAATAAACTTTTGTGTTTCGAAATTTTCCGTTTAGGAGGTAATTTCATATTAATTATATATATGTAAGTTATCTAATGGTGTGTGCTTATAAGATTAAATTGTGCTTATTATTATAAATTAAAAAACTTAAGTAAATGTCTATCATGTAATATCAAATATTAAACAACAGTGACATATCAATAGTATTTTACGTTAACTTCTTATACAACGTATAAATACATATGTAAATATATTATTTTTTTATTAATTTTAAATAAACGTAAAAACAAAAATTTTCATCTGATTTTTCGTAAAAACTAATAACACGGCGTGTTTCACATGAAAGCAAGGATCCCGCGTCGGTGGAGGTGAGTGCGTTAATCATAGCAGCGTGGAGGCATTGTCTCGCCCGCAGCTGCGCCCGACGGCCGGCCCACGTCCTCTAAACACAAATCATTGTCAAGTTCAACGGAGCCGCTGTGGGGACTTGGGACTTGGTAACAACCAACACTGGCTAACAAATACTGGAGCAATCATAGCATAGGTCAAATTAAAAAATAAATTAAATCACCTTCACGCTGTATCCCGCACACAGCAGGGTAGGCAGAGGGAACCTAGTGTTAAGACACTCCGTTCCCCACTTTCTGCCGAATTCTGGAGGCATTGCGTGTTGAGTGGCAGAACTCAACGCCGCGCTTAACCTCGACACCAGAGCGAAGAAATGGAAATATACATTTAAGTAAATATTTCATCTCCTCGAGTGGGGATCGAACCTACAACCAGTCGATTTTACAGTCACACCTCGTGCCGCTGCGCCACGACTGGCCTCAAGTAGCATAGCTCAGATTTTATTAAATTAAATTACAATCTTTCTAGATCTTGCGGGATAGGAGGAATCAAACGTTAAATAGTTGATAAGTCGAATTTAATATATAAAATATCAACCTAATAGTTCAGTACAAGCTGAAAGTACACTAACTTGCAAATATAATAAAGCCTCTACGTGAAAAATTATTGAGTGAAACTTAGCTTAGCTTTATTTTTTTCACGAGTGAACACAGAACTTGGCACCCATATAGATCTTCCATTGCTTTGTCGGTGAAGTCAAGAACGATGCATAGCTTAACATTTAACTTGGCTCTCATATCACATTTATGTTTTTGATGAGTTATAACGTTGCCCAAATCGAGAATCTAGCTCGCAGAAGTCATAAGTCAAACTTTTTGTAAATATTTACTTAAAGGTAACATAAAATTATAGTAGATTTATATAAAGTTTTTTTTTTTATTTTAAAAATATTTTACCAGCTACCATTTGAAAATTGATGCAGTGTCAATTTTACAAAATGACACAATGACAGCTTTACAAAATGTTTTCACGTGAAAAAATTACCTGTAAAGCTTATGTTGATTTTAGTAAAAACAGATGAGACATTAAGTTTAATATTGAAGCCAGTCGTGGCGCAGGGGCACAAAGTGTAACTATAAACGCGACAGGCTGTAGGTTCAATTCCCACTCAAAGAACCGTAATATATAATTTTCTTTCTCTGATGTCGAGGCAAAGCGCGGCGTTGAGTTCCGCCACTCAACACGCAACGCCTCCACAATTCAACACAAAAATGGGGAACGAAATATCTTAACACTATGTTCCCTCTGTCTACCCTGCTCTGTGCGGGATACAGTCTGACGCAAAAAAAAATAATATTCAAACTACCAAACATCCTTCGGTCGGTCTATCGGTCGATATATTCAATACATGCGCATACGTACATGTATGTATGAGAGAAGATCATATTACTTCCTCATTTTGTGGTATTCTGGACGTGCTAACGATGTTACCATGAGCTTAGACCACTGTAACGCATTATGTTCTAAGATTATTATTATTTTTTAAGCTAATGCTTTTGAATTGACGTCGTCGTGGCGCAGTGGTGTGACTGTAACGAAACGGCCGTTGGTTCGATCCCCACTCGGGGGAATGAATTATTATTTATAAATATTTTCGTTTCATTGCTCTGGCACCAAGGCAAAAGTCTGGAATTGAGTTCCGCCACTCAACACGCAATCCCTCGATAAATTCGGCGGAAATTGAAGAATGGACTGTCTCAACACTAGGCCCCCTCTGCCTATCTTGCTGTGTGCGGCATACAGCGTGAAGCTGATTTTTTATTATTATTAATTATTATATTTTTTATCAACACTTACTTAATTTATATACTTATATTAAACAATCAACAAAAAACGTGGAAACTTTGCGGTTAAATACAATAATTAAACATATATTTTTGTAAAATTGTGTTTTAGATACATGGAGAATAAACAAAGATAAGGTAAAAAAAATTAACAATGAAGGTGATACTCAAAAATAAATGATGTAAAAAATAAATTATCATATTGTAAAGGTCTTTTGACCTCCGAGCGTATTCATGTGGTTTCAGGCTTTGTTTATTTAAACATGGCCCGTTTCTCTTAATATATAATTATGTTCAAATAAAAGAGGATAGTCGTGGCGCAGCGGCACAAAGTGTGTAAAACCTACTGGTTGTGGGTCCAATCCCCACTCGAGGAGATGAAATATTTATTTAAATTTATATTTCCATTTCTTCGCTCTGGTCTCGAGACAAAGCGCGTCGTTGAGTTCTGCCACTTAACACGCAATGCCTCCTGAATTCAGCAGAAAGTGGGGAACGGAGTGTCTTACACTATGTTCCCTCTGCCTACCCTGCTGTGTGCGGGATACAGCGTGAAACTGATTTTGATTTAAAATAAAAAAAACCATTCTGCTATATTTTCTATGTAGTTCAAGTTCAAGATTCCGCCCACCGGGTTATTGACCGCCCTCGGTACATGCGCGAGGAGCAAATACGTCTTTCCTTTCTAAACTCAATTGTGAAACTATTGATAAAATCTATATTGTCGTATAATAACAATTACTAATAACATCACTATCCGGCCGTGGATGAAATGTAAATGTTTGCATTAAATTTGTAATCTTTTTGTGTTTACATATCGCTCGTTCCGTTTGTCTTTCCGTTAGGTGTAACTGTTTAAACAGGCTCTTGGTTAATCTTTAAATTGGAGTCTCTTTTTAAATTGGAACTGATTTTGTTTTTTGTATTTTTTTTCTTGTTAATGCTTATTTGATTGGTTTGGTTGGTATTTTAATAATAATAAGCAATAAATATTTTTGTATTTTAAGAATAATATAGGTAATTTTTGGTATTGTATAGTAATAAAACCAAAACTACGTTTGGCACAAAATCTTTTTTGGGAATCTTGTTTTGGTATTCGTGCAATGTCCGAATATTTGCAGAGAAATTTGGTTGTGTTCCATACAATCTGTATGAATGTATATGAGTAATATTGCGTTGATGGTATTGATTGAAGGCAACAGGTTGGTGGGGCGTCCCTCCCCCGCGCCGCTGCCACCTTCACTTTCTTCCATTTCGGTTTAAGGGCCTCTTCTCTAATTTTAGAATTTTGAAAGCGATTTGTTTACGATCGATATACTGATTAGTAAATATACATTTGTACCTGTAAATAGAATATGTCAATCTTGTTTGTTTTATATATGGAGTATATTAGTTAATATAAACTTTTATATACTTTAACGAAATAATCAAAATAAAATTTTATTATATATTGTTATAATATTGCAGCTACATTTGCTAAGATTGTCTATGAGGTACAAATTTGTAGGAAAGTATGATTATTATCGTAATTAGGCACAATGCTTTAACTGTTGCATTTATCTCTGTAATGCTGCTTTATTACTTAAAAATTCCTTTGTATACCATACATACTTTGAAAGTTTTAGGCTCGTATTTATAAATCGCACTCAGGTATGAAATCGATCTTGAGATGCCGTTTTCATTGATAGCTATTATATATAAAACGGCATCTCAAGATCGATCTTTGACCTAAAAGCAGTTTATAAATACGGGCCTTAGAATTGTGCTAGATAAAAGTATGTATACCCGTATAACAAGTGAAATATAGATAATCGTAATATGTAACTCTCATTTTTCACTATTATATAGATAAGAAAATGTCCTATAGGTACTCTCTAAATATATTTAGCGATCACTCACCAAAAAAAATAGATATATTTCAAAGTGTTATTTTAAAAGTTACTATATTTTTTTTTATAGAACTGTTGCCTATAAAATTTGAATTCTGAAGCTGTTAACATTTTATACCGTGTACATTTTATTAAATTCAATACAATTCTCTCCCTACATAATTTAAATTCCTTTACTTTATGTACATTCTGAGTACAATTTACAATGGACGCTCTTATATTTCATAGCGTCGACGACAACAATGCGTTACATACGCGTGCTTGTACACGCATATTTCCAATAACAGGAAAGTGTCCTGTAAGTGATATTGTTATTTTGATATTACGATGCAAGGGCCGCACTCGTTAACTGGCTTTCTACGTATCGTCCGTTTTAATATAATTTATTATTCCATTACATTAATTCTTATCGCTACTAAAGTATTTGTTATGTTTATTTTATTTACGTTTACGTTAAGTGAATTTTATATAATTTGTTAATTTTATATATTTTTCTAATTAAATTTCTAAGTGCTTATTTCAATATTGTACAACAAGTATATAGCTTGATATTTGAAATAAATGAATTAACGCAATAGCATTAAGTAAGTTCTAACACGCTGTATCCCGCACATAGCAGGGTAGGCAGAGAGAACCCGTCTCCATTAAGACACTTCCACTTAATTTCCGACAAATTCTGGAGGAATTGTGTGTTGAGTGGCGGAATTAAATTCCTCGTTTTACTTTAATCCTAGAGCTAGGAAAGAAAGAAAATATTATATACTTCATTTCATCAAGTGGGAATCGAACCCACAATCTGTCGCTTTTACATTCGCACGCTTGCGTCCGGAGCCACTACTGGGCCTCTGATAGTAAGAGAGTTCTTAATTCTAAATATACTAATTATATGATAGAAATAAATAAATAAGCTTCACGCTGTATCCCGCACACAACATGGTAGGCAGAGGGGACCTACTGTTAAGACACTCCGTTCCCCACTTTCTGCCGGATTCTGAAGGCATTGCGTATTGAGTGGCAGAACTCAACGCCGCAATATATGGTAGAAATAAATTTACTAAATATGTAAAAGCATAGCTGCGCTTTACACATTCAATTCTACTTTATTCCAATATAAAAGGATCAAATCGTTCAAATCTTACTTAAAATATCTGAACACTTTAAAATTATAATACCCCGATAATTTAAAATATCACGTCTTATTAAAAAGTCTCGTCCATCGCGAGTCGAGACGTCAAATTGGTAACAAGAAACGTCTATGTCATCGTCATTCAACGCCAAGCGACCGGACGCCATTGTGCACGCCGGACACGTTGAGGGATTATTGATGAATTGATAATCTGATTGCCCAACAGTAAACTATAATATGAATTAAATTAATGATTGTATCAGCTTCACGCTGTATCCCGCACACAACGGGGTAGGTTGAGGGAACCTAGTGTTAAGACACTCCGTTCCTTACTTTCCGCCAAATTCCGGAGACATTGCGTGTTGAGTGGCGGAACTCAACGCCACGCTTTCCCTCAACACCAGAGCGAAGTAAGTTGGGAAAGTATAATATAAATGTGTATTATTATACTTTTCCAACTTAACAAGATACATCATCATCAGAAATCATTTTTGTACCGATTATTTTTGGATAATTTATAACAATACAATATTCAAAAATAATTGAAACAAAAATGATTTCTGATGATGATGTATATTGTTAAGTTGGGAAATATGATTTTTTGATGCACCTACTTTCGCCATTATTAACTTTTAGTAACGGAACTCAACGCCGCTCTGTCCGAACGGTGAAATCGTAAATATAAAATTTCAATTCCGGTCTCTTGTATTTATAATTAACGTATTCGGAACTTACAAAACTACATGCATATACAGAAGAATTACATATTTATATAATATATTGTATTCTAATCGTATAAATCGGAAAGAGGGTAACATATAAATCGTTTCATCGCTCTAATATTCTCGGTCACGTATTAGTATTACCAGAAAGAGTCGTGGGAACTTATTGTTGATATAGTGATAAGAGAAAATGTTGATATTGATATGGACGTGATTAATGATAATGGATCTGACACTTTCGACCTGCTTATCATTTCAAATTATCCAGAAGATCGTCGATTTCTTTTTGTGAAGCCCAATTTATGTGTTATTTTTTATGTATTCATGTATGAAACTTAAAGTAGGTTACTAATTATTATTTATAACGTGGATTTTTCAGTTTCACTTATGTTAATACACAAAATCGAGGCTCCTTATGAAATTGTTGCTATACCTGTTTATGTTTGCATATATTTTAAAAAATACAAATGGTTAAACCTAATTAGGATTATTAGGAGGATAAGTCACTCTGGTTTATCAAATAGTTTTACTGTAGAAATAATATAAAACATTATTGATAGAAAATTCGCACAGTGAAGGCGAGCTTACGCCCCTACATTGGGTAACAGGTCAGGTCCTTGCGCCTTACAAAACAAATTTACGGAATACCTAAGAGTTGAATCTCTAAGAACTCATACTGTGATGTACTAAATACTTAAGTTTTTAATAGTGCATTATAATTTATTTTCTTCTTTTGTTTGTTACAGAAGCGGCTTGGCGCGGCGTAGCGGGCGGGCCGCGCCATGGGTAACAAGTGCTGCAGCCGCCGTCACGACCCCGACAGACCCTTGGGTGAGTTCAATATTTGCCTCTCTCCTGCTTAAGCCTCTTAAGATACGCTTCAGACGTTTTCTATATCTAACTATTTGTAGTTCATATAAACAAAACATATTTTCGTCCTTTGACATTAGATAGAAGTTAACCTAATAATAAATACTTCCCTTTTCTCTTTTTTCTTATTTACATACTGACAGTACATTAATTCAATATCAGAAGCATCATATTGCAGTCAAACGAACCATATTTTTGACGTTTCTATTTGTAAATATAATCAATTCTGTAAAAAAATAACTATGCAAACCAACCTATAAAAAAAATGTTAGGAATGTCCAATTTAAAGTCTAAGCTCGAATAAAACATAATCTATATAAAGAAACTTTTATTAAATCTTTAGGACGACCTTACTTTTATCTTTCACACCAAATTATTGCTTCATATTCATACCATATAATGTCCTAACAAAGACCATTGTTCCATACAAGTGTTTATTACTTAACACCAATGAATATTTTTGTTACTCACAAGATTGCGTCTGCGTTTTGAAAAATCAAAACACCATGTAAGGCAGCCTTTTCGTTTCGTTAATGGTTCATACTTGTATACTGCTTGCACTTTGATAGTTCCCATTTCTTGCCTCTCTCCTTTTCAGGCAATCCTCTTTGCGGCAAGACTTAAATAAGCTGCGAGTAAAAACCTAAGTTGCAAAATGTCTTTCTTCTGTGTAATTTTAAATTTGCGTTCTTATTATTTTTTCTTTTTTTTCCTTTTTCTTAAACGACTCTCATTTTAGAAACATTTTTATCTCTGAAATTGCTTTGACATTAATATTGAATAATATTTCTAATAGTATTTGACAGTTCTTTGCTAAAAATTGGAATATTTTAGACTGATGGTATGTCGCCGAGAACTTCCATTAAATAAAAGTTCCCTTAATTAACTTCAATTAAATTTTCAAATGAATGGTGATTTATGATGGAAAAGTGAGCGGTGAGAAAGGTAGGGAGAGACCTCGGTTGACCTTCGAAAACACAATATCAAAAATACTGGAGGATGGTCACGTAAAAAGCATGAGGACCCTCCCGGAGGGATGTATGTAGAGGTTGATGACAATGGACGAAGCGAAAGAGGTATGTAGAGACCGTAGCGTTTGGCGCTCCGTTCTCTCTGACTACCCCGCTAGGGATAAAGCGTGAAGCTAGTTAGTTAGTTAGTCAAATTTTCAAAGTCAGCCCAAAGTCATCACGATGTAAACTATTTATTTTATTTGTATATCATCGTAAATTGAATACCGCAAAATTTTCCATCTTAAATGCTCGAGCGGAAACAATTTTCTTTCAAAACAATGCTCGAGAATTTTTCGCACGATGTTTAAAGTTCGCCATTTAGCGTCTGTTTGCGTTTATTTGTTCATAACGATGGGTTTTCTATTCTTTTTTACCAAGTAATGTCCTTAGTTTTACTTCAAGACTAGAGTAATTTACCTTTTATTCTTTTTCTTTTTATTGGTGTTTTATTGTTGTAACTGATGCTAGTACCATTTATTCTCATTTTGCTTATTTTTAATAAAAAATTTTATATAGAATACTGTGATATTCTATTATAATGTCAATTCTAATTATCGTCCGTTGAATGAATTGAACCATATACTAAAATATGCGTCAATCAATGCCATTACTCAATTATATAGCTATACCAATCGTGATAATAAGGTGAACGCCGGCCAAAGCCCTATTTAACTCCGGTCAAGTGTAAGTAGCCTAAGCAATATCAATATGCTTGGCTCAATATACGTTCTTGTCAACGCGCCCTAGTTTCCCCTTATTTTTCTCGTACATCTACTATAGTTGCTTTTGAAAAGATTGGAACGGAGATATCTTTTTATTCAATAGCTATCACTTGATGAAATGCTTTCAAATTTATACAAAGAGTACTTAAAATATAGTCTTCTATTCAGACACAGTGATTGTACCTGAAAATATTATATTTAGTTCTGTTTTGGTGGTTTTTCGTAAGAGTTATTACTGTTTCACGTGTTCATTTGATCAATTTTATCGGCCAATGTGTAATAAATCTCTACTAAACTAATCAATAAGATATATTTTGGGAATACTTTGAGATATATTTTGCGGTTAACGATACTAACAAAATATGAAGAATTTATTGGGTACGTTGTTTATAAATACTAAACTATATTTGATTCTCTTGTTTCTAAAATGCAATTGCAATCTATGCAATTTAAAAATTAAACGTTAGCTTTAATTACAAAATTGTATATCAGTTTCTAGATACTTGCAGAAGTTTACTGAGCTACAGTCAAGAACTCTTTTTATTAGACTAATAAATATAAGTAGATATATTTATTTGAATGTGAATTTGAATGTTGAATAGCAAGTGCAAGTGCATTCGCAGTAAAGATCAAAATTCACTTGTATGTTTTTTTTTAAACAAAAAATGTATTTTGTAAAGTATTTGACAGCTACGTAATGTATTTTTAAACTGCGCTGACGAAAAACAAATCTTCATATAGTAATTTTTTTTTTATGTAAAATATGTAAAATGTAGGTAGGTACGTAAAGTACTTATTTAGTATTCCAAGAAAGTCATTACGCGCTTACTTAGTTTCCGTTTTCACAGTTATTTTATAATATCTTATGATGTTGTGTCCTTATAATTTTAAAGAAAAAAACTGGTTAAATGCGAGTCGGACTAGCCTGCACAGGCTTCCGTACTAATTTCAGGATTGTGGGTCAACAACTTATAATATAAAAATTGACAAACTTCGGTTTGTGGGCATACGCACTCATTTTATAGGATATGCACTACATATTTTTTCTGTGAAATACCTGTAAATTTTCACTTCTCGATTTTTTCCCTTTATTTATATTGTAAGTTCTCCCTTTGTGCCAAATTTCATAACTGTAGGTCCACAGGAAGTACCCAACTAAATTTTTATTACGCGGCGAATTTCATGCAAAATGCAGCAAAAACAATGCCGTTATATCTTTTGTTGCGTTAAATAAGAAGTTTGATTTTGTTTCTGTGTTCCAAGGTGTCGTAGGCCTGAATATTTGATATTAGTTTCAGCTCGATACCTATACATAATCTCGAGGTAAATGGTCCTCAAGATAAACAAGACTTTTTTACTTTTTACCGTTTTTACCTTTTGAAGTACGGAACCCTAAAAACATATCTTTTCACAAACATAACACAGTACCTACGCAATCAACGTAATAAGGATATTGTATATATGCGCTTGAAAAGAGCATAATGTATAAATATTTTAAATAATATTAACACATACAACACATCTTCTATACTAAACGAACGAGACAAATAATTTATGGTAGCATTTTTTTACCGACCGTAAGAAAAGGAGGTTATCAATTCGACTATATTTTTTTTATTTTATCTCTAAATCATGAATATTAGATATAATATATGATATTAAGGTTATAATAATTATTTAAAATATGTTTAGTGACCTTAAAGCCTGTATATTTTTATTGATTCTTAAGCATTTCTCGACCTAACTTAATTGTGAAATAAAACAATGGCTTATTATTATATTGTTTATATTATTGGTTTTACATAATTATATTGATTATCTCATTATTAAACCATTATTTCTTTCAGTATATCCAGCGTACAAGAAGAACGAGGCGGGCTTCACGACATGTCCCTCGCTGGAGACGCGGTACACCGGCGAGCCGAACAACCGCGCCGTGTCGCGCCGTCCCGCGGACATCGTGCGCACACGCAACCCTGGGGCGTGTAAGTATTGGGAAATTTCTTTTAAAAAAGTAATTGATATTTACTATATAGGTCTTTACAGCGCAGCGGCACAGTGTTTGACTGGTAATATAATGGTTGTGGATTCGGCTTCCACTCGTGGAAATTAATTATTTTCTTTTTTGTCGCTCTGGCAACAAGATAAACGTGGAGCGAGCTGAGTTCCGTCACTCAACATGCAATATCTCGAAAATTGGACAGAAATTGTAGAACGGTCTGTCTCTACACAAAGTTCCCTCTTATTTTTCTATTGTACGCGAATAACAAAGTTAAGTTAAATATTTAGTAATATTTAATCATTACCTTTATAATTATTTTTAAAAAATCTACACACCGGACATTTTCCGTAGTTGAGGGAGAATGGAGTATCTTATTACTACGTCCCCGGATATAAAGAATAAGTTTAAAATACATATAATGTATTTTTTTATCGAATTAATAAGTTTAACAATATACTTTGATTTAATTTGATTATTTACGTGCGATTCTGAGCGTGTCGATAGAACTTCATTCATTAATACCGATTTAAATGGATAATGTTTATAAACAAAGAAGATTGATTATTACAGGCTCTAAATGGTACATATCATGTTTTAGGTTAATAATTGTAATTACTCCTATTTAAAGTGTTGAGTTAAAACAAAAACAAAGTGTTGTTTATGTGTTTACGTGATATGAAATTAAAGTTATAATTTGTCTTAAAATTAACAATTGGTTATATTTTAGTATTTGTATAAAATAAACTGATCCATTCTCCACTTTTCACCCATTAAATGCCAAGTGGCTAGATCCAGTGCTGCGCGTATTTTAACAAATTCGAAGAAGGAAATCAAATATATTTTAATGGGTCTTAAAACAAACAGCATTAATTCAGGCATGTCCAAACCCTACTATGCAATGACGTCTAAAGTCTAATATCAGTGACTAACATCAGTCAGGTCTGCATAATATAATTTCAATAGTTTTAGATATGAATTCTTAAGAAAACATTAGACGAAAAGTTTTAGTACAATTGTAATCTTGTAAAAATCATTTTCTCTTTGTCTCCCGCACACAACAGGGTACGCAGAGGGTACCTAGTATTAAGACACTCTATTCTGCCGAATTCTAGAGGAGTGGTACAGAGCCTTTGCCTTTGCCTCGACAGCAGAGCGAAGAAATGAAAAGATAAATAAATATACTATTTATTCTAGTGGGGATCGAATCCACAACCAGTCACACACTTGCTCTCCTGCCATACGACGGTGCTCAAATAGTAATTAGGCAAAGGCTGGCGAAAAGTAATCTTGTATAGTCCAAAATCGTAACTAATCATTATTTATGAATGAATCTTAAAACACCGGGATTATGTTGGGAGGATATTTTATTTTAAGAATTTGTAAGGTATAAATAACTCTATTTAAAAATGTAAGAGCCGCTCTGAAAAGGGCTTAGCAATCAATAATTTATTATGCAGCGTTATCTAAATATACTGGCGGCGCTGACAGATTTTTTTATGACAACTTCAGAATGAGGGAAATAATGCTTTAATATTTTGAATTATTAATAATAAAATTCAGAGGAAAGTGGGCAACGGAGTGTCTTAACACTAGGTTCTCTTTGCCTATCTTGCTATATAGGGATACACATACGTGAAACTATATTATTATTATGTTTTAATAATTTGTTAGTTACGGGAGTTTGTTGCTCTCTTATGTCTCCACAAGTGCAATGGATATTTCATTTATTTGCGTTTATTTTTTTTTATAACTTTGCCAATGATATCAGAAATACTACATTCACTTTATATTATGGTCTAAAATTTATACATAATATAACAATATATATCATATAGCCAAGATTTCGGAGTATTTAGAAATTGTCGTACACAAGACGTTATACCATTAATAAGTAACTATTTGCCTTGTATAAATAGTAAGTTAGGGATTTGGGTAAACTAAATCACAAATTGGCACCGAGCCAGGGCATTACGTCTCCTCGCCCTTGTCTCGCACTACTTTATGAATATACAAATGCGTAAGTTGGCGGCCTTAATTTGCTTTGAAATATTCACATAGTTCTTCCGAGTCCTGTTAATTTATAAGCGTGGGCGTAGGAAGAGGGCGGGCCGGGTGGTCCGTGCCCACCCCTGAGTAGTCTGGTGGCCAGCCACCACAGTAGTCTTGCTGAAGTCCAAGAAACCCCTTGGAAAATATCTCTAGATACCCCCATGTATACAAGACTAAAGCTCGAAAAGCTTGATTCAGATACATATTCAGAGAACTTTCGAGAAGAGACTAGTCTTTGTTTCTCTGCAAAATATAAAGAGTCGGAGTAAGTTGTTCGTTTTATAATATAAACGCACGATGTAGTTTGCGATATATACGGAATGTTTTGTGAGAATATTTGAGTTTGTTAGGTAAAGAGAAGGAAGACAAAACAGTGTTTCAAACAATTAACTATTTTATGAGTTTCCTTAATGGCTACCGTATATTAAGATTGAGTTAAATATGCTTTTTAATTTTTAACGTGGGGTCACGGATGCCATTATAAAAAGTAAGATGTATATATAAAGTTAAATCATACTCGCTCATTATTATGTAATTTTTGATTAGTAAATAATTTTTAAACATTGTTGGTGTTTCCACTTTATGATTAAAAATAAATTACGCATAAAAGCCTCATTATCTCAAAGAAACAACATCATATTTTTTTTAAGCTGTCGTAGCACGGAGGTAAACACGACGGTTGTACGTTCGATTCCCATTCGGGGAAATAAAATATTTAATATTTTGGATTCCTTGCTCTAATAACGAGCCAAAGCGTGGAGTTGAGTTCCGCCATTGAACACGCAACACCTCGAGAATTCGGCGGAAAGTGCGAAACGGAGGATCTTAACACTAGGTTCCCAGGTTCCCTAATGTTCGGGCAACAGCGTGAAGCTTAAGAAAAGAAACAAATTTATTATGCATAGTCATAAATTGATATTTCAGTATAAATATTTCACAAATAAGTAACTATCTGAGTAACGCTCACAAGAAAATAATAAACATTGTTATGTTAATTTGTATAGGTATATCAAACGGCGGGCGGCGTGTGGTAAAAGCACTATGCGCGTACACAGCCCGCGCGGAATCTGATATCTCCTTCCGCAAAGGCGACCGCATGGAGGTCCTCAGCGATGCGGAGACGGACTGGTGGCGCGTACTCCACCTCACTACGCGGCGAGAGGGTCTGGTGCCAGCCAACTTTGTGGCCGAGGAGAGTTCCGTTGAATGTGAAGAGTAAGTTTTGGTTTCGTTTTTTTTTTTAGTTAATTCCTCTTTTATATACCTATGTAAGCATATCTAGAGTAAATACTAAATAGCTTCTTTTTCTTTCTGAATAGAAAGATCTTTAGTATCTTTCTATTATATTATATAAAAATATCTTGCGTCGTCGCGGTATAATTTGAGCATGAATTTACTTTAAAATTACTTTAACGCCCGAACATCGTTATATCGTATACTTTAAATGTCAAGTTAACACACTTTATAATATAAGAAAACTTTAAACAATAATAGATTTATAAAAAATAAAAAAAACAGCTCACGCTGTATCCCGGACACAGCATGGTAGGCAGAGGGAACCTAGTGTTAAGACACTTCGTTCCCCACTTTCTGCCGAATTCTGGAGGCATTGCGTGTTGAGTGGCAGAACTCAACGCCGCGCTTAACCTCGACACCAGAACGAAGAAATGGAAATATAAATTTAAGTGAATATTTCACACTAGTCACACTTCGTGCCGCTGCGCCACGACTGGCCTCAGTGAAGTGTGTCAATATTATAGATTTATAAAATTATATAATATTATTTTTTGATTATTGAAAGTCGAGGCTTGGTGAGGAAAGCGAGCAGTGGGCAATCCACCTAGTCTTTAATGATTAAATCTGATTAAAACGAAACATAGAATAACACATAAATTACCACGGTAAAACAAATGTACAATAGGCGATATAAAATAACGCAAAATTGACCTTTCAAGATAGTAAAAATTGACGAGTTTTATGCAGATTGTGATTTTAATTGTTATTTGGCGACTTGGCGTCAACAAAAATTGGAATATCAACTACATAACAGAATATTTGATTTTTTTTGTTGTTTTGATTCTTTAATCTTATTCGTTTTGTAAATATATTATTATTGCTGCTTAGTTGTAAGTTATATATATGTATCATTGTACAGTATTATACTAACCAAACTATGTTTATGGAAATCTCTTAAGAAATTGATGAAATTTATGGAAATCTCTAAAGAAATTTTTCACTATTCTCACCTCTTATTAAACTAGCTAAAACAAAGTCATTATTTTCCAGTTGGTTCTTCCCGCACGTATCACGCAAAGAAGCCGACAAATTACTTTTAGCAGAAATCAATCCCCGAGGAACTTTTCTAGTTAGACCAGCCGAACATAACCCGCATGGGTTCAGCCTCAGTGTTAAAGATTGGGAAGAAGGAAGGGGTTACCATGTTAAACATTATAAGATAAAACCACTGGACAACGGCGGTTTTTATATCGCCACGAATCAAACATTTCCTAGTCTACCTGCGTTGGTCATGTCGTATACGAGTGAGTTTTGTTTTGAAACATTCTTAGCTTTTTTTTTTATAATAATATTTTTTTTTAGCCTATTATTTTTGGTATTTAATTAAATAATACCTAAATACAAAGTAAATTCTAATGAGATTTAGAAATATTTTATTACCTATGTACTTCATATATTAATATATGTTATCCTCTATTCTAGTTCCACTTACAATGAATATTAAATTATTCTATTAAATTACGGCCTTTAATAAATAATTAATTTATTAGTTTAAATGATACCATCAAGCGGTTTAAAAGCTTTAATTTATTGTATAGAGTAGATTTTCAGTATATTTATTCTACAAATAGTAATATAATTCTCGCCCTATTTCCTTTTAGTATTCGATGCTATTCAAATAGTTTGTTTGTAATTAAATTACTTATTAATTTTCCTTATTGATTAAATAATATGAAAGCTTCGGTGAAGGGATGGTCTTTATCAAAATTTTAAAATATTTAACACCTTTTTCCTACGAATATTACATTATTATAAAATTGTTTATTTAATAAAGCATGTACTGTATTTTCAAACGTGTATAGATAGTATTTTATTAAGCCGGAAACATCTAATTATTACGAAAATAAAACTCGATAATAATAATGTAACGACTTAACACGTCGAGGGCTTATTACATGCCATATTAGAGGAAAATAACAAATAAAAGCCTCTTATACACCTTAGCATCATTATTTTTTACTTTCATTTTCACATTTCCTCTATCTTTATCCGAAAAATAATTTTCAAAGCCAAAAACTAACACAAAAATAACATAATCCGAATGAAATGCGTTCACGTATTGCAGAGAACGCGTTAGGCCTCTGCCACGTGTTAGCCAGGCCTTGTCCAAAACCTGAACCCCAAATGTGGGACCTGGGGCCAGAACTACGGGACAAATGGGAGATACCCAGGAGTCAGATACAGTTGATCAAGAAACTTGGACAGGGGAACTTTGGCGAAGTGTATTATGGCAAATGGTGTAATAATATTGAGGTTAGTTTTGCTTTGGTTTTTTTTTTCTTTAAGTAGTGGTGTTAGGGCACTACATTCGCCGCCGTGGGTTGGGTGGCGCACAACAACGTCTTACCTTACTGGGGAAATAAAAATAATTTAAATAAAATAATTTCCCCGATTTCCAACCCACAACCATCACGTATACATGTCGGACAGTGTCTTTTTTTTATTCGTAGTTTTAAATAAGCCGTCTTTTAAGCTGTCGTCGTTCGGGAAAATGCATTATCTTCATTTGCCCGCTGTGGTAACGAGAGAAAAAGCGCGGCGTTGCTTTTCGCTTCCCAAAAGACAATATCTCAATGAATATTGGCGGAAAGTGTGGAATGGAGTATTTTAATTAAGACGCTGGCATATAACAGCGTGAAAGTAAAAAATAAAATTACCAATTTTATGTTTTGCTTTATTAAGAAAAAAATCAGTACGTTTTTAAGATATTTAACTTTTTTTCACTCTTGTATGTAAGTTAAGATATAATTAAATATTACAATATTTTAAATTGTATTATAAAATTAATTTCTCCTATATTCGCATCCACTCCAGGTCGCCGTGAAAACTTTAAGAGAAGGCACGATGTCCAAACAAGCCTTCCTTCAAGAGGCGGCCATTATGAAGAAATTCCGTCACAAACGCTTAGTCGCACTCTACGCGGTCTGTTCCCAACAAGAGCCCGTGTACATCGTACAAGAGTACATGTGCAAGGGATCTTTGTTAGAATTTCTAAGGAACGGCGAGGGGAAGTCCCTGCATTTCGAAGATTTAGTATACGTTGCTGCGCAAGTAGCTTCAGGCATGGAGTATTTGGAATCAAAACTTCTTATCCACAGAGATTTGGCGGCCCGTAACGTTTTGATAGGTGAGAACAATGTCGCCAAAATATGCGATTTCGGTCTAGCAAGAGTGATAGAAGACAATGAATACTGTCCAAAGCAAGGCTCCAGATTCCCAGTGAAATGGACAGCGCCCGAAGCGATCATTTATGGACGGTTCTCCATAAAGAGTGACGTGTGGTCTTACGGGATATTACTCATGGAGTTGTTCACATATGGTCAAATACCCTATCCAGGATTACACGGGAAGGAAGTGATAGAACAAGTGGAAAGAGGGTACAGAATGCCAAAACCGGTCGGACATTACCTACCGGACGACATATACAGACTTATGTTGCAATGTTGGGACGCCATACCTGAAAAACGGCCCACTTTCGAATTCCTCAATCATTATTTCGAATCGTTCACAGTGACAAGTGAAATACCGTATAGAGAGGTGCAAGATTAGTGCTGTGATATCAAAATAAATGAAGTGAAAAGTGAAAAAAACGCTGTGCGTGCTTGTTTATTGAACGCTGGAACTATTACTATGGCATTGGCAATTGTGTAAGGTCCTTAGAATGAGAGTGAGGTAAAAATCGTCCTAAGGCTGCGTTTTGTGGCAAAATTCTCTTGTTAGATATCAGAGTCTGTGTATGTTATTACGTATTTTATTTTAACGAAGTTCGTGAAAATTGCACCAATATTAAATTTCCTTATCTGTTTCATATTCAAATACAAAATATAAAAAAAAAACGAATTCTTAATTAATATTATTATTTTCTAATATTATTATTAAACATAGAATCTGATATCTAACCCTGCACACGCTCATATTTTCTAATTTTAGTATTTTTATACTCGAAGCGTTACTAAACTATACAGGAAAGTGAGCTTGTCGTTTTATTCGGCTTTTCATATGATTTGTAGAGTGTCGGATCACAAGTCACTAAATGTTCACTGGAAACTTATTAAGATAAGGCTTTAAAATGTTCTGTTATGAGAATTTGAATTGATACTTCTAAGATGTCAATTTCTTTATTTATAATGAAGGTTATTTAAAATACCACAGTCTTCATTCACAAATTACTGCACATGAAATTCATATTTTTTGACTCCTCTTTCATCCTTGTTAAATTAATGTCCATTTGTGACCAGCTGTGACAAGTGACGTCACAAATAGTAAAAAAAGCAGTCGAAATTGTGTTTTGCATATCATATTTGCAAAATATGTGATATCACAATAGTTCAAGGTTTGTACCACAGATGTGACATGGCTCCTCCAGGGTACAAAAACATTAAATCCGTGTGACGTAATTTATTGATGACCCCTAATTTAAAAAATGCAATCAATCATACATTTCTAATATTTTTGTAATATTATAAATACTACAAATCAACCCACACACAAACTATTTTACATTTCCTACAAAGTTATTTTACTTATTTTATTAGAATTAAATACATTTTTTGGAATTTACCCCATTTGCCTTTTTTGGCATTTATGTTAAATATCAAATATAAATATTTATTAATTGACATCTTGCATGAAGTATCGACCTTTTGATCAAAACATTTGTTGTCTTCAATATTTTATTTATAATAGTAGTTTAGGCACATCTAGAATCATTTGCAAATAAAACTTCATTAAAATAAGCAATAATGTTGGAAATCGAAATTATGGACAGTATTTTCATATTCTAAATTAAAATGTGATATTTTTTCATCACATACTTATATAATAGATAATAAATAGTTTTTTTTTTCGTTTTATGGTGCTAGGATTCAGTCGGCCCTGGTGATTTATAAAAATAAACATACATTTCTTCTTTGTTGTTAACTATATGATAATTAGAATATTTTATAAGAGGACGTCCGTAGATTACGTCACATGAATTTCATATCTTTGACCGCAAAAAAAAATCGATCGCCAATCCGTCTAATTTGTATGACGTCACACAATTTAGCTTAGCAATTTTGCACCTAAAAATTATTAAATTAATAAGCAACAGATGGAAATTAATTTTATTCACACATTATTTTAAATATTTAAATATTATATATTGAGACGTGATACTTTGTCAGATAATGTCACTTTTTCTCGTTTAAAATGTGACTTCTCCTTTCCTATTTAACATATGACGTAATTTATGGCTGGCCCCTTGAATTATGATTGATATAAAAATAGATTTATGGCAGATACTTAATCTCAGAAATATTTTAAATAAGTTAAAGGGTCGACTAATAAATGACATTGTTTTTTAGAGATTATTCACACACTTTACAAACACCTGTAAAATAAAGTCCATTCGGTGAAAAAAATATATGTAAGTATAGTTTATTACTGTTTAAATTTATTAATTTCGATAAATATTAAACATATTCGAGGCCCACTGACATTTTGAATATGAAATTTACTCTGTGTACCTCTGAAACTGAAATTATTTGGGCTCCTTTGCAAGATTTTTTTTGTTTATTTTTAAAAAGCATAGATAATTGAAGTCCCATAGTATTAAACATTCTTTCTCACCTGCAAAGGGGCCAAATTCCTTTTAAAAATAAATATAGCTTTAGGACCATATACCAAAGAGTTATTGTACATTGAGCGAATGATAGAATTAAGGGGGAGGTATATTATTTAATTTTTAAATTAATTAGAAATTGTGACCTGTGTACTGTTAATTTGACAAATAACCTAATATTTTATGAATCTATAGATTAAAAATTATTCGACTGATTCATAATTGACACAAAATATCATTGTAGCTAATTGCCTCGAAGTATTGAAGATATGCTTTAAATCACTTAACCATTTTCATCCTAGAAATTGTATAAATGAAAAATAGTGTCTTATAACATTCCAAGTAATCAAACACTTTAAATTTGGACACTTTTGTATGAAACGATTAGATATATAAGATTTTGTACATACAATGAAATAAATGTCATTGATATAAAAAATCGTTTTATTTGATGCTGTCTTGTGTATCTGTTTCTTCGTTTAATTTTCAACTACTTCTACAATAGCGTTGTTATATTCTATAATTAAATACTGCTTGCTTTACTAAACTATTTATATAACATAGTTTTTTTTGTTTGTTACGTTTAAATAAATATCAAAAATATTGGAACTGATTTTAATAATTCTTTATCTTGCCTGAGTTATATTAATTTCAATAATTTCTTACATAATTATCGGTAGTTTTATATACATTCTATGTTCTACAAAGTTGTCTTAAAAATGTATTTTTAACTGATTTCTGTAAAAAGAGGTAATCGATTCAATTGTATTTTTTTTATATTTATCACCTCAGACTTTTAGACTGAGTGAACCGGTTTTGGTTATTCTTTTTTTATTTGGAAGCTAGTATTTCCCGTGTGGTCCCATTTTATTTGTCCCATTTCTGACAATGTTATCCATGGAAAATCACATAAGTCTTAAATCTGCAATAATAACTTAAAATCCCGCCAACCGATTTCAATGATTTTTCTATTGGAAAGGATGTATCCTTTCCTTGATAGGTAATTTGATGAAAGTTTGGTTAGGTTCTGATTATGAGATCTGGCTGAAATTGAAGAAGTGATATATATCGGATATGACAAGACGCGACGTTGAGCTCCGCCACCCAAAACTAATGTCCCGAATTCAGGCTGAAAATAATGAAATGTCTTGACACTACATCGTTATGTTTAGGCTTGCTATTTTGTTAAAATGTATATCTTACTCAAATGATTGCATACGTGGGTCTCCACTTTCAAACCAATGATGGTTTCTTAATAAATAACTAAGCTTAGGCATAGGGAGCGTAGAGTTAAGACACTCCATTATCCACTTTCCGCCGAATTCTGGAGGTATAGAATATTGTATAGCGGAACTCAATACCGCGTTTTGCCTTGACATAAGAGCGAAGAAATGTGAATATTAAATATTTATTTTCCTTGAGTGGGAATCGAACCCACAACCTGTCGTGCTTGCAGTCACACGCTTATGCCACTGCGCCATAACTGCATATATTGGTACTGCTCCAAATTTTGAGCCGCCAAAAGTACAACAGGAGCAGAATATGCAAAATATTAAAGAGACCACTGCTATTACTATGCTAACGATTACAAGAACAAGAAGATGGCTAAATTAGTCGGTTGGTAAAGTGCGAGTCGGACTCGCCCACTGAGTTGTCCGTACCAATTTCAGTATGGTAGATCAACGGAAAGTACACTTTACCAAAGTTGAGAATCTTAAGTTTGCGTTATGCGTTTGCATATGCACTTATTTTGTGTGAAATTAACTTGAAATATAAGTTTGTAATGTTTTTTTTTTCTATGAAATATTTATAAATTTTCATTTTCGTAATTTTGTTTTTTTCGTTGCTTTGTACCAAATTTCACCAGATTCCGAGTTCACGGAAAGTACCCTGTAGATTTTGATTCCCTTGTGGCTTTCGAAAATGTGCACGCATAAACAGCTGTATTTTTTGATAGCGTTGGCTTAAAATTAAATAAAAATAAAATAAAAATCTATATTTTCAGCATTTTATTTCTATCACAGGTAATGTGCATCTACTTGTTAATTCACAATTAACTTAACAGACAAATTTGAACTGAATACATTTTATCTTTACATAATAATTATAAAGTTATCATTATACTAAAATCTCCTGTTGCTGTGGAACTTATTCCATTTTCTATTTGGATTCCAGCTGTTTCTCCTCTCCGCATATTTGGAGTTTCTTTCTTGTATTTTCATATCTTTAAAATCTTTCGCCAACTGTTGTAATTCTGTTGGAATTTCCTGGAAATAAACCATAATTTACAATTCAGTAGCCAGTCAGTAAATTTTATAAAACTATGGGCTCTCTTAATAAATCACAAAGTCTATTTCTCAGTGATGTCAGTAGAAAGAATAAAATGTTATGATCATAATATAATAGTTAACAAAATCAATCATTCGTTTGTAGTGATACAAATAAAAACTTTCAAATATTTTATTAAAAAATGTCATAAATATATACTCGTACGCAGTCATACAACAGCCATGTACACACATAAAATCAATGACAAACGACATAATTAAGTAAATATAATAAAATATGAATAACGGTAAAAATGTATTTGCGCAACAGAGAATTTGACAACCATTCAATGGGATGGATTATTTTCAAAGAGAAAGGGTAGTGTTGAGTCCCGCCTCTACACGACACATTAAGAACTATCAGCCTAGCCGGGGATACAGATAATAAAATGCAAAGTTAAACAAACCTGTTTAGCTTCTTTCAACACAGATATTAGGCTCTTGGCTTGGCGTGCATTGTCTTCAGTGAGTATAGTGTGTGCTACACCCTTGTTCTCACGGCGGCCGGTTCTTCCAATCCTATGTATGTAATCCTCTGAAGTATTTGGAAAATCATAGTTGACTACGTGTGTGATGCCATCAACATCTAAAAAACAATAGTATTAGATGAAAAAAAGAAGCAAGTACATATAAGAGTATTATATTCTCATTAAACTAAAAGAAAACATTTAAATAAAAATAACGATATCTTATATCTTCATAGATTGTATTCTATAAAAAAGTGTGTTTAAATACATTAGCATTAGCATTGAAAGATGGCCTAATTTTGGTGGGACGTCTAGATCTCTAGCACAAAAATTAAATAACTCAATCAGGACAGGCATAGTCCCGCATTTCACAGACTTTTCCACATACTGAGAGAAATCTTTTTAATTAATATAATATTTTAATTACTAAAAATTTTATAGAAGTAAAAGTAAGTATATTCGTAAGTAAAGAAGACTTAACTGTCTTTAAAGCTTTATTTAAAACTCAAAAATGGATAAATAATAATCTAAATCTTTATTATTTTATTTTTTACACTGCAATCAGTAGCCAATGTGATACATTCGTCACTAGGTATGTTACAATGTTTTTGTTGGTTACACTTTAATTTTCTATCCTTAAGTTTTTCATTTAAGCATGTTTGGCTGGTTTAATTTTTTCATTTTTAATTCATGTGAGCCCAAGACCATAAAATTATAGGTTCTTAAAGGTATTTTTACTACTAAATTAAACTTCCCACACAATTTATTTTCCCTTTAATATCTCCATACAGATACTAAAGGGAAAATAATTTGTTTTTATATAAAAAAAAGTCAAATTGATCTCTTACCTAAGCCTCTTGCAGCAACATCCGTCGCAACAAGGATATTAGTTCTACCATTTTTAAACTTATTTATTACAGTGTCTCTTTGCAACTGAGTTTTGTCCCCATGTATTCCAACAGCTGGCCAGCCATTTCTTTTCAGAGTTATTGTTAGACTGTCCACAAATCTCTTAGTATTGGTAAATACAAGTATTTTACCAAATCCTTGTCCTGATATATCATGCATTATCATTTTGAACCTGAAATAAAAGTTTAAAAAATAATAAGAATATTTTTTTTAAGTTATTATATAAATTGTTTTACATTTTTTATGTTTGCCAGAGGCCCTTGTGGTACAGTGGGTCAGCATCTGACTATAAATGCAATGGTTGTGGGTTCGATCCCCAATAGAAGGATTGAAATATTTTCACTGTAGCAATACAATATGATGGATCGAGTTGAATTTGTGTGTCCATTCTGTTTTAAATGTGGATTTTTTTTAAATAGTAGTGATTAAAGGATAGGTCACAAATAAATTAATCTTATAAACTTAAGAATATAAAAATATTAAAGTAAGTAAAATAGCAAGTACCTGTCCATTTTTTCTTCTTGATCACACACATGTATATGTTGTTGAATGTTGTGGTTTGCCGATAGTTCTGTAGATCCTACATTCACTTGTACAAATTTACCAAGATAATCTTTGGCCAGTTCCTGCACTTCCTGAGGCCACGTTGCTGAAAACATCAATATTTGTCTGTCCAGTGGTACTCCTTCCAAAGCCTCACGTATTTGTGGCTCAAAACCCATATCCAACATTCTGTCTGCTTCATCTAACACCACATATTGACATCTGCTAAGATTTGTTATTTTGCTAACAATGAAATCATTTAATCTACCTGGTGTAGCTATTAGTATATCAACTCCTTCATTCAATTTTGCCGCCTGCCCTGTTCTACTGACACCCCCATATATACACAAACATCTTAAATCAAATAACCTTTCAAAATCTTTTGCAACTTCTTCAATTTGTCTTGCTAACTCTCTTGTGGGTGCGAGGATTAAGACTCTTGGACCCCTACCTCGTCTTGTTTGTTTTTCCTTTAACTGAACTACAGCAGGCAACAGATATGCTAATGTTTTTCCAGTGCCTGTTTGAGCAATACCAACAAAATTTTTGCCAGATAGAGCAATAGGCCATCCCTGGGCTTGGATAACTGTAGGTTTTGAGAAGCCTTGTGTGTCTAAGAACTTTTTAATATAATCAGGAAACTCACTATTATGTATGTCTCTTAATGGTCTTGGTATATCATTACCAATTATAGTGATTTTATTTTCTACGCAGTAATCTTCATCAGTGTCTTGTGCCGTCTGGGTTGCATAAAATCTTTTGTGAGTGTATCTTTCAAAATGTAATTTCAAATCAATATTATCATGAACGTAAGTGCTATAGTCCACTTTAGTACTAATTAATCCAATAAGATATTGTTTTCCTTGTGAAACTTGCTTTCCATCTTTGTATATTCTAAAATATAAAATAATTTTAAACAATAACCTTAAAAATATAACTAAAGCAACAAAAAATATTAAGTAACTTACAATTTAACGAGGCCGGGCCGACGTAGTGAATTTTTAAATATATTAAGAGCCATATCTTATGCATATAGTGCACTTTATACGAATAATACAAAATAAATCACTTTTATAATTTAATCTTATAACCCCGTGTTCATCTTAACTTACTTCGTATCATAACGAAAACCATAACCAATCCACAGAGCGCATAATAATAATCGCTTATGCCTGCTACACACGTAACGATATGAGGCCAGTCGTGGCGCAGCGGCACGAAGTGTGACTGTAAATCGACTGGTTGTGGGTTCGACCCCACTCGAGGACATGAAATATTTACTTAAATTTATATTTCCATTTCTTCGCTCTGGTGTCGGGGCTAAGCGAGGCGTTGAGCCATGCCACTCAACACGCAATGCCTCCAGAATTCGACAGAAAGTGGGGAACGGAGTATCTTAACATTAGTTTCCCTCTGTCTACCCTGCTGTGTGCGGGATACATTTTCATCATCATCGATTGGCCTCACAAATTCATCATCTTTAATAAGCAAAATTCACGTTTACCCACAATAATAATTATTTTTACGCTATTCAAGACACAATAGATATGCGAACTAAAACAGACTATAGGTTCGATTCCCATTAGAAATAAATAATGAGAAAATTTGAGGTTAGTCGTGGCCCACAAAGTGAAACTGTGAACGCGACAGGTTGTAGGTTATATTCCCACTCGAGAAAAATATTTAATTTACAGTCTGCACATTTACTCTTCGGAGCGAATTTCAATTCATTTAATAAACAAAGACTAGTTGTGGCGTAGGACCACAACCTTGCGGCTGTATACGCGTCAGATTGTAAGTTCGATCCTACACCTACTCGAAGTAAGAAAAAAAATCTATGAGAAAAAAGCTAAACTAGGCCTAGTATCGCAAATGCGTCATCATTTTCCATTGTGGGCGACGTGTTTCATATGTAAGCTTCTGTGGAGAACTGACGATTTTATATTTATATGCATAGGTTACAATCGTTAAGATATATCGTTGCGTATGTAGCAGGCATTATCTGAATGTCAGATAACATTGACGGAAAATTAAAACTTTGACATATTGTTAAATAAATTATTATCTGCATAGTAAGTTAGGGTTGAGATTTGAGTAGATGAAAAGGTCCACATGGAGAATTGGAATGCTTTAATATCAATGATATTGTCAGTTTTCATGCCATAACGTGAATAAGAAATCAATAACTACAATTCACATATTGCTGGTTTGATGTCACCAAATAATAAATGTAGATGGTTTAAAATTTTCAGACATAACTTTTACTCAAATAATACTTTTTCTTCTCTTTCTTCAAATAAAGCTCTCTTATATGTATATATTGTAAAGGTAAAGGAAAAATATATAAGTTAAAGGTGCAATATCAACTTTAGTAGCAGTAGTCAAATGTTCAAAGCTACCCCCCTTCCGGGGTAGCTTTGAACATATATAGGGCAGTTTAGAACTACCATCGAATTCAATAAAATTAAAAGGCTTATCAAACTTTTAAGTAACTTTATTAATAAACTTAACATTAGAAACGATGGAGATCAAATATCAGTACCATGTTAACTTAAAAAAATAATATACCTAGTTTAATATTGCGATTGTACTAGTACTAGTGTTAAATAACTTTAATATTATTAATAGACTTTAAAAAACGAACAAACAAAAAAGTAGCTTTGGCTTCCTAGAAGTAATTAACATTATGGGATCAATTATAGAATAAATCTAATATTATGAAAATAAAACAAAATATTTTTTAAATAAACAGCTTACTACCCTAATTTGAACTTAGAAAAATTAAATTTAAAGGAAAACATGGATGTAGTACGTGACGTAACCAGCAACTGAAATTGGGGAAGTAGTCTACGTAAGAAATAAAAATCAGTTTCACGTTTTATCCCGCACACAGCACGGTAGGTAAAGGGAACCTAGTGTTAAGACACTCCGTTCCCCACTTTCTGCCGAATTCTGGAGGCATTGCATGTTGAGTGGCGGAACTCAACGCCGCGCTTAACCTCGACACCAGAGCGAAGAAATGGAAATATAAATTTAAGTAAATATTTCATCTCCTCGAGTGGGGATCGAANCGCTAAAACGAAGTCTCCAATATTTATTAAGTTGTAGTCTAATTCCATTTCGTAGTCTTCATACGCACAGGTTTCAGTATCTTCATTCTCTTCACAGTAAATTATCACTTCCTCTTCTGATTCCAAATGCATTTTTGTGTCAGTTTCTTGTGAAGAAAAGTTCCTTTATTTTGTTCAAAGCTGCCTCAGTGGTAATTGAAAAATTACGAACGTTTTTTTTTCAAGTAAAAGTTTAAAAATTGTAGTAATTTCTAGTTTATTGCATGATATATGAAACATTCTAACTAAAAGAGGAAAAAATAAAACCATATACCTTGAATTGGATACTTGCGATCCTTACGCGTTTATTTAAAAATGCATAAAATTTTACTCAAAATCAAACATTCCTCGTAACTCAACAACTGGTTCTCATATATCAGCGGCGACAAGTGACACGTGTGCAGATTAGTACTGCCACTACTCAAAAAAAATCTACTGTTGAATCTGTTAGCACATATTTTCAAAGGTGCCCCTGTTCTAAGCTACCCCCCTCTCCCCACAACAAAAGTACAAAATAAATAATACCTATATATATATATATATATATATATATATATANTATATATATATATATATATATATATATATATATATATATATATAGGTATTATTTATTTTGTACTGTCCATTCTCCTTTGTGTGTTCTCCATTTAATGTGATATTGGGGTTGGATTTCATTAGTACATAACACCACCATAGAAGCACCATAGACAAAGTACAACAACAACTTTTACTCATTATAATACTAATTACAATGAAATTGTTTTCAAATAAAACAAAATTGAACATATTTTATCTTAACGGAAATAACTTGTTAAGTATTAGAGGAATTCTTTTAAAAGATAAGAAAGAATATTAACGATATAAACTATTAAAATAGTCATCAAATGGACTATTTTATTTTATAAACAATAAATTGTTATTAGGACTCTCTTCGGAGTTCCTATCCCAATTCCTTATAGGATCAGTAGTATAGTAGTAGTATCTCGCTATTTGTTAATATTTATTTATTTCAATAGCTTATTCGTCTTAAAATGATAATTTAAATGAACATTAATATTTAGAAAAGAGATTCAGTAAAGACTCAATATCATGACTTTATTATTTCACTTGAATAACAAGGATGATTTCATCTTTACATAGTTTTCTGTTTTTACTTAATATGACTAATATCATCGTTTAACAGATGAACAGGTAGAATAAACATTGATGATTTTAAGATTGACTTTCTATTACACGATATTTTACTTTAAAACATAATGCACACCGCACATTTCATCATCTATTCTCATAGACAACCGGAACCGGCAACCTTTGCTTACGGCAGTTATTTTCCAGGCAGCCATATGTTTTAGTGATGAGAAAAAAATAAGCTTTAATTTGATATACAATTCATTAAAAAAACACGAGTGCAAATATTAACATTAAGTGACCTGTTTAAACCAGGCAACCCTGGGCTTGCGGCAGACTGAGAGCTGGCAACCATTGTTTTTCCAATTCCTTATGCGATTTTCTTTCAAATTATGTGCGATTCACATAAAAACATATGAGTGCAATTTTCTCCAAAAACGCATTACGATAAATGTTTATAGGTTTTTCATACAAAATGAATAAGTTGTACTTTCCGATTACTTACAATCCTGAATTCCATATTAAAACGGAACCCTCAGTAGGTGTGTCCGACTCGCACTTGCCCGATCTTTATTATTACAAATAACACCGTGAGCCCTAAAATCAATAACTAATCTCGCTCCGCTCAGTGTTCGCCAATGGCGACTTTATACATATTTTATCGAGGTTTACATAACTGAATTTGCATCAAATTCGCTAGCGACATCATTATATAAAAGAAATAAAGATTCAGCTTTACGCTGTATCCCGCACACAGCAGGGTAGGCAGAGGGAACCTGGTATAAGATACTCCGCTCCCGCTCCCAACTTTGAGCCCCTATGCCACAACTAGTCTTGTTTGATTTTAGTTCCGACTGCCACTGCAACTTTTGTTTACAAAGATAACCTTTATCTTTTTAACATTGATTGATTAGTTATGGTTTTTAAGAAATCAATTGCATTAATAAAATTTATACGACTTATTTAGAAAAAGTGGAATTTGAACCCGCGCCTCTTAAACCGTTAAAACCCTCTAACCACTAAGCCATACATTATCAAGCTACGTCGAGCTTACATACTCGTTAACCAAAGATATCTCCTACCAAATGCTAATTCTAAGAAATTATCTTTCACGGCCCACCTGCTGCCCCCACTGTTTGTCTTATCGTCGCCATGAAATTAGCTGTAGACGGCTACAATTTAATTCCTGGGGCTATGAAGTTTAGTTATATACAAAAATTTGGACTCCAGAGGCCGCAGCTTGTGACAAAGACCATTTTATCCTTTAAAGATATTTTGGTGGCTACCTGTACAATATTGTTTCAAATTTCAATTCACCATACATAAGGGATTTAAGAAGTATTTAATACGAATGATATACATACTACATAATTCTTCCATACACTTTCACAGAGTAATAAAATAAAACCAGCATGTTATATAGTAAATGTTAAGTTTATTTTATTTTCAAATACAGATCAAACTGAATTGGAATGAATCACATTTTGGGGCATGAACATGCTAAGCTGTAGGATATGCATATACATATATAATTCATAAATAAAAAAATTAGGACAGGGGAAATTACAACTTCTTAACCTTTAGCTAATCCTCACTAAAATATCACAGTAAAAATTAAATTAACAACAGAGTTCACTCAGCTTCAAATACGATTGAAAATCAAAAATAAATACAAGTTCAAGATATTTTAATGTATCAGTGATTAACTATTTCTCTAACATCAACAGGAGACACATAGCTCTTCTCATTCATACACTTTAAGTATTCCCATGAGGATTTGCTTAAATCTTATAAATTAAATTATACTATTCAATATTCGTTAAATCTCTTGTGTCCGCCTCCGCCATGTCCATTGCCCCTACCAAAGTTTGATCCTCTCTTGAATGAGCCACCTCCGCGGCCACCTCCATACCTGTTTCTATTCCATCCACCTCCACCACCACCACAACGGTCAGCCATTCCTTGTAGCTGAGGACTAATCACCTACAATACAAAAGTAGATATAAAAATTTGCATCTAATTGTAGAATATAAGTTTTTGTATAAAGTAGGAATGTAATGGTTGTCACAACATCTGAGGATGGGATCCAGATAAATAATATGTGGACACCGAAGGCATGTAGCTGTTTTAATGTACCTCATACTTGCATTCATGTCACGTCACTGATAGGCGTACCCATGCCAAAGGTATGAGGAGGTCTTAATCAAAAAATTCATAAAAGTTCATCTATAATATTTAATATATAATTTAACTAACCTGGTTAGCTTCCTGTAATACTGATACAAGGTCTTTAGCCTGTCGTGAATTTGAAGGGGTGAAAAAGGCATATGATGTTCCTTTTGATTTAGACCGTCCAGTTCTACCAATGCGGTGAATATAATCCTCAGATGAATTAGGATAGTCAAAGTTTATGACATATTTAATTCCATCCACATCTAAAAGGAAAATAGGTATTAATATTTATAATAATAATAAGTTTATTTGAAAATTACTTTTGATCAAAGATTGTTATGAGCAAAAACCACCACATTACCAATCATTTTCAAAAACAATTTTGCTTACACAAAGGTAACTCAGCATTACTTACATGAATGAGTTACACACATGTATCACATATAACAAATTTTGCCTCTCACTCAGAACCCTGGAGTCTTGCAAAGGGCGTTAATTTTAACAGATTGTACAATAATAGTCATTGCCCTCTTGAAAACTCCAATTTGGCCGAAACAGAAAACCCTTGACCGAAATAGATCATCTCAACTTGTGGTCAAGTTTTTCAACAATGCACTCCTTATTTTGTCAATCAATTCTTATAAATGTTTCAATGTAATGGTATTCAAGTGCATCACCAGGTTTTCCACACTTTCAAGTGTATCCGAAAATGACGGACATACTTTCCAGTTTTCCGGCCGAGGTTCCAGTTATAGTGAAAGGCACATTGAGGCACCATAAATATGACGAGTTATTGCATTCTCCAAAAGAAATACCACTGCATTAGTTTATCAACAAATCCAGTGCAGCTTGTTCAATATTTGGAAATAGTATTCAAATAGAACACAATAACTTTCCGCCAGTGCCTCTGAAATTATAAAACAAATTATCATTTTATTAAGTTACTTTGTGTTATATAAATGAAAAAAATATATATTCAATGTAACTTAATTTTCTATTTCTAAGTAGGCTTGGCTTACCTAGTCCTCTAGCTGCAACATCTGTTGCAACAAGTATACTAGCGCGACCTTGCTTAAATTGATATAAAACATCATCTCTTTCTTGCTGAGTTTTGTCACCGTGCATGCATACAGCTGGCCATCCATATCGTCTAATGTTTCTGGTTATGTTTTCTACTTTCCTCTTTGTTTCAACAAATATAATGGTCTTTGCACCTGGATCTTGACTTTGACCAATCTCTTGAAGCAGCACATTCAATCTAAAAATAAAAGAAAATGTTGAATAAAATTTTTTGGAATATTTTAATGTATGTATACCATTGAAATGAAAATGTTCAGATCTTCTTAGAGGTAATTTTGTGCTATAATCAATGTTAAATTATTACTATTAAATAATCATCATACAGAAAGTAGATACAAAGAAATAAAACAATAAATAATATAAATAAAACAATAAATTAAAACACATACTTGTTTTCCTTTTCATGTTCTTGGCACACATCCACAATCTGTAGAATGTTGTGATTAGCAGACAGCTGCATGGATCCAATATTAATTTGTACATAGTCTCCCAAGTAGTCCTCCGCCAATTTCCTCACTTCTTTAGGCCATGTGGCAGACCACATCAAAGTTTGTCTGTCAGGGCGAATTTGTTCTATAATTTTTCTTATCTGCGGTTCAAAGCCCATGTCTAACATGCGATCAGCTTCATCCAAAACTAAATAGGTACACCTTTGCAAATTAGTTGTTCCTTTTTCTAAGAAGTCAATTAATCTACCCGGTGTGGCTATTACAATCTCAACACCCCTTTCTAAATCACGTGCCTGTTCTCTTTTGGGTGCCCCACCAAATATACAAGTGTTACGTACATAAGCTGCATTGCCAAAGTCGCTAGCAACTTGTTGGATCTGCTGTGCTAATTCTCTGGTAGGTGCTAAGACTAGGGCAACAGGTCCATCACCTCGTCTGACTGGAGGCTGGTTATTAATGTGTACAATAGCAGGTAAAATGTAAGCTAAGGTTTTACCAGAGCCAGTTTGTGCAATACCAACTAAGTTCTTGCCAGACATAGCAATTGGCCAGCCTTGAGCTTGAATGGGTGTAGGTTCTTTGTAACCCATGCCTTTGATAGATTGCATGACATAGTCAGGAAAATTCCCTTCCTCAAAGTGCTGGATGGGATTAGGGACCTCTACTCCACTGATAGTAATTTCATGTTGATTTCTGTACTCTTCTACTTCATAAGGTGATCTACTCAGAACTGATTCTGGTGGGTTATAGAAGTCTTTGTTGAATGGTTGCAATGACATGGAGTCCCAGTTAGGTCTTTTCATATTTTGACCACCTGAAAACTCTTTCTTTCCGCCATATCCACCACCACCCCCACCGAATTTAGATCCACCGTTTCCAAATCTTGATGTTCCATGTCCGCCGAACTTGCCACCTCCGCCGAATTTGGAACCACCGCTTCCGCCGCGGCTATTGTTCCAGTTTCCAGACCTATAAGAGGTAAGTTAATGTTAATTATTGAATAAAAACAATCAACAAAAATATGAATAAAATTATAATATAGATAATTCTTCATACCAATATATTATTTAGATTACTATTTAACTTTAATATTTAAAAAACCCACGTGCTATTTCCAACGTGATATAAAATTAATAATATACAATCGAACACGTTTAATGTGTTTTCATTTAATTATTATAGATAGATAATCTAAAGATGGCATTTCCTGCGCAACATTATTGATTAAATTTATAGGCGTAGCGTCAGAGACGGCACATGCGTAGTGCATATGGCCATTTTATCGATTTAGGTAATCCCAGACTAATATCAAAAAAATTAAATATTTACAAGAAATAAGAATTAAGAGAAGAAAGAGCATAAAACGACTTTCTAACTATTGTAATATCGTAAATATTAGAAAGCTCAATCTAATAAATAGCATTAGTAATCATCGCAACAAATGACAAAATGGCCGAATCATATTTTAGCGTATAGATGTTAACATAATTAGTCATACAATAGTGTAAAAGTATGCTACATACATAAAGTATTAAGAATAAGTACAGCAATTAAATACTTTCCACATGTCATGCTATAAAACTAATGGTAAGCATGTAAGTTGATTGCATATGCAGTATTGATTAGTCAACATGAAAGTGAAATTAAGAAAAAAAAAAGAATACATGTGAAAATATAAATAAATTAATGAAAATTATATGCAATTCATGCTACTTACATATTTAAATTTTAATATTGTCTGGTGATGATTTTGATTTCTTGAGATTTTAATTTAGCAGGGTCAATCTGAAAAAAAAATGAATAGAATTCATGTAAATTATAACTCAAAAAGTTTATATTATAGGAAGTTACATTATAAAATTATATTTTAGTCACAATCTATTATATTTAACATACATTTATGGCAATTATTAGAAAGGAGAGGAAATTAAGTCAAAGTTTAAATTACACTACACTGAACACGTCTCACCTCGACCACTGCTTTTACAAGAGAGATAAAATGGCCGGCATACAATTACGTCTGCAGTTGAATGAACTATCGAATGAGATTATCATTCAGTTATTCCAGTCTTTAATTTTAGCTGTGGTCTGGACACATTTTAAATTATTTGCAAATCAATTCTTATTACACCGTATTTTAACTCTTTCAATCACACTTATATAGGAGGACTTTTAAAAGAAAACAATCACATTTTTAAATTAATTGCTGTTTAAAATTAGAGAAAAAAATATTAAGGTAGCTTGCTAACCATCGTAACGGTCGGCATAAAATTTAATTAAAATAAAAAAGTATATTATTTAAAGAAAAAAATATGAATAATATTTTTACAAAAATCTTATCTTAAAAAAAAGTCTTTGCGGATATAGATAGACATTTCACAGATGCTATATTGCCATGTAGAGTATGCGTGTGGCGTTTCATCAACACGAATAATTGAGAAGAAAATTCTGGGATATTGAGAAAATATGAAGAACGTAGCTTGTAGTTTCTCATCATTGCTAGTGTCAAGATCCCTTAGTTAACATTTACGAAGAAGTCTTAGGATCCAACTGATCTAATTCTGAAAAGTAATCTTACTAAAGTGCTCTAGATAGTAAAAGGGCGTTCGTACAAGTTTATCTGACTTAAACAAACGAAACATTTTTTTCAGTGCAACATTCTCCAAATCTTTTATACTTTTTGGTATACGATTTTTCTCGTATTCTCATTTAATTGGACTAAGCATTAAATAACTAGTCTTGACTATTTAAAGTACTAGCTAAAATTGCCATGTTTTATTATCCAAATCGCTTCTTCACCAAATGTCCACTATTGCACACACTCTTACCATCTAAAGAAATGTTTTAAAGGGAACGCCTAGCATGTCACTTTCATTCAGCATTCTGAAAAAGACATTCGGCATTCTGAAATAGTAACATGTCATTAGATCAACTATATAAATAAAATGAAACCTGCTATAGCTACAGTGGTTAGTAAACTAACCACAATACAATTTTCGTTTTTTTATCAGAAAGCACAACAAAATCATTGTATTTTTTATTATAAATAAACTAAACTAATACTAAATAACGCAAAAATATTGAATTCATTACAAAATAAACACATTTATCTTAATGGAACAGTTAAATAAATTACATTGCACTAGTTTTTCAAATATTTTTATAAAATAACTGCCGCGTTTGATATCTAAAAATTTAGCAAAATTCTACTAAATATTACTAAAATAAATCAAAGATCAGCTTCACACTGTATCCCGCACACTGCAGGGTAGGCAGAGGAAACTTAGTGGTAAGACACTCCGTTCCCCACTTTCTGCCGAATCATTTCTGTAAAGTGTACAAAACGTCGGGTTTTCTATAATATTTTCAAAATTAAAGCAATTAATCTGGTTAAATTCTTTCTTGGATTAGGTTATGCATTTTATTTTATTTCTGTAATGAACGCATATTTATTTCGTACACTTAGATTTTTTATCTGTACCCACCTGGTCTTTCCCCCTCTTCTTCCGTAATGAATGAATGCAGTTTCCCAAGTTCGAGTCAAAGAAAGTAAACGCTCACATTTCAATTCTTTGATTAAAAATAAAGTTTAATTATAAACAGTGTTATTAAGCATAATTTTCTTGTAACTTATATTATCTTTTAAATCATTATGGCTATGCAACCACATAGCAAGAAAAGAGTGTGTTATTACTACGATAGTAAGTATAACAAAGTTTGTTGACCGCCAAATAATTAATCTGCTTGATAATTTCGTTTCATATTAGTTCTTTTGCTAGTTTGTGATATATACTTTAGTACAGTATATGTGAGTTACTTATATCAAGTAATATCTTCGGGTGTTAAGCTATCGGATTCATCTTAATAATTTTATTGGATTGTGTGATTTGTCATTCGAAGGCGTCTGTAGCTTATACTGCAACGCTATTGGTTAATGCGAATTTGTTCATCTCTAGCTGTACACAGTACAGACTCGAATATGTCAAGCCTTATAATGAAACAAGTAACAGTTGAATAAGAAGTTTAATTTAATATTTATATAATCTTACCTTTTTATAAATTAAAATTGTGTTGTAGGTGACATCGGTAACTATTATTATGGTCAAGGTCACCCTATGAAGCCGCACCGTATACGTATGACCCACAATTTGTTGCTAAATTATGGTCTTTATAGAAAGATGGAAATATATGTAAGTTGTTCAGTATTTTTATTTACTATTTGTGTTTTATATATACATAATTAAAAAGAAGGCAAAATTACAATATAATTAATTAAAATTTATATATATTTTTTAGAGACCACATAAGGCAACAGCTGATGAAATGACTAAATTCCACTCAGATGATTACATACGATTTCTAAGGTCTATAAGGCCTGACAATATGTCAGAATATAACAAACAAATGCAAAGATGTAAGTATACTCTCTATGTTATTGTAGTTAAATTAGCATAATATATTATCTTTGCATGCTTTATATTTTTTATTATATTTTCTGTTAAGTGGTAAATGATACAAAATAATATATTTTTCCTTTTACAGTTAATGTTGGTGAAGATTGTCCAGTTTTTGACGGTTTATATGAATTCTGTCAACTGTCAGCAGGTGGTTCAGTAGCTGCAGCAGTTAAATTAAATAAACAGGTAAGATATTGCAGAGTTTCATATCTTATATGCCTTTAATAATATTTTTATGTTACATTTATGAATAGCGGCTATTTAAAAAAAAGAAAGTTATGTTCAAATTTAACATCATGTTATGATCTTTAGTAAGAATAAAAAAATACATTTGCAACATAACATGATTAATAAAACATTCCATATCTTTGTTCATATCTTTCTAAATTAAAACTAAGATATCTATAATTTTATTTTTAGGAGAATTTAGATATTTGCCCATATTGTCCTTTCTACATAGATAATTTAATGAATTTTATTTTATAACTATTATATTAGAATTATATAATTTCATAATATTTATATAACATTTAAACAAGATGTTGTTGTATATGTTTCACTTTGAACTTATTTTTCAGGCATCAGAAATCTGTATCAATTGGGGTGGTGGCCTTCACCACGCAAAGAAATCTGAAGCATCAGGTTTTTGCTATGTGAATGACATTGTGTTGGGAATTCTGGAGCTTTTGAAGTATCATCAGAGAGTACTATATATAGATATTGATGTACATCATGGTGATGGTGTTGAAGAAGCTTTTTACACTACAGACAGAGTCATGACAGTTTCCTTTCATAAATATGGAGAATATTTCCCAGGAACAGGTAAAAAGATGATTTTTTAAGCTTTATACTTTACTTTTGCAATTGGAATTTGAGCAATTGCGAGTTGAGTAACAAAACTCAATGCTGCACTTTGTCTGGTGTAAGCAAGGAAATTTTTTTTTTCTTTTTTTAAATCTACCATCGGCTAATTAGCCATAATCAGATGTTTTGTCCATGTTCTTGTTGTAGAAAGCACTTCAGTAAATATTTTCCGCCCTTCTTCAATATACTCCACCCTTAATTTGGTATCTCTGCTTTGGTTTGGTCTAGTCGCAGTATTTGCCATTGTTTAAGTCTTGTGATGTCACCATATTTATTTGGGCCTACCTTGGGCCTTAGCGTTTCGAGTGACTGCCAGTATCGCAATTGGGGCTTAGCGTTTCAAGAGACTTACTGTATAAGGCTCAGGATCGGCCTGTAGTATATATGGAGTATTGTTCTCATCTCTGGGCTGGTGCAGCCCAGTATCGGCTTGACCAATTTGATCGCATACAACATAGAACCTGTTCGAATCGTTGGGGACCACTGGGGCTGTGAAAGGCTTGACACATTGGCTTTGCGTAGAGATGTCTCCATGCTGTGCGCTCCCTACCGTTTAACCTGTTACCTGCCAACGAATTCTCTAACCGCTCTAACTACGTCACAAACTGAAACATCATGCACGCCATCTGGGAATATGGAAATCCACTACTGTGCGGTTTCGTAGGATCTTCCACGCACCACACAACTATGAATTGGCCTGTCTGCGGCAGTATTTCCAGGTCGATACGAAAGGATACCTTCAAAAAGCGCGTCTATCTCCTTCCACCTTAAAGGCCGGCAACGTACCTGTAGCTCTTCTGGTGTTGCACGGGGTCGTGGGCGGCGGTGATCACTTTACCATCAGGTGACCCGTACACTAGTTTACCTTGTCCTTTCCATAAAAAAGTAATTTAATGTATGTACTTACAATATAAATACTATCTTAGATCTTGAGGCTTATAAGTTATTAATTATTCTTCCTATATTTTGTAGGTGATTTAAGAGATATAGGTGCTGGTAAAGGTAAATACTATGCAGTGAACATACCATTACGTGATGGCATGGATGATGATTCGTATGAATCAATATTTGTGCCCATAATATCTAAAGTTATGGAGACTTTCCAACCCAGTGCTGTGGTCTTGCAATGCGGAGCGGATTCACTAACAGGTATAATATATTTTGATAATACAGTGATTTATGTAGATAATGATTTTACTTGAAATTATTTATTAAAAAATATTTTAATTTATTATATTAGGACCTTGAATAAGTTCTCTGTTTTTGAAAGATGGCGTTGCTGCACTCTGTGCATGGAATTTCGTACGGTAACGAATCACCAAAGTAGTACTATATGTAACCTCAAATTATAGTAGAATAGTGTTTACTACAGTGTCAACTACATATTTATTTTCCCTTTGTGAAAATGTGTACTTTTGTGCCAAATAAAGTGTTTTTGCGGGGAATTTTATTGCACTGCTTTATTCAGAAAAAATCTGCAGCAGAAGCACACAGAATTCTCGTTGAGACAATGCTTTGTCGAATACAACGTGCAGAGACTGGTTTAGGCGCTTCAAAAGTAATGATTTTGACCTTGAAGACAAAGAGCGTTCTGGAGCACCGACAAAATTTGAAGACAGAATTGGAGGCATTGCTTGAAGAAGATCCATGTCAGACGTTAGTAGAGCTCGGGAAAACGTTACAAGTAGATGCGTCAACAGTTTCAAAACGTTTAAAAGCGTTAGGAATGATCCAAAAGCAAGGGCATTGGGTGCCGTATGAGTTGAAGCCGAGAGACGTAGAACGACGTTTTCTCATGTGTGAATTGTTGCTTCAACGGCAAAAGAGAAAAGGTTTTCTGCACCGTATCGTCACTGGGGATGAAAAGTGGATTCACTACGACAATCCAAAGCGAAAAAAATCGTGGGGCATGCCGGGTCACGCATCAACATCGTCGCCAAAACCAAATATCCATGGTTCTAAGCTTCTTCTCTGCATTTGGTGGGATCAGCAGGGCGTAATTTATTATGAGCTGCTTAAACCTAATGAAACTATCACGGGAGCTCGCTATCGACTTCAGTTGATGCGTTTGAGTCGCGCTCTGAAAGAAAAGCGGCCACTATACGAGCAGAGACACGACAAAGTGATTTTATTACATGATAATGCTCGGCCACATGTGGCAAAACCAGTCAAAACTTACCTGGAAACACTTCAATGGGAAGTTCTACCCCACCCGCCGTATTCACCGGACATAGCCCCCTCCGATTACCACTTGTTTCGGTCGATGGCGCACGGTTTAAGCGAGCAGCGCTTCCATTCTTTTGAAGAAGCCGAAAAATGGCTTGATTCCTGGATTGCCTCGAAAGATGAGTCGTTTTTCCGACGGGGGATTCAATTGCTGCCAGAGAGATGGAAGAAAGTGGTCTCTAATGATGGACAATACTTTGAGTAATGTCATTGTAAGCATTATATTTTATTTTATTTTTTTTTAAAGAAAAACACTTAAACTTATTCAAGGTCCTAATATAATTAACTTTTAACACAACAATCTTTTAAATGGACGTTAATTTAGTATTAATGACATATTTAATCTAAAATTAAGATATTTTTGAAAACGAGTTTTATAAAAATGATTAAAAAAGATATATTAACGATTTTCTCTTATTTTTACATTATTAAAAAGGATATATTTTTTTTAAAAGGTGACAGGCTAGGGTGCTTTAACCTGACTGTACGTGGTCATGGTCGTTGTGTGGAGCTTGTGAAGAGATTTGGTCTACCATTCCTACTGGTTGGAGGTGGAGGGTATGTATTATAAAGACAATTATTGCGTTGATGATTTTATTAATATTGTGCTACTTACGTTATTAATATATAAATCTTGCCAATTTTTTATTTGTATTTTAATATTTTCATAATATGATACCTCATCTTAATATTATTGTTTTAATTTAAAATTTTACCTAATATATAAATTAAAGTGAAACTTTAACTAAAAACAGATTTAAGTAAAATCAATTATTAAGTCTCTAAAACATATAAAAAAAGAATATTAAACCACCAAAACGCACTTGCCCAAAAGCTTATGGACAATATAAAATGTCAACGCCGACTTAAGCGAAAGATTCCCCAAGACATGCTGCAATAAAAGCAAAAGATTTATTTAAGTAGGGTGTGACACAAGTAGCAATGCCTACACAGGCCAACCAAATCCTTGACATACCTACCGCTGAATGGTCCCATTGGCGACAGATTGCAGTATGAAATGTTAATATATATATATATTAAGTCGGTTTAGATTTCTAAAAATCTGATCCTAACACTTCCAAAAATTGTTATATTCATTAATCTTGTTTGTTTAAAAAAATATTGATAAGTTCCTATTAAATTTAATAGTTTGTTTATTTCAGATACACAATTCGTAACGTATCTCGTTGTTGGACTTACGAGACGTCAGTAGCTCTCGGAGTAGAAATAGCAAATGAGCTTCCATACAATGACTATTTCGAATATTTTGGACCAGACTTCAAACTACACATATCTCCTAGTAACATGTCTAATCAAAATACACCCGAATATTTAGAAAAAATAAAGAATAGATTATTCGAGAACCTTCGTATGTTGCCACACGCGCCGGGAGTACAAGTTAGTGTTTTTTTAATATTGTCTTTATGTTATCAAAACTGACTTTATTAACTAAATTTTTTTAGCTATATCACGCATGTAACAGAGTAGCTACAGGAAATGTGTTGCGAAAATGCTTTGTTTTTCATGCACCCAATTTTTAGTGCATGGACATTAGTGTCTCTGCCTACCCTGCTATGTACAAATTAAAAAAAAAAACAAAAATTAAGTATTAATTCTTATATTATAGGTGCAAGCCATTCCTGAAGATGCAGTAAATGATGAGTCCGAGGATGAAGACAAAGTTGACAAAGATGAGCGACTTCCGCAGAGTGAAAAGGTGTGAAATATTTAAATTTTTTTACTAAACCGAGAAAGAACAGCCTTTATTTTTTTATAGTGCTGTGTGACCTAAATCTGAACTTTAGCTATGCTCTTGAGTGACCTCTATGTACGGAAAATACAATATTTGTTTTAAAAGCATATGGGGAAGGTTTAAACAATGAAATTGTTTTGGATAAAAAAAGCTTGAAAAATCAATTACCCTGAGCTTTCCTAGTAAATAATCTTTGTTCAATAAAATTACTGGATTTATAGATGTGAAATCCAAAGCCTGCCACATATCATTTTAAAGGTTTTTAATAATAAACACAGGTTTATGCTACACAGTTGTATAAAATTATGTATATTGTATACTCAATAGCGTAATTTGTTTAATATATCTCAGTATTTATCACCACTGCTACATTTCATTGGGAAGAAAATAATGAAAAGTAAAAATAAAACTAAAATCAAATCTCAGCTATCTACAGTTAAATATTTTGAACATTTTTTAAAAAGTTATTCCACACTTAGGAAAAATACTTATTACGAAAACGTATAAAAATTTGAACGAATCGGGATTTGAACCTGCCTCCAAACGCTCCGCTTCGACGGTTTCCAAAGAGGCGCGGCCTCAAACTCCATTACGTTCAAATTTTTATACGTTTTCTTAGTAAATATCTACAGTTAATTTAACGGCAACGTTTTGTCCGCCGTTACTGTATTTATAGAGATGAAATAAAATAATTTTATTCCAGGATAAACGCATAACTGGTGACGGAGAGCTCTCCGACTCGGAGGACGAAGGTGAGGGCCGCCGCGATAACCGCTCCTACCGCGCGCCGCAACGCAAGCGCCCGCGCCTGGACAAGGACGCCACGCCCGCTAAGGATGATGTTAAAAGTATGTATTTTTAATAATATCTCGTATATGTATATAAATTTGTAAAGCTGCAGCTGAAGACATTGTACAAACACAATGGTTGTTCGTTCAACTCCCACTTGGAGTAGAGGAATGAATTATTTTCATTAACTTGCTCTGGTAACAAGATAAAGCGCGGCGTTAAAAACTTAACGTAATGTCATAAGATGGAGGGGTGGGTGGAGAACGGAGTGTCTTGAGTCTAGATTTCCTCTGCTTACCCTACTATATGTGGAAGACAGTGTGCAGCTAAAAAAATAAAAAAAATGTGTCTTAAATAAGTTGGATTGTAGTGTGATAAATCAGGGACTGGAAATATTTTGCCTGACAAACTACAAAAGCGTGTTCTTTTTTTTCAAAAAAAATTCTATAAAATAATAAACCGATTTAAAAACAAAATACTATTATAAAAAATTCTGAAATTGTAAATGAGTAATGCCCTCTAGACAATATTTTAAACAATTTTAAGTGTTAATCCACACTTAGGAAAGAAAAATACTTATTTAGAAAACGTATGTTATTTTACGTTGAACGTATGGCTTAGTGGTCAGAGCACCTGGTCGGTTTCCAGGAGGCGCGGGTTCGAGTCCCGCTACGTTCAAATTTTTATACGTTTTCTAAATAATCCCTCTAGACAAATTGTTTTTATATTGTATTTCGTGATATATTCTCGTTTTTGTTATCATCATAATCCTCGTTGTCTTTATAAGAAGAAAAGGATTAAAACGCCTATCAATAAAATCGAGAACGTAAATAATAATTTAATAATATATATTATAGATAAATTTGTAAAAAATGTTGCTAACATAATTATTTTATTACAGCTGAAGATATCAAAGACGATATTAAAAACGTAAGCAACTTGGAAGAACCAAAGAAAGAAGTGACTCCAAATGCCTGATCCGCGCGGTAGATGTCACTATACTAGTGGCTTTATCTAAACTGCATCATACAAAAGCAAATAAACTGTATTTACATGGTTGTAGGAAGGGGGAGTGTGGCCCGGGCGGCCCATGCTCACTCCAGGACAGTGCCCAGAAAGTTTGTATATTTTTATTTTGAAGTAAAAAAAATTGAGTGATACATGAGTATTACGTGACACGAACCCCCGCACTTACTCGCTCCCGCCCATGGAAAATATGCCTATACTACGAGTGTATAGCAAGGAAGAGTGAAAACAACAGTGGTTAATTTAAAATTAATTAGATGAAGATAACAATATAAAAGTGAACAGGAAATGGAGGAAATGAAATCTATTAGTAACTCTTCAGAATGCTTTACATGTGTAAGTAAGGTCTTTGTAAATAGTCTAATTAAATTACTTTCGCGTATTTTTGTATTGTATTAAATTAAGTTAGTTGTAATAAGATGAATTTGGGTAAAAGATCTCAAGGTGATATGAATGTATTTGTACTCACGAAAGACGAAGTTTGCATTTAGTTTCTGATGTTTATGTATACCTTTTTTATTAATTTCCCGCTACGGTTATCAGAGGGAACCTAGTGTTAAGACACTGTTACCCCACACTATTCAATGTGTTGAGTGGTGGAACTTAACACCGCGGTGGTTCTTTCAACTGCGGGAAAATGAAAATAATTCAATTCAAGGCCACCATCGCATATTTTTTTATTGTTGTATACTAAAAGTTAGCAATAAGAAATCTAAAGTTAATTAATTACACAACAAAAAGTGCAGCGTAGATATTACTCTTGTTGCATTCAATATTATTTTATACACACTTATAATATTTAAATACCCTTTCTATTGATGGTCATTGGTCATTTATATTAAACTACATTACTAACATTTTAATACAATAATCTGGTATTTAATCAAGTATAATTAGTAAAATTTTCAAGAATCTCTCAGAAGGAAAGCAGAGAAAATCGAGCAACAAATTCTGAACTTTCTGCCTATTTAGTGACTTTGTGTGTTCAATGCATACTTGGTCAAACACAGTTGACAAATAGTCTACACTTTGTTTCTTTTAAAAAACCCCTTGATTCCACATTTATCAACGATTTATTTACAATTTTTTAAATATATTTAATACTATTATTTTAATAGTAGTACTTCGTCACATAATATTTTGAAATATTAAATTAAGTAAATAAATAATAATTAGTTCCTTCAATAATATAATCTTACACCTTTGTACTTGAGCTCTGTAACTCGTTTAAATTAGTGTTTTACAACAGCCTTTTAATGTTATAGCCCAAAGAGACTGTTTTTAAAATTTTAACATTTTTAAAAATATTTTCAGTAGGATATTTTGTATATTTAATTTAAAAAAAAACTACAATATAAAAGACTTAAAAGGTTCTTTTAAAATACTACTATCTTCATTATGACATTTTATAGAACTAAGGTTTTATCTTAATCTTAGTAATAATTCCAATTATTAAGTAGAGAAAGAAGATGTTAAATAAGTTTTATTTTTGTATTTAGAAATAAAATTATAATTAAAAATTTATTCCTAATATGGAAATAATAATGTGTTTTAAAACGAATTATATTAGGATTATAATTTTTTCACTTTTCAACAAAATTATAAATTATTGTCAGCATGAAAAAATCCGATTCAATAACATACTAACATCTATACAAAATATTTTTTTCATTTAAAAAAAAAGTATTTTGTTATTTATTTATATTTAAAAAATGTAAGATTCTAATAGTGTAGGTGGTTCTATGTTTATATTTTACAGACCTTCAAGTGAATCATTAAATTAATATTTTTTTGTAACTCCTATATAAAATATTAAGTTTAATTTTTTCTTTAAATAGTCTAAGTCTGGCAAACTCGTACATCATATTTTGATAACAGTGACTAGAGGAGAATTGAATGTTTGTACTGGATTATTTATATTTTTACACACTGACTGGCATTTTCTATATATAATGTGAAATATTTTTGGTCAATCAAACACATAAGTTAAGATTGTAAATATATTTCTATTTGTTGATTAAATGAATGTGTCGTAAAAGGAAATTTGTGTTTTTTTATCTTTCATTAAAAATAATTAAATTAATTAAACAGGTAAAGGGTACAGGTGTGAGTAAAACAAATAGTAGTTGTATAGGTAATATATTGTAATTTAAAACAGATTATCACAACGCTCTAGACATAAATTGCACCGTAAAATAAAAGTACCTAAAATCAGTCTGGTACCAAAGAGCTACGAAACCGAATAAATTGGAATGAATATAAAAATACTATGAAATAATTTAGGAATAGTATAATATCGTAAATCTACATTCGATTTTCAGTAACTTTACGTGAAAATTCAATAAAATACAGCCTTATTTATGTTCAAAATGTTAAATGAATAATAATTGTTTTAATAGTTTACTCTAATGAACACTTAAAAAGTTACGGGGCGAGTTTCTACGTACGTTCACTAAAAAATCGTAATTTTGACTCTTACGAGAATGCGAATCTAAATCACTCGCCGTTTGAACATTCTTTATAAAATCACACGATCGATCCGAATTAGTCGACTAATAATCTGTACACAAAGGAATGTAAAATTGGAAGATATCATGAAAGATTCGAAGAAATATTAAATATCCGTAATTCTACAATATTATATTTGTAAAACAAATTTGTGCGTAATTCGTAGGCCTTTATTATATTATGACTAGTAAGACCAATTGGAGGTTGGTATCCGCGGCGCGTGCGGCGTACAGTCCCGCGGCACCGGCCGCGTGAACAGTAACAAGCTATCAAACATCAGTAACAAGAGAGCTTATAAAATAATTCACAAATTGATTTCTGGAAGTCGATGTCTTTACAAAGGTACTCGAGTTACAAACTGCACTAATTTAAAAAGTGAAAGAAAACATTCAATAAAATATTTGGTACATATAAATGCGGTAGAAGCAAAAAGCTGTCATGTCTTTATTTATGACCGATTTCGAATTGATTGAGAGTGTACCTCAAAAATTAAACTAATGTTAAATATATAGATAATATGTTGAATAAAAAAATGTTTATTCTATGCAAATTAAATAATACTAACTCATCACAGTGAATACAAAACGATTACAGGCTTGACTGGCTTACCTAGCGGTTACTTGGAATTATTATATAAAATATAACTAATATTATCAGATGTCGATAGACGCATTTTTGACCGTGTATACAACTGTCTTTTATATTATAATAAAATTAATTTCAATGTAAAAAATTAAATCAGCTTCACGCTGAATCCCGTATATAGGATGGTAGGGAGAGGAACATAGTGTTAAGACACTTCGTTCCCTATTTTTCGAGGCATTGCGTGTTGAGTGGTAAACACCGGGCTTTCGCCTTAGTGCCAGAGCGAAGAAATGAAAATATTAATAGATATTGATTCCCCCGAATGGGGATCGAACCCACAACCAACAAGAGTAATCTCTGTATAAAAATATTTAATTTTTACCTTTAAAGCAATCGAGCGAACGTCTTCGCTAGTTTGTCCTTCTTGTATTCATAAGAAAAACATTACAAATGAAAATAATATAGATATAAATCCTATATTAATTGACGTAAATGCTATTGCTTAAATAGCTATCATCAATAATATAAACTACAGTTTCCCAGCTATCAATTCCTTTACTGACTTTTTATTTGTCTCCTAGGAATATTTTTAAAATTTTACTGTGGATCTAAAAAAATGAGAATAAATATATATTTAACACATGCCATCGCGTTTCTCAACAGACATGTAAAATCAATAGTTCGAGACATTTACCATATATCATCTCACATATTAAGTAAAAAATGCGTCTATCGCAACAAATAAAAAACGTACAATAATAGAAATCGCATTTCGCAATAAATGAAAGGTCGATGTGTAACTACAACTATATGTACGATATAGTGTTCTACGTCTAACTGGCACAATAGTGAGCACGAGAGTAAAGTCCGTAGTGACCCTGCTCAACTTATCACGGTGGCTTCATCACATACACTTGTGCTTCGTTCAGGCCTCTGTGCCTTCTGTAACAATATAGCAAAATACATATTTCCATCACATATACATATGATTTTTGATAATTAACGCTGCACTTCAATATTATAGCTCATATATAAAGATTTTTTTATCATCATGCCGAAAAGGACGTTTTCTAAAATTGGCGGCCAAATTAAGCAAATTTCTTTCTCATTTTATTCTACTTATATTATTCGCTCTCTACATTGCTGGCTAGCCAATAGTTTAGTTTTATCTAACAAACACTGGCTCAAATATTCATATGAATTAAGGCCAGCCGTGGTGTAGGGGCACAAGGTGTGACTGTAAACCGACTGGTGATGGGTTCGATCCCCACTCGAGGAAGTGAAATATTTATTTAAAATGTATATTTCCATTCCTTCACTCTGAAAATGGGGAATGGACTGTCTTAACACTATATTCCTTCTGCCTACTCTGCACATAGCAGGGTGAAGGTTCGCTCTGGTGTCGAGGCAAAGGGCCACTCAACACGCCTCCAGAATTCGGAACATTAATCACATATACAGTTTTCACCCCATATTAATATTTGAAGATACAATAAAAAAATATGTACATATAATTAGAAATCATATTTTACTACTAACCGGGAGTTAACGGATGATCACGCATCATTGAACCTGTAATATTTAATTAATACATAAGTATATCGAATATGTTTTTTTTAGATATAATATTATTTGGTTGTCGATAAATGACGTCATTTATCTTGTTTTGAAAAGTGGATAAATATGTCATGAAAGGATTTAGGAGTACACCCAAATATCATGCAATTAAAATTGTAAATTAAAAAATATATTTGGCTTTTGAAATTTGATTTTTTTTAATAACTGAACGTCAATGTTGCAATGCGATTTAGATACAATTGCTACTGCCAAAAATCGATATTGCAGATTGTGTAGTTACTCTGTTCGATTTTTTATATTTTATCTATGCATTTACAATAGATAGCAAAAGTTATTTTTATAAACTGATCCGGTGCATAGTTTTTTCAAAAACCAACTTAACCTTACAAACATACTCAGTCATCGTAAGTAATAATATTATAATATGTCTATGGTTTTAGGAAATTATACGTCATGCGTGTTAATTTATTTCATTGCATAAGGCCATACATTATCACTGAAATTATAAATTTAACTTAAAATATATTGTTATTATTATTATATTTTTTTTCATGCATTTTCATGCATATTTCATACTATGTGTAAAATAAAAATTTGTGATAAATTACTCTGAACTATGTTCTGACTATATAGTCTTATATGATATGGCTCAAGTCTCACATCAATGCAGGCAATGAGAAGCGCCACAATTGTCATAATTCAAATTAGCACTTTTAAGGCATGGTTATATTATTAATGGAAATTAACATACTAATTATATAAAAATAACAATTAAAATTAATATAAAAACATTCATGTTTCATATTTACATTATTAATCAAAACATATAAAGCAGCAAGCATACCTAAGGCCTCGGTTACACTGCAACAACGCTATACATTGCTATACAAAGCTATACAATACAATGCTAGTAAATAGCGTGTGACATGTTACTGGTTAGTGCGGCGCCGGGGGTGATGCCCACGATGCTGCCGCCCACGCACGCCTCCACGCCCTCTGTCGACCACCACCGAGATTAGACACTAGTGTTCTGTTTACATGCTTTACGCGATTTTATATTCCATTTCTAAATATACTTTATTCTAAATAGAATCATCATCATCGTCGAATGAACATAAAGCTACCACCCATTTGGAAGGTAGTTCTAAATTAAAATTTAGAAACGTTCTTTATCTAAATAGACTTTTGCAAGCAATATTGAATGGTCATTTGTTAAACATTTCGCTACCGTATAGGAAGGCAGTTCTGCTGAGAAGACCTACTCAATAGTTGCTTTTCTCAATACAAAATATTACTAGCGGCCCGCTCGCGGCTTCGCCTACTTGAACTACTTAACTATTGTGATTATTTATAAGAGAATAGCATAATGGTAGCTATCTTGCATGAAATTCGAATAATCTTAATTCCACACATTTATATTATTTACTGAAAGCGACATTGATCCATTAAATGTAATTATAATTGGAATAATTTTGTAGATCAATTTGTTGGGGCTCTAGAAGGTATGATAGTAACATAATTAACTTTATGGCGTCTTATATATGGTGAATAAAATACAAATAAAAACTTTGATGTTTTCCTGTTATTTATAGTTTTTTTATACTAGTATATTGTATGAAATGAATCGGATCACTTCTAAAAAAGTAATCAAAAAGTATCTATGTGATTTATAAGAAGAATTATTTGTATGGACAGCCTCAGATAAAAGTTATTGAATCAAAACTATATAAATGTATATGTTGCGAAATACATTCCCAATCTATAAACAGCTTCTTTAACATGGATACCATGGATGGTGCCTTAACATGGATACTTTTTATATTTATTAATTAATATTAAAAATGTCATACAATATTTAGATTTAGACACGAATTATAATTTAAAATGTCACAAGAAAGAACATTCACATATTTTTTTTACATCATAAGGAAGTGTTAGTGTAAGACTAACGTCCATATACTCAGTGCCACACGGCGTGCATGGAAGCGTGTAGTGTATGTACCTGTGGTGCAGAGCGCGGCGCTGTCCGCGTTGCCGCCGGCGACCGACCACGGCCGCGCCTTGCCGCCGGCGCGCGCGCACCCGTTGCCTGTACACACGCCACATTCAACACGCACATGTATACAGACTATATATTCACTAAATATGTATTTAACTAATCATATATAATCTATATATTAAGAATTGTCTGTATACATAAACGTAAGGCTCGCTATACGCACACAATTAGCTAAGCGATATAAATCTAAAACTTTGTGTTACTTTAAATCACTAAAATGATCAAAGAATATACGGGGACATTCAATTACCAACCAATGGAGGACTGAAGGATCTTTCCATTAATAATTATCTAAGAAATAAGCAAATATTTTTTTACTTTTAGCGAGCGTAAAAGTGCTTTTTTCACTCAATTGATAAATTTTATCATTCAAATTGTTGTGAAAGGAAATAAGCATTTAAAAAGGCAAAGTACTAAAGCTATTAATATTATTGCAATACTTTCGATTTGAAGTTTTGTCATACATTTACTGAACATCTTTGTTATGTGAAAATTGTTATATGAAAAATTATTTGTAATAATATGTAATATTATTTGTAATAATTTAGACTACAATAGTACAAAGTCATTGTAAACACAAGCTGAGCGCACACAGCAGTGGTTGAACAATCACTCCTGGCATATTCACACTTACAACACAATCACAACCCTATAAATACCGGCATAAGACATGATAATTATAGTGATTATTATGTATATTTAAATAGCTTTTTTGATAATTTTGGTAAAATTTTTTAAATTATTTGTCATGCAAATTTTTGCCAACGTACAATTAAAAACTATGTATATATTTGTAACAGTTTTACGCTAAAATATCTCGCATGTAGGAGGGTAGACAGAGCCTTGTGTTCAAGACACTCCGCTCCCCATTTTCCGCCAAATTTTCGAGGTATTATGTATTAAGTGACGGAACTAAACACCTCGCTTTGCCTCGAAGCCAGGGCGAAAATATATAAATATATAATATTTTACATCGAGTGGGAATTGAATCCACAACCTGATCCATTTACAGTCACATGTTTGCGCTTCTACATCACGACTTACCTCAATAACATTTTTGTAACAACATTTTTGTAATAACATTTTTGTAATAACATTTTTGTAACAAAGATTTAATTGCTAATATTTACTAACAAAATTTGAGCTATCACAAACTAGTGGACATACTTAATGTGCAATTGTGTGCGCGTGTATATAATTTAGCAATATGTAAGAAAGTTTGTGTGTTCAAAAAATAAATACAAAATCAAAAAATTCAAAATCAATCATATCTTGTGCCGGTACTCATATTACTTAGTGTTTAATTATGAAGAATAAAAGGAAATAAATATAATTACCCATACTATTAACGTTGTCCGATGACCGAGATGGCGGCGGCGTGGCGGGTGCGGTTTTAGTGCCCACGTTATCGGAAGACTTGCATCGTGATACTTCTGTTATAATGTTAATAGATAGTACGTTGAAAAAACTGCACAAAAATATATATATCTTGGTTGGTTACATCAAACGAGGTCTATAATAAAACAAGTAATATTAATAACATTTTAGATTATTGTTCAATATAAGAATATAATTGAGGCCAGTCGTGGCGGAGTGGCACGAAGTATGACTGTAAACCGACTGGTTGCGGGTTCGATCCCCACTCGAGGAGATGAAATATTTACTTAAATTTATATTTCTATTTTTTCGCTCTGGTGTCGAGGCTAAGCGCGGCGTTGAGTTCTGCCACTCAACACGCAATGCTTTCAGAATTCGGCAGAAAATGGGGAACGGAGTGTCTTAACACTAGGTTCCCTCTGCCTACCCTGCTGTGTGGGGGATACACCGTGAAGCTGATTTAATTAATTTTTTTAAGAAGAATATAACAACTTATAACTTACCACACTCTAAAAGCACTGGAGTACTCTCTCCTGATGTTACACTATACCTGTAATATGAAAAATGAATATTGATATTGCGAGACATTTTGGTGCTGAGTCGCATTAGAGTCGTCGTATTAGAGTTAGAAAATACATTAAAACAATCAATTAAGTAATACTTTTTTAGAATCCAATTTTTAGTAAATAAGGATCCTAAACGGAGTAACACTTTAAGAATGTAATAGATGAGGTACATGGTGTCGTCGCGGCGCAGCGTGGGCGAGTGGCGCAGCGGCGAGGGCGAGGCGGGCGACGCGGACAGCGACGACAGCGAGTGCAGCGAGCGCGACGTGAGCGGCGTGCGCGCCGACAGCGACGCCTCCTCGCTGCCCGGCGGCGTGCGGCACGTGCGCCAGAACTCGTCCAGCCCTGCCCACAAACGTAAACCTTGGAATTCTTCCATGTGCTATAGGGTTCAAATCTTGCTACATTACCATATATTTCTACACATTAATAACCATTATTTTTTTTTCAAATGTTCATGTCCAATTTAAAAAAATTAAGAAACTGTTTTTATTGGTTCTATTATTTTTATCTCATAATGTATTTAAGTAATTGTTATGTACCTTCATCTATATCTTGTGACTGATCGGTAACTGGACGCGATGGCGCTCTTGTCTTCACTCTTCTTGGTCTACCTACAAAATAAAAATAAGTTTCCACTTCTAAAATCGTATAAAAACATTTTTATATAGAAATTAAAAAATATTTTTAAATTCAAAACACATCCAAATAAGACTAGTGTAGTACCCTTAACAAGATGCCGCAGCGTGTGCGCGGGCAGGTCGGCCAGTGCGTCCGCGGCCTCCGCGTGCAGAGGCGGCAGCGACAGCATCTCATTGCTGCTACACTGCTGCTGCTCCGCTACCGACTTGGGCCGCACTCGCCGCCCGCGCTCGCGCCGCCGGCAGCCGAGCGGCGTCGCCTGTAAGCCGTCGCACCGAGTTAGGGGCCGTCGAGGAGTAAGTAGAGGGTGAGAGAAGAGGTGAAAAATGGTCCTAGATTCCGTGATATCACGTGCCAAAACGGCCAAATATGTGACGTCACAAAATTAACAAGTGCATCTGACAGAAGAGGAGTGATCATAAAATTCGTGTGATGTAATATTTTTTTGTTTATCATGAACATTATTATTGTTAGATTCACAACAAGGCAGGCGGAGAATTAAAACACTCCGTTCTCTATATATCGCAGAATTATCGAGACGTTGCGTGTTGAATAGCGGAACTCAACGCCACGTATTGTCTTATTAACGTTATATTATGACCTGGTTCTAAATTTATTTATAATATAAGAAGATATATTTCTGTGTAGACATAATGTAGAATGTGAACTAATTTATTTTAATATTTATTATAATAAAAATATATGTTATAGTTGTTTTTTTTTCAACATTGTAGTATTGCGCCATATGTAAAATATAAGTATATCCAATAATATTTCCTTACCAAATTTAAATAATCCAATTTCTGTGGTTGCATGAAAATCGAGTAATTTATTAATTTTAGTAGAAAAAAAAGACGAATAAGCTTACGGCAAGCAAACACGTGAAGCAAGCAATAAGCACTGTGCAAGCATAATTTTAAAAAACGCAAATGTCTTTTAATCATTATTAAAATGTATATTTTTACGTTTAGCTTTACATGACAATTATGTTAATTCGATTTTGGCGCCAAAAATATTGTGGAAAATTCATAATTTTGTATATGCAAATGCAATTCAAATATAGCGGATAATAAATACAATAAAAATAATTTACCCCAGAATGTGATATAGGCGATAGTAAGTCGGGCATGTCGGGGTCGGCGATGGGCCCTCTATCGGTGTCGGCGCTCTCTACGCTCTCGCACGCTGCTAACGCTAGGCGCTCTACTGCTTCACTGAAATTTTAAATTGTTAAATATATATTTTAAACTTTAATGTAAATAATTATTTTTTATTATTTATATTTGTAATATATAAAAATATTAAATATAAAGTAACAAAACTAAAAACTGAGGCCATTGTGAAACAGCAACTGACAGTAAATGCGATGATTATAATTAAATTATTTTAATTTTCATTATTTATGTTCTCGAAGTCTCCGAAAAATTGCGTGTAGTATGAAGTGTCTTAACACTAAGTTCCCTCTGCCTACCCTGCCATATACGGGAAAAAGATAGATTCTGGTTTTATTATTAGCTCAAAATAAATATATCCCATTTGTCCCCATTGGACAGTACACACAATAATACAGAATGCTACAATTCCAGCAATTCTGCCAACATATAATACAAAAATGAAAAATGTATATTTTTTTCCTTAATGTGAAATAACACTACAAAGTTTAAAATATTTAATAAATAGCATTCTCTTTGTCCTTTTTTTGCCAAATTATCTTAGCAGAGTAGTTGAAATAATCTTTGGGTAGTTGAAATTTGTAAAAATCTGTCTACGGAAATGCACACAGCAAAATTTAATTAAATAAATTGTAATAAGCGGGTATATAATTCTCTTAATAAAAAGACATTAAAACTACACTTTGTATTAGTTCAACTAATACAAAGTGTAGTTTTAATGTATTTTTTCAAAATTAAAAAAATATATTTTTGAGTTTCTAAAATGTGTATGTAATCGAAAACTATCTTTGTTAGTAGTTTATAACAGAAATAAATTAAATTTGCAATTTTGCACTTTACGTAGGGACTGTCGATATATGGCTTGGTGAGTGTTTCGACGGTAAGTAAAAGGTAGACGTAGTAGGACTGGAATCCGTGCCTGCTATGTAAACATTTTTATACATTTTCTTATATTCTGGTATATGGGTTATTCCACCTTACTTTAAAAAAGGTAAAAATATATAAATGTTTTACTTAAGCAAATCCTGCAGCGTAATATTACAGGGTGCCATGGCGTCACGCACTGCTTGTAACGTCACTAGTTCGCCGCTACCGTTGCCGCCCATAGCCGCGAACACCTCGCTGCATCTCTACAAATATATTATTTTTAATATAAAAAAATGGTTGAATGGCTTTAATAAAACCTATGTAGATATTAGTTTAAAATTAATAATATAATGTATTTGTATTTTGCAAAATTAGATGCGTTAGCTTTTATAGTTCAATTATTTTTTATCATAACATCGAGCAAAAGTAAGCTAGGAATGGTAAGGGTAATAGTAAATCGAAAATAAAAGGAAAATGTTAAACGTATGAATAGTTGAACAAAGTGTACCTGCAGGTACTGGTGCAGGAGGTGGTGCGCGGCGGCGGCGGCGCGCTCGGTGGCGGCGGGCAGCGGCGGCGGGGGCAGCGCGGCCGCCGCCTGCGCCGCCAGCGCCGCCGCCGCCTCGCCGCCCGCCCACGCGCGCTCCAGCGCCAGCGCGCGCACGCGCCCGCCCTGCCCCACCACGTTGTTGGTGGCGAGCCTGCCGACAGTTGGGAACTTGAGACAGGCTAACTGGATCCCGCCGCCAGAATTCACGAAAAAATATTTGGCATCCTTAGCCTTGCCCAGTATCATAACCTTCACCCGATTGTCACATTACTTATCACTTGTTTTCATTACTAAATAAAAAAAATCAGCGTCACGCTGTGTCCCACATACAATAAAGTAAGCAAAAAGAATCTAGTATTAAGGCAGTCCGTTCTCCACCTAATTTTACTGTGTGCGGGACAAAACGTGATTTTTTTTATTCACAACATATACCCATAATATTTGATTCTTTATTGTCCACCCTATTTCCAAAGTGACAGCCCGACATCGCACTTCGTGTAGTTACCAGAGCGAGGCAATGGGCTCTAAGGAATGCCACAAATAAAGTGAGAAGCTGCGCCACCTCTCGTGCAAGTCGCGCCACAGCGCGGCGACGCGCTCGGAGGCGCCGCGGCCGCCCGCCGCCGCGTCGCAGCCGGGGAACTCCACGCGCCGCACCGACACCGACCGCCGCAGCGCGCTAGCTATGTCCGTGAGGCCTGCATTGTACGACATGTATATTTATTCATTGTTTGTGTATCCTTGTGATAAGAAATTGTGTTTTAAAAATATGTCGATAATTATCACAATACAGATTTTAATTTTTTTTATCACAATACATTTACATATATACACAAGTCTGCTAAATAATTGTATTTCTTGCTTACTTTTTTATGATTTTAACTTATTGAATAAGAATTTAGTTATCATATTTACTACATTTAAATATTTTCAGACTGTATCCCAAATATTTGGTACACGTGTGTCAAGACACCTCTATCTTTCGCTTTCCACCCAATTTGATTTGGCTTTCTTACCGAAGCGAATAAAGAAAATAATTCATTCCCCCAAATAAGAATCTAACCCATTAGCGTTACGTTTTCAATCAAACAATGTACCGCCACGACAGCCTCAAGGCACTAAAAGAACGGCAGTAAGATGGAGAGCAACAAATTGATCATATTGCTCGATTGGGGTAAACTTACGCCCTTCGGACGGGAAGAAGTGGCAGACCATAAATAAAATATGAGTTTTCATACACTTTTATTATTCATATAAATAAATATGAATAAAAAAGTGTATGAGAACAGAGGTGAAGACCTTAGTTACTTAAAATTCGACACACAGCTGCTCCTTCCTACTACAGCGGTAGCGAAGACGGTGCAGTCAAAAGGATGATCCGTAATGCAAGGATGGCAACAACGAAAGGCATAATGAAAGCTAAAACAAGCGCAGGCTCACCTTGCAGGCTAAAGGCGTTGCGGTCGATGTAGAGCGTGTGCAGCGTGCAGTTGCACTGCAGCGCCTTGGCGAGCAGGCGCGCGCCCGCGTCGCCCGCCAGGTTGCCGCCCACGTCCAGCACGCGCAGGCGCCGCGCGCCGCCCAGCGCGTTCAGCAGCCCGTACAGGTCGCTCTGCAAGCAGACACACCTCAACTTAGCTGGAGATTACTGTGCAGACGATGTCATTTAAGGATTTTTTTTCTCAGTTTTGCTTATTTTCTCCCCAAGTAAAGAATACGCAAAAATTCAGAATACTCAACTTCAAAGCAGCCACGACTTGTCGACCATACTGTAGTATTTTTTAACATTTTTTTAATGTCATACCACACTTTAAAAAAATATTTTAGAGACCGCATAAAATTAAAGGGGAAACGGGGCTTGAACTCACTACTCCTTTAATAAATAAGTATAAAAAATATAATATCTATAACTTTACCTTAAGCTTACAATCACTGAGATCCAAAGTCGTTAACGCTGTATCAGGTTCCTGGAGCACATGCACTAACGCCTGTAAAACAAAACATTATTTTATGATCATTTATTATTTAAAGTTTTTTTTAACCTTGTCCGTCAGTGGATTCTCACTCAGTGGAATAAATAATTTTACATATCCTAGCTCAAGTAACAAGACAAAGTACGGCGTTAAGTTCCGCCACTCGACACCCAATTCTCCAAAATTGAGCGGAAAGTGGTACAGTGTCTTAACACTGAGCTTAACAATGGTGTGATGCTATAAAAATCTGTGCTACCTACTTAACTAATTAATTATTATATATTTAGACAAACAACATTCAAAACTTATAAGATATAATCAACAATATTTTACCTGTATTAACGGTGGCGCATACGACCTTTTGCCTGTTAGTTTGCTTAACGACAGCTGTGTTATAGAGTGATTTTTTCCTATTGCTCGCACTATACCAGATAATTCAAATTCCATACCTGTTGACATTAACATGGTATTTAGTAAACTAAAAAATCAAATCAGCTTCACGCTGTATCCCGCACACAGCAGGGTAGGCAGAAGGAACCTAGTGTTCCGTAAGACACTCTGTTTCCCACTTTCTGCCGAAATCTTGAGGCATTGCGTATTGAGTGGCAGAACTCAACGCCGCGCGAACACCAGAGCGAAGAAATGAAAATATAAATTTAAGTAAATATTTCATCTCCTCGAGTGGGGATCGAACCCACAACCAGTCGGTTTTACAGTTGCATTTCGTGCCGCTGCGCCATGACTGGCCTTATGTATGTAAACTATAATATACATAATTTATTTCAGTTACTAGAAATCTATTATACAAATTAAAAATAGTTTAATAAGATACGATAAGAGCGCTAGCATGAAATATGTGCGGAAACAATTGTTTACTTGTAATATTTTTTTAAATTTAAATCTGATTAGGTTCTGTACATTCAGTCTATACTGTCTTTTTTTTTCAATATTATTGTCATTATTTTCCAATATTTAAAAATATTAAATTTACTAACATTTAACAAATATTTTTTTAAAAAATTTTTTAAAGTGTTATTTCACACTTAGGAAAGAAACATACTTATTTAGAAATACAACAACTTATTTATGTTGTTAGTTGTAACAAGCGTATAAAAATTTCGACGTAGCTCGATGAGAACGTATGGCTTAGCGGTCAGAGCGCCTGGTCGGTTTCCAGGAGGCGCGGGTTCGAGTCCCGCTACGTTCAATTTTTATACGTTTTCTAAATAAGTATTTAACAAATAACTTCACTTGATTATGTACCATAACTACGCTTCTTAATTTACATAATATTTGTCTATAAGTATACATATACTGACTGTTATCGGATAAATCCAGTGACTGTAGACATCTCACACCATGGATGCAGGATTCTAGAACATGTGCCGCTTGCGATGATGCCAGTACGCCTGCTAGATTTAGTTTCACTCCTGCAGCACTCTCGTTGCAAGCCAGTCCCAGAAGAAGACTCCTGTATATTGATAGCATTTTGAAATATTTTAATTATTATTTTGATTTCACGCTTTTTCCCGCATAACAGAATAGGCAGGTCAACATTGCTACTATTTTTTAGAATTTACGTGTCGATTAAAAGAATTCAAATCTATAGTTTAGTTTTACTGAAATGGAGAAATGTAAACTTTAATACATATAATTATTTTCTTTAGCAAATTTTAGCAAGCCACAATTATGAGTCAAGTGGCCATTAAGAATATCTAGTACAAAAGTGGTGGCGAATGGCTGAATTTAACGCAGTACTTATTAGCAGTACATATTGTCTTGTCAGCAGTGGTGTTGTCAATTAACATAATAAGTGAAGTGCAGTAAAGTGATACAGAGTATAAAAAATAGATAAAGTAAAAATGAAAAAATTAAAATGACGATTCTCAAATACTGTAGCGTATATCTTTTATTGTTAACTCTACATGAATTCTATATATAGCTGAGCAGGTAGAGAACGCACTTGAGCGCGTCGGGCGGCATCTTGCAGTAGGAGAAGTCGAGGTCGGCGAGCGCGAGCGCGGCCGTGAAGAACTGGCGGAAGGAGGGCGGCGGGTCGCGCGCGCGCCGCCCCGCGCACCACGGGTTGCGCCCCACCAGCAGCGTGGCCAGCCGCGCCGCGCACCCGCGCAGCAGCGCGCCCCACATCTGCGCAACACTCTTTATCAAGCTACATCATCATCATTATTTATATTGGGAGCATTGCTAAATGTTTTATGCGCTTTATAGAACAACGAGAGAATGTATCAAGAATATTCCTTCAATTTATGCGTTTATTCTATAAAATGATAAAATTGAAACTTTTGTATTGAAAAAAGAATTAAGTTTCTTGCCGGCTCTTCTAAGCAGATTCCAATTGCTCCGAATCGGTGGTGGCAAAGTTTGCATTCGACCATTAAAAACTGCTAACTTTATTAACACTAAAAATTTACACCTATACTTATACTGAAAAGTCGAACAATGACATTTTTTATCTATTAATTCCTCAAAACACGGATAATATACGTTTTAAAAATAATAACATAAAAATATTACAAGGCATTAGAAAAAATAATTTAGTAATAAGGAAGCTTACAAAGTTTTAGAATTTGTACAAATCCATTAATAATGTAATTTACATATAATTATACTTTAATTAATATTTTAACTGCCTTAGTTTTAGCGGAATCGAACCCACAACCTGTCACATTTAGAGTCGCACGTTTGAGCCCTTGCAATATTTAAACATGACAGTTAATGGTCTTTATCCGGTCATTGTGCCAATTCGGAAGATTGTATCGCAGCCATAATAATAATTTGGATCACTTATAAATGGACTTGAGCCATATAAGAATCGTTTTGTCAATCTTCATAATCCTTGACTACTATCATACAAAGTGACAGTGATAGTATTAACCTACTTTTAGAATATTCAAGTGAATTCGCAAGCTATACATATAATTCATACTTATAATAAAATCTTATCTGTTCTGTCTGTACATAAAAGGTATACGAGTATAAGAATGTTCGACAAAATTGCTATAAATAACTGTTTTATTGAATTGGTGGAAACTTTATTTTACAATATAGATATTTTGAAATTTATTTTTAAAACGATATTATTATCAGTTTAAACAGGTGAATCCACGAGCGGGTCACTAAATAATAATATTTATGATTTACATATGTACTTACATTTTCAAGAGTTGTTTCTGTGTTAACCAAATTAAGATGTGTCAAAACATTGGGTTGTGCAAGAAAATTATACAGGTTCTGTAACAATTAAAAAAATCTTCAATCAGTTAATAATTTTTTTTTATGACAGTCGTATATTAAATCAGTTTTACGTTGTATCCCGCATACAGCAGGATAGAGAGGGAACCTAGTGTTAAGACATTCCATTCCACATTTTCCACCGAATAGTGGAGAATGTGGAACTCAACTCTGCGCTTTCCCTCGACACCATAGCGAAGAAATGAAAATATAAATTTAAATAAATATTTCATTTCCTCGAGTGGGGATACAACCCACAATCAGTTGCTTTTGCAGTCACACATTTGTGCTCCTGCGCCACTGGTTTCATGGTCGTATATATGTATGTAATTAATTGAATATTGAAAATTAAATTAGAAAAGTAACTTATAATAATATAATAAAACAAAATTGAATTGTTATATTATTATAAGTTTACATTTTTTAGAATGTATATGTTGCTTCTTTAACTTTATGTATCGGTTAGATGAAAAAAAAAATAGATTATGATTCTAATATTTTTATCATACAATAGAATAGATGATTTTCTTTTAATATATTATAGTAAAAAAAATCATCTATTCTGTTAATATTGTGCTACAGTTGTCACATATTTAACTAGTACACACGCTGGTTATAAGTTCAAATGAGAAAAATATTTAACATAATATTTTAATATATTTATATATGAGGCCAGTGGTGGCGCAGAGGCATAAAGTGTTACTGCAAAATTGATTGGTTGTGGGTTCGATCCCCACTCGAGGAATATTTATTTAAATTTATATTTTCATTTCTTCGCTCTGGTGTCGAGGCAACGCGCGGCGTTGAGTTTCGCCACTCAACGCGCAATGCCTCCAGATTTCGGTGGAAAGTGGGGAATGGAGTGTCTTAACACTAGGTTCCCTCTGCCTACCCTGCTGTGCGCGGGGTACAGCGTGAAACTGATTTTTTTATTTTTTATTTATATAAGTCTGGATAAACAAATTCTACTATTTATTTTTAATAATCTAACATACAATATCTTTAAAACAAGCCAAGTGTACAGAATTCCTTTATGTTTGCAGAAATATGTTTATAAATTAATATATGGCCAATATAATTTTTCAATGGCACTGTAACTTACATGTACATCGTCCTTCAAATTGTTATGCGACAGGTCGAGGTGCGACAGCGTGGACAGGTGGCACGAGGTGTCGTTGAGCATGATGGCGAGGTGCAGCACGCTCTTGCCGGTGAGGCCGCACTGCGACAGCGCGAGGTGCCGCAGCCCCTCCGGGTTGTTGCCGAGGCCCGTCAGGACGCTTATTGCACCTGGTTACCAGTTAATGGAGTATTACTAGTATTAGTATATGAACAATATTCATTGAGTGATCAGTATGCAATGCAATTTACTTAAAGGATTTACTAAATTTTATATGACATAATTGTGTATATATATTATTTAGAGTGATACGGGGATTTTTTGAAATTTCCTAATTTTATAACTTTTTCTTGTGAATAAAATGTAAAATGAACAAAGTATCTAATGAGACATATAAACAAGAGGCACCTTTGTCCTCGATGTGGTTCTGCGACAGGTCGAGTGTGTGCATGGCGGGCGGCGCTCGCGCGCGGGCCAGCNTAAAATTTTTCAAATTCCCTTCTTAGTGGATGTCCAGAATATGAAAATAAACATCTGCCCAAATTTCACGTTTCTACCATCAGCGGTTACGGCTCTGCGTGCGTCTTACCTCAGTCAGTCAGCACAAGTTCTTTTATATATATGACATAATTGTGTATATATAATATTTAAAGTGATTTTTGAGGATTTTTGAAATTTTCTATTTATTTGATCTATTTTTCTATTTATCTATTTTTTTGAGGATTTTTGAAATTTTCTAATTTTAAAATTTTTCTTGTCAATAAAATGTAAAATGAACAAAGTATCTAATGAGACATATAAACAAGAAGCACCTTTGTCCTCGATGTGGTTCTGCGACAGGTCGAGCGTGTGCATGGCGGGCGGCGCGCGCGCGCGGGCCATCGCGTGGCCCAGGCGCGTGGCGTGGTCGTGGCGCAGCGCGGCGGCGCGCCACGACAGGCGGCGCGGCGGCGGCGCGGCCTGGCGCAGCAGGCGCGCCACCGCCTCCCACGCCTCGCCGCCCACGCGCACGCCGTCCCCGCACACGCCCTCGAACCACGTGTTGTGCTGCAGCGCCATCACCAGAGGGATTAGGTCTCTGCAACCAAACAAATATTGTCCTACACGCAGTAGAAGATATTTCGTTCCTACACGCCCTAATGTCTCATGTAATTAATTTTCTGAAGTGGGCATCGAACTTACAATCATCGTATTTATAGTACGGTGATGTGCCGTTTACCACAAATGTATATATATTTAAATTATCTCAGCGTCGTTGAAAACAACACATTTCAATAATTACCATTAACATATAAATTATATTGCAGCAATGTAAATAAACAAATTTATTTATATTTTGTAAAGAATCATATTTTTCTATCCTACTATACCTCTGATCCAAGTGGTCAAAGTCTTTCAAATGTAGCATCCTGATGTCATGCGCCAAGTATATCGTATCTATGTCCCACGCAACTTCAGCTCTGTGGAAAACCATTCCAATTTAAAACATCATCCACAACATAAACCAATTTAGAACAAAAAAAAGCTATCGCTACATATATTTCATGGCAGCTAAGTCTAATCGACCATACATTCCAAAAATAAAAACAACATCAATTGCTAATAGGTACAGCATTTACGTAGATATCAGGATATGGGCAGATTCAGATCGGGTATTAGATTTTCCTAAATTTCAATATAACGATATGGATGTTATATTCAGATAAAANTCTATATATACACACACATGTATTATAATATACACACACATGTATTATATATCAGCTTACATGTTATTTTATTCAAATTGAAATTTTGGATATGATAACGTGTATTACGAATTTTAAATAAAGATATAATCGTAAGTATGATTCATAATAATTTCTAGGATATTGCCAGTTACTGTTAATGCGAATATGATTGAATATGACGATTCGGCAATATTATCGTTTTAAGCACTGGGATTCAAAATGGATTTTGTTTAATTATCGTTTTCAATATAGATACAACTTTATTTTGAAACACGTTTTACCACTCATAGCAGGGTGGGCAGAGAGAACCTAGTGTATACACTCTATTCTCGACTTTCCGTCCGAATCTAAGACTGTGTGATAACAACATAATAATATTATTCGATCTTCTCATTTAAATTTCTCCAAGTTTTAAGTAATCGCTTTCTCCAAGTTGTAAATAATACATCGCTTGTAAATTTTAGTTTATTCCTATTGTGTAATTTTTTCTCATTAAATATAGTTCTGGTGATCGTGAACTCTAGATTTTTACATTTTAAAAATAAAGAAAATTTATCAATATAAAAGTTTTTGTTATAAAAAAAAACAATCTCACCTAAAGGGAGTTTGACAAAGATCACACATAGCAGCGTATTGATTGGAAAAATCGCCACATGTTGAATGTTTTCTCGTACCACTGACGTGTTGCAATGGAAACGGTAGATTTACCTGGAATTGGCATAACACGATTTTTATAAATACAATAAATGAAATAACTTAGCTTCACGCTTTATCCCTAGCGGGGTAGTCAGAGAGAACGGAGCGCCAAACGCTACAGTCTCTACATATCTCTTTCACCTCGTCCACTGTCATCAACCTCTTCATACATGCCCTCCGGGGGGTCCTCATGCTTTTTACGTGACCTTCCTCCAGTATCTTTGATACTGTGTTTTCGAAGGTCAATCGAGGCAATAAATGAAATGATGTCGAAATTGTGAAGTTTAGAAATTTAAAAACTAATTAAATAACGGTACAAGTAATAATTGGTAGATAAGGAACAGGATTTCACAAGAATTTATTGCAAACAATTTTTCATATAGCTCACGCCAAATATTTTATATAAATTAATGAAGTGAAACACGCACGCATATTTCCCATTACAAAATTTTGTCGATATTTTTTGGTTCAATAGTGTTACATATAAATAAATAAAATAAATAAATCAGCTTCACGCTGTATCCCGCACACAGCTAGATAGGCAGAGGGAAAGACACTCAGTTCTCTACTTTCTGCCGAATTCTGGAGGCATTGCGTGTTAAGTGGCAGAACAACGCCGCGCTTTGCCTCGACACCAGAGAGAAGAAATGGAAATATAAATTTAAGTAAATATTTCATCTCTTCGAGTGGGGATCGAACTCACAACCAGTCGGTTTTACAGTCACACTTTGTGTCGCTACGCCACGACCAGCCTCAACATACATGTACTTTGTTATATATTTACGTAATTCACAGTTACGAAAGCCAAAATTCTTGATTATATAAACAAACATGTTATAATACCTACTTATTTTTTATATCATTCTCGAATAGGCGCGAAAGTTGAAAGTATTAAAGTAATGTTTTTATAATATATACAAACAATATTGTAACATTTACATATGATGTTTTAATTTGACACTGTTTCGAAAATTAAAATTTTTTTTGTTGTCAAAAGATTAATACTATTAAAGTACTTATTGATCATTTTGTCAACATAATTAGATATATTTAAAATAATAAAATATTTTTTTCACCATTTAATATTGAGGCCGTTCGTGGCGCAGAGGCACAAAATCTGACTGTAAAATCGACTGGTTGTGGGTTCGATCCCCACTCGAAGAAGTGAAATATTAAAAAGTGGACAACGGAGTGTCTTAACACCAGGTTCCCTCTGCCTACCCTGTTATGTGCGGGATACAGCGTGAAGCAGATTTGATTTAATATTTTTTAAAAGTGAAAATGCTAATAAAGAATGATCTGTTGTTTTATACACTTATATTTTTATTGTAAACCAAACAGCATAAAGTAAAGCAAACATACTGTAGGTATGGTATAATTAATATTAATTAAAATAATCGTGACGGAAGTGGAGTTAACGAACTAATTAAAGCAAATTAAAATTACCACAGCTTATTGAAATGAAACTGTTAATATTTTTTAGAAATTATAATATATGCCCATCTAATACACATATAATAACATTGAGCAAACCTTTAAAACGATGTCCTCCATGGGCACATTAGGAAACAAGTCGTCGAATGCGGCTATTAAAGCGTGAATAGCATTTATAACGCCTTCCGAAGAGCCTTCTTCACCTGAAATTCGATATGTAATAGTTACTTAAGTATGCTGTTGCGTACGTTGTTTTCGTTTTTTTTTACACTTTCATTAGTTACGTCACAATAAACTACTATAATATAATACAAGGCTATAATATAAGCAAAAAAAGTTTATCAACATCCACCGCATGATGATTCAGAGTTTAAAGTAGGGTTTGTCAAGTATATACGGTCCTAACCGCTCTTAATTTATTCTAGTTAAAAATGCATGTATAGGCAAAAGTAGATTTGTTTTGAGAATTTTATAGTGCCCAGAGCTGCTATAAAAAGAAAAGGTAAATGAAAAAAGCCAGTTTAAACACATTTATGTATACAGGATAATTGTAAATTATATTGCGGACGCTTTAAAAGGAATAGCGAACCGCAGTTTCGTAAAGTCATCATTAACAGATATCTATTAATTGAGAACGTAATATAAACAAAATTGGAATAAAACATCTTTAAAAAATGAAGTAGAGACCAGTTTTTGCACAAACGTACGATTGAATATTCAACAGATTTAGGTTCGATTCCGGCTCGAGGAAATAAAAAAAATATATAATATATTTTCATCCTCGCTCTGGTAACGAAGCGAAGCGCGGCATCGAGTCGCTTTTATTTTTAAGCGTTATATGGAAATGTATAAAAAATCTTATTAAATATCAAAATTAACCTAAAACAGATATTTAAAATAAAAACCGCCATTACCAATTGCATGTCACAGATATGGGTCTTAATTAACAAACAATGGTCAATTAATCTCTTACCTATAAGAATCGACACTGGCTTGTGTTCGTGTATCAGCGTTATGGACAGATGATTCGCCTTCTTGCTCTCTAACGCTTCTATTTCCATTAAATGGAATCCATTGTCAATCTGTGCACACAACGATTACAATATAAAGTATGACATAAACATTTTATTGTTTTAATAGAATAATAGGTGTTGTGGTCGTTCTTTTGTAGATTCTTTATATTAATTTGATTGGATTTGTTTACATGTTCGTTTTGTTGCTGTTTATTTTAATATTATAATTACATAAAATATTTACATAAAGCAAGGATAGTTATATTTACAGTATAAAAGTTACTGTAAGTATAATGATACATATTGAGAATAATCTTATAATTATATTAATACAAATAATTAAAACGTAACAGATCTGCACTAAGAAGATATATAGGAACTGTCTGCACTAAAAAGGTATATAGGAAAATTTATTATAGGTTTAGATCAAAGTAATAGAACCCAAAACAATTATTTTCAATTTTTTTCAGTGTAGTTATAGATGCTGACCTCAGACAGCTTCTTTTTAAGTAACATTTTGCTTTCAACCTAAAGATTAAAAATTAATTTGATTTTTAACTTGAAATTGCTAGCAAAAGGTTGATTTGATATGAAGGAAGTTGTTGCTGTATTATTTTTACATTGTTTTATTATATGAAAAAAGTATTTTTCATAGTTACATAATTTCTTATTTAGCCTCATTATAAAAATTATATTTCGAGGTTCTATATGTAATTCAAATTAAAATATTCTAATAATTTATTTTCAAGTCTCATAAAAATATATCTGGTATTAGTCATATTAAAAAATATGTTAATAATATCAATATCATTAGGTTATCTGTATTGTAAATGTACAAGTAAATATAATTAATGAATACTCACTCTGGTTGGTACTTTCGTTGTTGTTATGAAAACCCTAAATGAAGTTACAATCTGAAAATAAAATTGTTGTATTTACTATAAACTTCAGTAATCTCATTATTATAATATTCTATTATGAATAAGATCATAATTTAGGGTTCAGGCTAAATTACGTAAACATTACATATGTTTGTGCACAAATTTCTCTTAAATAAGTAATATCAAAATTATCATACTTTGATCAGAGCGAGATATCCATTAAATATCTACCTCTGGTCTTCAATAGTTTTTGATTAGTAAGATTTTACTGTTTTAGTTTACAGCATTGACATTGTTTTATATTAAATGACATAATTATATTTGAATGCTAACAAAAAACCAATGAAATTACATTTATACTAATGTAAAAAAATAAAAGGAAGGTTTTATATGATGCAATAATATTATATCATATAGGTCATTTTTTCTATTGAGCTTTTAATTTTAAAATTAATTATAATGAAGATATATTTCAAACTAATTATAAGATATATTAAACAAATAATATGCTTATACAAATTTTTCTTATATTTACACATTTATGCATAAAACTTATAGTTAAAACAAAGTATCTTAAAATAGCAACAGTTCTGCATTGTGGGTGTAAGCTCCATAGGGACTACACATACAAACAACTGGTACATAGATATGAGACACACCTTAGTGACTCATGCTATTGTCCAGAAAATTGATCAGTTACACTGGTTAGAATTTATCATGCAGCATTGTGTATTACTATTTTTTACTATTTTTTATACAACAAAAATACAACAATAAAAATGTGTAAATATTATATTAGCGTGTGTTAACGTGAGTTGCTAGTATTATGATACGGTAGAGTAACCACATTAGTAAATAAACACATTTTTCATTTTTTACATAACAGTATCACAAAAATTATCTTGATTAGTGTAAGATAAGGTTTTAATGTTTACGTAATTATATTTATATACTTAAAATTAAATTAAATTTAACTTACCAATACACGATTATCCACTTTATCACCTCTTGATTCCATACGAATAAGCGATTTATACAGAATTTTAACATTTTTTCCTAAAACATTGCCGATGCTCTCTAAAACAAATAAAGATACGATAAAAATAATATTTAGTAAGTGATACTGATACCGCGACATATTTGTAAACATATTTTTGATACTAATGTTCCACCGGAAATATATGATTTTATAAATATACAAACCGCTTAATTCATTAGATATTTGGGATTTTGTTGACATTTTCGCTATTTTCTTTAATGTCATCACTTTAACAAAAAATATATTTTCTTATAACTAACAACACCCATAATCGTTAGTAAAACTATGAGTAAATATTACAAATAGCTTAAGTTAAACTTAAGATATATAATTTAAGGGAAGAAAAATACATTTCAATTTATTAACTTATAATTTTAGTATTGACTAAAATTCACAACACCAATCACCATACACTCCACATCACAGAATAAAAATTCTGCAAGTACAAACTACGACCTTTCAATTATGTTACGGTATAGAGCATAGATATTACATACTGTATCATGGCAGTTCTCCAAAAAGCACAAATTACAAGTTCCTCATGTTTACTCATAAATAGTAAATTATTTTAAGAAGATGAATAATCTGTTAAACATTTAACTAAATAATAAACAAGTAGTCTCGGCAAGTTTAATCATTAAATGTTTACACTAATAAACTTTAAGAAAAAACATTAAAAACATTAATATTCTACGTGCCTTTTTAGTGTATTTTGAGCTAATTCCTAATAAAAAATATTCGTAATTAAAGTTTTTATTTTTAACCACTTTCAATTAAATAAGTTTATACTATAGCTACACAAACATGGATCGCAAAAGAAGTTTATAAAAATAATGTCATTTATCTCTCGAGTTTTTGTTTTAAATATTGCCACACAACTACATTATTTAACGTACTGCTTATTTTGGGTTATAATAATGTTAGCTGCATGCTAGTTTTATTCACCGACGGTGACGGAGACTTTAGCAACGCAGAGATGAGTCTTAAATTACACTCTCCTAAGTTTAGGACATCAATCGTCATTGTATTTTTATTTACTACCTTTACATTACAAATGTTTTAGTGATCGATAATATATGTAAACTTATATCATGACGGTTGGAACAAAATCTGTAACCAGCACATTTTATGTTTTGGATAAAGTTTCAATATGTTTTAATATAACTACATTATTGATAGTGACGTCGACGAAGCAAAATGGTAAAAGAAGGCTGGTAGAAGAAAATGATTTTATTTGAAAAGTAGCAATGACAATTAGGGATGATAAGACAAATAAAATGGAGTGCCAAAAGCTCTGTTCTCTGTATATTTCACTTCGCACACTGTCACCAGCCGTCAATCTCTTTATATATGCCATGCAAAGGCTCCTCATGTTCTTCGTGACCTTTTTTCCTGTATCATTGACGTTAAATTCGTATATGCGACATGTTTTTTCTTTCTCGCACACAGGCTGAGTTATCTCTATAAACAGACTTTACAACATAGATCCGCTTATATAGTACCGGGGCATTCTTCTAAAATATCACCCCTGCTAAACATCTTTTATTATTTTATAAATGCTCAAAAAAATTCATGCCTGAGGGCCTAAAATTTCTCGTTATCCTTTCTAGGTCTACAGCCTCCCTTACCCATATCATCCTTAGGTCTGTGAACTTTTGCCTTTATACAAAGGCATGCTCCATGCACTTCACTTGGGACTGATAATTGTCCGGGACCTCCTTTGTTTTTTAGCGTAAGTTGCACAAAAGCCAGAACAAGTCCAAGAAGCGTGGCCGTAATTCCATCTGTTCCCAATGGTTACCACATTTTAGTCTTCGTATGACATTATCCACTTCTAGTATGTTAATTATACCATCTGCAACATCAAAACTCGGGGTATGTGTTAAGTGAGGCAGAGGCGTCATTACACATATAGATTATTTTTAATATATATAGAAAATTCTGCTCACCGCTGTAAAGCGTGGAGCAAATTAGCAAACAACCTTGGAAATTACTAAAATCTCGACATTTTATCCTTTTCTTTCCCAGAACTTTCACGCTTCATCTTTATCAGTACTTTAGCGTTTGGTGCTTTTGTATCTTCCCTTCTTCTTTTTTAAAAAGGTTTATCTGAGGCTTCATGATCTTAACATGCTTTCTTGTTTTTCTCTACAGTGTCTTTCACTTCATCATCCCAGTATTTACTAAAACCTCTTTTTCATTTACCATATATTTCGGTCACTGCTTCCCTTATAAAATTCAATCATTTCCATTTCCTGTTTCACAGATGTCTAATATTTTGGAAGCACTTATTCCTCTCTGATCGATGGATCTTAAAACTTCCAGCTTCTTATACGATAATTCGACTGCAAGTTTGGACGCTTCTTGCGGCTGCCTCAAAATGAAAAAAGACTCCTTATTCTGGTAACGACAACATATTGGTCTATTCTCAAGACATCATCCTAAGCACTCGCGTGTCATAAACTTGACCATCATATACAAATCCACTTGGAATAAGTCAATTATACATTTTACGGTACCAATGTAGAAGAATGTGCGAATGGATGTATAATGAGCATCTACCCCGGTCGGACCTTCGAAAACACAGCATCAAAGATACTGGAGGAAAGTCACGTAAAAAGCATGGGGATGCCCCGGAGGGAATGTATGAAGAAGTTGTTGACGAGGTGAAAGAGGTATATAGAGACCGTAGCATTTTGCGCTGCATTCTCTCTGCCTTCCCCACTATTAATACAATGTGAATCTAAGTAAGTATTTAATTTCAAATCAGTTTCACACTGTAACCCGCATACAGCAGGGTAGGCAGAGGGAACCTAATGCTTAAGACACTCTTCTACACTTTCCGTCAAGTTTACATTGCGTGTACTGGATACATTGCGTGTTGAGTGGCAGAATTTAACGCCGCGCTTTGCCAGAGCGAAGAAATGAAAATATAAATGTAAATAAATATTTAATTTTCTCGAGTGGGGATCGAACCCACAACCAGTCGATTTTATAGTAACACTTTATGCCCCTGCACCACGACTGGCCTCTAATATATAATAATATTTAATTTCAATTCTTTACATATATATCATTGTTGGTACCACAGCATCTTTTTCTTCCAGATGCTTATCGTTATTCTAACTTCTCATTGTCCGTATCAACATGTTTTTAACTATTTTTTTTTAAATAAAAAGGGGTAGTTTATAGATGCCACTTCAATAAACGTGCACTATAATGTCCAAGCTGAGATATCTCACTGCAAAATTTCAGATTTGCACGCTGGTTTTAAAAAAGGACATAGTTTTTAGTTAACAAAAAAAATAACAATTTTAAGAGAACTACCAACAGTACAAACTATAAAAAATATACCTACACTCGAATGTACAGTACATACTATTCGAATGTATTTATAGTTAAGCTAAATAATATGTTTTTTTAACAATTTTGATATTTGAGAACTTTTTTTAAATTTAGAATTCAATTTATACATATTAGGGGTCGCAATCCGGGATCCCGGGATTCAAAAATCCTGGGATATCGGACCAAATATAGGTCTTAACAATCCCGGTTTTAATTTTACAAAAAACCGGGATTTTCGATATTTTCGGATTTTAGAAAGTTAAAAGGAAGTTATTATTTGAATTAAAACATGCCTGCTATTAAATTCAGGCTTCTTTAAGATATACAATGGTACATAACATAATGGTACATCGGCAAAAGTAAGCGATGAGTTTTCCTCAAAATTCGGAATTTTACGATATTAACCGAGTTTGACCAGCCAATGAACGCACGTGTTTTTGTTGCACGTCAGTGTTGCACGCTATTCTTGCCCGTCGATGTTCCAGGTGTCATTATTGTTTTTCGTTAATATTAATTAATATGATATAGGTATATGTAATAAACTAACTTCACGCTTTATCCCTAGCGGGGTAGTCAGAGAGAACGGAGCGCTAACGAAACGAACGCTTCGGTCTCTACATACCTTTTTCGCCTCGTCCACTATCATGAATCTCTTTATACATGCCCTTCGGGGGGTCCTCATGCTTTTTACGTGACCTTCCTCCAGTATCTTTGATAGTGTGTTTTCGAAGGTCAACCGAGGTCTCCCCCTACCTCTCTTACCGCTCACTTTTCCATCATAAATCTTTTTTGCCATTCTTTCATCACTCATTCGTTCGACGTGCCCAAACCAGCTGAGCACGTTCTTCTTCATTCTCACCGTGACATCCTCGCTAATGCCTGCCATTCTGTGTACATTGCGAATCATTGCGGATTCGATCAGCTAAGCTGACTCCGCATATCCTACGAAGAGATCGCATCTCCACGGCATTCACCTTTCTTTTGTTCTTCTTCTGTAATACCCACGTTTCGCTGCCATATAACAGAGTCAGTACCAAAACTGCATTGTGTACGGCCAAACGCGCAGCTGTGCTGACGTTTCGCCGTCTCATCAATGCAACTAAGGCTTCGTTAACCTTGTTACCGGCAGCAATACGACTTTCCACATCCAACTCGCATCTTCCATCTCTACTGAACATACTTCCCAAGTATACCACTTCATTCACTTACGTTCTAATATCTTATCATTTACACTGATCTTGCATTCTGTTCTTTCTTCAACTCTTTCAAAGACCAGAGTTTTTGTCTTATTCACATTGAGGCTTAGACCATTACATTCACATCCTTCTTTCAGGGAGGTGACCAATGCCTGCAACTCATGTTCTGATGATGCAATAAGCACTGCATCATCTGCGTACAGCAGGCAATTCACATTCAGGTCACCTACTTTCACTCCCATATCACTTTGTTTCACTCCTTGGAGACAGCTATCCAAATACAAATTGAACAACCAAGCTGACATGGCGCAACCTTGTTTAACACCCGATCGGATGTCAAACCGGGGCGACATGCCAGCTCCTAGTCGCACGCAGGCTGAGCGATCTGTGTAAAGAGACTTTACAGCCTGCAACAAGGGTCCGTTCACATTGTACCGGGGTAGTATCTCCCACAATTTCGCTCCTACAAATCTGACAAACTCCTTTACCAAGTCCAGTCTGGGGCTTCCCCTGATTTCCAGCATAAATTGCACAAAAACCAGAACAAGTTCAAGACGCGTGGCCCACCATATTTGATAATTTCGGCAGTAACTCCATGTGCTCCCGCTGACTTACCCCATTTCAGACTTAGTATTGCACTCTCAACTTCTTTTACACTGATTTCGTCAGAAGCTACATCAAGACTCAGCGTTTCGCTGCTACTTGAGACTGAGGCGTCATCACATTCATACATCTCCTTGTAAAATTCCACCCATCGCTGCAAAAATGCTGCAACATATATATTGTTAAATAATATACCTATAAGATGTAATTTGTAGCAAATTAATATATTTTTTTATTTAGTATATTTGATAAATATTATTACTAAAGTGATTTATTATTTAACTGTTTATTATAATTAAAAATTGTTTTATTTAGTAAATATAATTTAATTTACTACTTCCCTAAAAATAACCTCCTAACTTAACTCTAAAAATAAGAAGAGGCTTGAAAAATTACTAGATTTAGTACAAAAAACTAAAATATCGAAAATATCGAAAAAACCAGGATACCGGGATTTTTCTGAAGTCGATATCGAAAATCCCGGTTTTGCTTGAATTTTCCGATATTGCGACCCCTAATACATATATATTGATATATTAGTTTTTCTCTTAAATTACATGTTAATACAGATGAAATGATACCGTACGTTACTGTTTTTGCGCGTTGAATATTAAGATGAAAATTCATAAAAAATACCTAAACTTGAAAACATTTATTAGCGGCAAAGTTGAAAGTTGATTAACCTTTAGTAGTATTTTTGTAGTAGAATGTGTTTATGTTATTGGTATCTATGCGTAACTGCATCACACAAAATACAGGTATGAATACAAACCGTGAAATGAAAATAGAATCCTACGTTGTTTTATAATGTTTTACCTTTTATGCTGTTCCTGTAAAAGGAATGACACTTCCTTTTATATAAAAAATATTTTAACACTAACTTTTATTTAATTTACATTTATTGACATAATGCATATTTTTTATTTTCTCTATTTACAAGTTATTACAGATATAGTGCCACCTTACGGTACAATACAACCATTGTTGCGTAATATAAATTACGACAAAACAAAAATAATGACAATTACTAAATACAATCTGTCGAAGGTATGTCATAGTCAAAGTCATAATTAATCTGTCCCAGATATAATACAAGAATCTTTGACGGAAATCTAAACAATAAACTGCGAAAAATAAATATACCTGCGTTCAACTGGTAGATTTCATCTTCATTAATTACTTTCATCTGTGGTAAATTTATCCATGCACCACAGATTTTACTTTATGTATATTTAGTATATAGTTTCTACAACTCTTATCTATATTTAACATTATATTGTTACATGTTAGAAAATACTTACCTACCCTACCTATTGGAGTTCTGGTTAATCATAAATTTATAAGATTTTATTAAAACTCGGTTACATAAACTTTTTAGAAATGAATAAAAATTACGAAAGATGTACTCATTGCAATCGGCGTAAATGGCTTGCGACAGGCTGTCTCAGAAAATGGTTGAAGCCAATGGAATGTAAACACTTGCAAAGAACTATTGATACTAAAAGAGATTTTAGCAATACAAACTTAGTAAACTCAGCAATTTTACCTGAAAGAAAATCTCCTGTCAACACTAATAAATTTGTAAAATTTTGGAAAAATAAACTTTTAATAACTGGGAGTGTCAGATCATTACAGAGATACTTTGGTAACAAGAATACCAGTGAAGAATATTTGTGCAATTATAATAAGAGAACTGATGTATCAACATCTTCTGAAAAACAAATAATACATTTAAAAAGTGAATCAAAAAAAGATATTGATTTAGAAAATATACATATGAAATGTCAACATTCTGATGGCCATTCTGTTCTTCGAGGACATCATCAGCATGCCTCTGTTGAGAGTTGTGCCATATACTGCCAACTATCTAAGTAAGTCATATAATTTTTAATTTACATACATTATTATATGGTCTATTATGACATTTTATTATATTGAATATATTAAATTTGATCAATATAATCTCTTATATACATTAAAGATAGGATATTATATTAAAATTTATGTTTTTAACAATTCTCTAAATTTATTATAATTTTTTATTTTAATTTATAAAATGTTGTTGTTTAAGACATGGTTGGTATTGGGGTGGAATAACATCAAGTGAAGCAGAAGAGCTTCTAGCAGGGCAACATGACAATGTTTTCCTAGTTCGGGATTCTTATGATTCAAGACACATTTTATGTGTTTCATTCCGCTGTGTAGGACGTACTCTACATGCTCGCTTAAGACATGCAAATGGCCTTTTCTCATTAAACAATGAAACATTTGTGCCAGCAAATAGAATATCAGAACATTGTGCTACAGTAGATGTAAAGTCAAAATTATTTGAAATGCCAGTAAAACTAGCAAGACCTTTGAACAGGTAAGAATAGTCAAATGAAAAATACTTTTTTATTTATTTATTTTTCAGCTTCACACTGTATCCAGCACATAGCAGGATAGGTAAAGGGAACGTGGAAACCTAGTTGAATGGAGTGTCATTCTTCATTAAGACATTTCCGGTCCCTGCTTTCCACTGATTTCTTCAAGTATTGAGTGGTTGAACTCAATGTCATGCTTTGCCTCATTAGTAGAGCAAGGAAATGAAAATATTAAATATTCAACTCTTAAGTAAAAATTGAACCAACAACCATTATGTTTACAGTTGCACTCTTTTGCCACTGGACCCTTTACACTAGTTATTATTGATAGCTTTCTTTACACTAGTTATTATTGTGTTTTTTTTAGAAAGTAACGTTAATATCTTTTTCCAGATTTGCTAGATTAGATTCATTACAAAAGATATGCAGATTTGTAATAAGGCAGACTGTTTCAGAAGATTTATGGAGCAAATTACCACTTCCTCCAAATTTAATAGCTTACGTCTCTCTCGGTAGTGACTACATAGCCACATTATAAAAATATAATTAATTAAAAAAATATATAAACGTGCCTTAAACTTGTAGTGCACCTTTTGTATGTTAATCATTTTATATTTGTGCAAGACATATCCTTTATAACTATGTAAAATGTTTAAAAATTTTATACATAAAGTCTATTTTAAATATAATAAATAACTGTACTGTGATTAAAATCGCTAATATTTCATTTATAGCTAAAATGAAACAAAGATGTAAAAGAAAAAATATATTATTTATACTATTGCAGAATAATACTATTGTTCATGCTACTGTCTCTTGGTCATAGTTACTTCATTGTATTCATACCTAACATATTTTTTGCCTGTAACAAAATTTGCATTGGTTACTTTATGGTTATACAGTTAAGAAAACATTAAATATGTTATTTTAAACATATAATATTCAATCATTTTACCAACTTAAAAGTTAATTCTTTAATAATATGCATTTATGAGTAAAATTATGGGAAGATATCAATACATGTCCCGGCTTAAAAAATCATGCAATGTGCATGAAATTAGAGGCCAAGTTAAATGTTAAGTAAGGCGTGGTTCTTGACTTCACTGATAAATGAATGGGAGATTCATAAACTGGCACGAGTTTGCTCAGGATAAAGTTGAAGCTCTAAATTTGGCTTAACAAAAATTATCGAGTAAAATTTAGAGATTCAATTTTACCCCAAGTGAACTCAGCACCCCTAATAGATCTCCCAGTGTTTTCGTCGTAATTACCTAACATTTAACTTGGCTCTTATTTCACATTTATGTTTTTTGATGGGATTTTAATTACCGTGACGAAAGCTGCAGTTAAAGTTTGCGGTGCAACCGCAACTGGATTCATATTTAAAGCTATTTGAATCAATTCTGCATCTCTAATTCGTGATTTTACAAAACTTCTAGTTCCTGTACAGTTTTGTGAGGCATCAGTGAGGTAAAATAATTCAGATGCTTTATATATACCAGCTAAGCCCACTCTTCTAATATACCAATTGAACTAAAAGAAAAAAGAAATATTTTATCTAATTTTAGATTGTTGTCATTAATAATATTTTATTAAAAATATTTTTTAAATATAAAATTTCTTACGTCTACGCTGCGGTCGCCCGTATGGTAGCAGATATCATCAACAAGCGAAAGTAGTGTTGCTAAACAGTTAGGAACATTGTTCGGAAGAGCTTGTATTGCCATTGCTTTCGGCCATGTGCTCCTTGAATTAAAATACAATATTATAAAATATAGAACAAAATATTTCATAAAAATTACCATCTCGACCATATTCTTACTTGTATGGCTCAATCATTAGAAGTCTTGTCATTATTGCGTTTTCGATTTCTTGAGCTGGTACTTTTGATCCTTTCAAATCTTCCCTTGGCCACTAGAAAACAACAATACTTCATAAAATATATGTGTATGTAACAAAGAAAATGGCTATAAGAATCATCAGGCCAGTCGTGGCACAGGTGCACAAGGTTGTGGGTTTGACTCGAGGGAAGGGCATATTTATTATTATATCCTCGCTTTTGTAACTTTTCCCAAAGCGTGGCATTGAATTCCACCACTCAACACGAAATACCTCCAGAATTCGTAGGAAAGTGCCTCAACACTTGCATTTGCATTGGTTACTTCTATTCTATTGATTACTGCAGGTTCCCTCTGTCTTACCCTGTTATATGCGGGAGACAGCGTAAAGCTAAAAAAAGTATTGTATAAAAGTACTTATATGAACTTAAAACTTATAAGTTTCAATGAGTAATCAAAATAATATTCTATTCTTCTTCTATTCATATGTAAAGTATTTTTATTATTTTGTTAATTTTTATCTAATCTAATGGAAAGGAAGTTTATTTCTTTCATCATACATTTCTATTTTTACAACTTACGGTTTTCATTTCATCCACTAGTCTTTCATTACATGTGATATTAAAATAATGCACTAAATCCCCTCCTCCATTTGGAAATAATCCGTGAGCAATACCGGGGTAGCCTGCGGCTTCCGCTCCTTGTGCCAAGGCGTCTATTGACCAACCACTTTTTAGTACAAACTCTAAAGCTTTGTTTAAAATACCGTTCTTCACATCTTCTTCATATTGTTTATCCTCTTGGTCAGTGGTAATGGTTTGCAAAACAATTTCTTTACTTGTCGGCTCTTGGCAATATTTTCTTATATTCTTTTGGAAATTATTCACAGGAACGATTGTTATTGGAATAACTAATCTACAATTTGTTCTTAATGCTACAACAATAAAAAATATATTATTATGGTTGGTCATATATAAATTTGTAAAAAAAATATCAGGTTATAAGTAATTTTAATATTAATAAGGAGGAGGTAAAATAAAACAAGTGATACAATATATTTCCTAATTTTATTAAGAATAATTAACGTATGCATAATTAATTACAAGTTACTACTTTTGTTAACAGCAATACACTCAGATAAGCGAGCAACTAAGCCTTCTATCAAATGAAAGGCATTTAATGCAGAATGTATAATTTGTTTCTTATTCTCAACAGGTATTTTGTCCAATACATTTCCACCAACATTAATTGAGACTTCTACTTGTTTTCTAGGCGATCTTTTAGCATTTTCTATATCTCTCAACTTTACTTCATAATGTGCTTTTGACATATTTAAACCAGTTCTTAAGTTTTTCAAGTAATCCTCTTCTATGATGTCAAAATGACCCCTAATTCCAGTTTTGTTTAAAGTGTCTTTCAATGCTAGATATCTTAGAAAGTTCAAAGCAGTTATGATTTGGTCTGCTAGTTCAACTAAATCTGATTCAGCTCCATGAGGTAAATAACATACTTTTTTTACTATACTAATAAGTTGGACACCAGTGAAGCATTCTGGTAACTCTGACTCTTGAAAAGCTTTATCTATGGAGTTCTTAAGCAAAGTTATTGCAAATCCTATTATACCTGAATGGTTAGCTGTATCCAAGATGAATTTGATAAGCATACATCGACCCTTGTAATCAAATTTGTTAATATGCATTGCAATAAGTTTAACTGCCTCCTTTCGTATGTAATCATAATTTGAATAAACAGATATGTTAACTAAATTTTTACATAAGCTATAGTGCACCGAATTTGACAAAACTGTATGATTATTATCATTGGGGGAGGTGCTTAATATTTTTTTACACAAAGCTATACCCTTAGCAAGCGGACCATATTGAACAAAACTTAAAAGATGTACAACACAAAGTAGTGTTGTATCTGCCACATATATACTAGAGTAGACTACTGGTATGGAAAAATCTGGAACTGAAAAGTGCCCTGATAACATAACATAGTACAGGCCTGATAATGTTGTCATATTAATTTTCTCTTTATGTTCATAAGGTGAGAGTTCCTCTTCTGTAAAAAATTTAGATGATTTTTGTTTTCCAGCTTCTTTAAAACTAAGTTCTACATAGTTTAAAAATTTAAATATATTTCTAACCAATACGCAAATATTTTGTAAAATTGTATTAGCAGATGATCTGGCTTCACTATTTGCATTGGAATCAGGATCTAAATCTATATGAATTAATGGTGTACCAAGAAGGCTTATTAGAAATGCAGCCAGTATTTCTTTTGTTCTTTGATTTGCATCTAACATAGCTACTTCATTCACAATAGGATTAAGAAATGGTGATAACAGCGAATAGATTTTAATAATACGCCTAATATTATTGTCACTGTCCAGTAACAATCTCTCTTTCTCTTCCAGTTGATGTTCTGGTATTGGAATATTTTCAACATAAGTACTAATAGAGTTCAAGCACCATTCTAATGATCTACCTTTCTTAGGTAATAGTTTAAGAAGCAGTTGTTGTAATGGTTCTAGTAAAATACCAAATTGTGCATCATTTTTAGCAACTTCTATTTGTTCTATAAATTCAAGGAGAGCTTCTTCTGGTGTTGCTTTTTGGACTATGAGTGATAATAATTCCTCACATGTTCCATATAATGATGGTTTTATTATCATTGTATCATCTTGAATTTTACTAGTTACCACTGATATCAAGTCCCAACAATTGTCTTTAAAACAAGTAGCATATTTTTCTTCAACAGGTACAGCGACGGCTTCCTTATATTTACCAGAATCCAATAGAGATGACACTAAGTCGACAACATCTACATTTTGTTCCATGATGAAAGATGTGGAAAGAAAGCTTGTAATTCCAAACTTTTGGCCTCTGAAATTAATTACGTTTGATGTTATACTTTATGTAAGAGCAGATAATTAGTCATGTTAAGTTCCAATGTTAGGATGTACAATCTTTGCTTGTCCACGATAAATAACGGTTGTTTATTTTCAGTTTATAAAAAAATGCTAACAAATATACAGTGGTACAAAAATATTAAAATGTCGTTGAAATAAACATAATGTCTGACGAATCATGAAATAGCTGGAATAAAACAATTAAATAATAAAACTTACAGCACATAACCCTCGGCAACTTATTCATTGTTATAATATCAATTCACTTAATATAAAATAATGCCGAATTTTTAAATTTTCACTGGGTAGTGGATAGATAACCTTTCACAATCACAATACTACAAATTACTACAGAATACAAATATAAGTATAACTAATAACTTAAATTTTCATATGACATTATAAAGGTATCGAGTTAAATATCGATTATTGTCTAAATGTGAATAGCCAAGTTTTTCCCTAAATGCGAATGGGAATAACTGAATAGCGAAATTGTTCATAATCGTGAGTCTGACACATACGTTTAAGTAACAACTGTAATTAGAAGCATTTTACAAAATATAAGGATTATGTCAATTAGATGTATGAAAACATAAAACATGAAATTTATTGATTAGATAACAAAAAATAGATTAAATGTATACAATTAAATGTATTCCATTATTTGAAGTTGTAACATATATTATATAAAACGACTCCGTTCTTATTCAAGAGTGTAAAAAACATTCCTAATTTTGTCTCTAATCACTCTGTTATATCTTTCTTGTATTACTAACGTGACCATCCTGTTTAGAATGGGACTGTACCGTTTTTCGATTATATGTCCCAGTGTTCTGAAACATGTCCATCTGAAATAAGGAATGGCACCTATATTTGGTCTGTGGAAATAACTTTTTGTGCGATTGTCATAGTGCTGTATGTAGACGGAAACTATTCTAAAAAAACCAAAAGCACGTCTCTAAAAAAACGAAAGCCACCCAAAATTTCCGTCCCGTTTTGAGCCGAACAAAGAATGGTCAGGTTATATTTTTAGCATATACATGAATAATATCCTTTTAATTGAGATTAATTAATTGAGAATTTACCTATTTGAAAGTAAATTATATTTATAATTTACTTTCAAAGTTTCCGTTACAAATATACATAGATAGATAGATACGACTGAAGTTAATAAAAGCGTGTTACCTGTAGTTCTTAATACTAATATTTCTTATCAAATGGTATTAGCATTATATACTATATGAATAACATTCCTTTATTACGACTTATGTCCTCGCAAAGGATTCCAAGAGGAAAATGGTGAGAGGAGGATTACCTCTTTACGCATTAGCGTGTGAATGAGGTATCGTTACCATAAGCATGAGCCGAAAGTTCAAGTTAGTTGGGTAATTTATTCGATACGATACCTATTAAAAGTACTTGATAAGTAAAAGTATCGAATACAAAATATCGAGTACAAAAGTATCGAAAGGCAATGTACTCGATATCACAAAGTATCGATACTTTTTTACTATCTACTGTCTAATTTTGACATTACATTTGTAAATTGACAAGAACATTGATCAATTGATCATTTATATTTACTTATATTTAATTCTTTTCTTTAAAATATTTTAAAAGTAAAGCGCGGATCCTCGGCATAGTATATAATACTCTGATCAATTTTATCGTATATCTATGATATTACTAAATTTATTGTAACAATACATTAAATACACTGAAATATTTTAAAAATGTCAATAACAATCAAGTGTTAAATACAAGTCTTTACTTTTTATGTATAATAATGGCTACAAAACAAAGCAATATATTTTCTAGAACAAAACCAATATTAAATATTTACAGTAATGTTGACCAGGAAGGCAAAGAGGTAATTCTCTAATTCATATTCCTTACTAAGTGTTTTTTATTATTCTTACAAATTTATATTGTAATTGTTAGGTAGAAGTGCGAGAAGACGCTGAACAACTCGTAAAATGGCATGAAATATCTGATGCACTAGTAGCTGCAGGATATTATAGAGCACAACTACAAGGTCTATCTGCATTTGATAAAATTGTTGGGGGTTTAAGTTGGTGTATTGAATTATGTGACATTGATATGGACATAAGCTTACTATTTGAAGAGAATCTCACTATTGGTAGAAAAATGTATGAATTAATATAACTTATTTGATTACTTATTTGAGTAGGCTTCTCTTATTAATATATTTTATTTTGTAGAGCTTTAACAGAAAAAATAGTAAAAGTCTTACCTAGTATGAAGTGCCCTTATATTATAGAACCTCATCAAATACAAGGCCTTGATTTTATCAATATTTACCCTTTGATACAATGGCTTATTAAATACTCAAGTGAATTTAGAGATGCTAAAGAAGATGAATTAAGGAAATTTGCAGTAATGCAATATGATAAAGATTACATTTTTGAATCAGACCGTAGCTATTATATTCAGAATGAGAAAATGTTGAAGAATCTAATTGCAGTACAGGTAATATTAAAAAAAAATGTGATTTTTAAATAAAATTATAGATTTAATAAAGATTTTGTATTTTAGAATCTATATAAACCTTCTAGAGTAAGGAAAAGGAAAGGAGGTTTACCATCAAATGAGCTTGAACAAGTTAATTCAGTTTTATCAGAATATGATCAGAGAATGCTGATGCATGTACCAAACAATAAAGATGATAACAAACAAGATGAAAGCTTAGATTTTCTGGTATGATGTTCAATTTATGTTGTTATATATCATATTAATAGGTTTAACCTTTTGTTGTTTTATTTATTTTTTAATTTTTCAGTATGATTATGAAAAGAACCTAGCAGATCCATCAAATCATACTACTGAAGTAAGTTAAATATACATTTGGTACAAACCATGTATGTGTACACAAGTTTTAAAAATAAGCAAATTTTACAGGCAGAGATACTTCCAAATGATAAAGAAGATGGGGATATTGCAGATACAAAAATACATTATGCTGTATTACAATCTGAACTCACTGGTGACATGCCCAAAGAGTTAGAGCAAAGAGAAAAGGCAAAATATTCTGAAGATATAAATAGATTAAGCAACATTATAAATAATATGGAAAAAGACATTGATGAAGTAAGGAAAGATCATGAAAGCAGGATGGAAAATGCAAAATCTAAATATACAGATATTATTGATAAGTTACAAAAAATTACTAGAAAGTTGATGAAAACGGATGAATATAGGTAAAAAATATGTTGTTATTATACCCATTATGACACTGCAGGCATTCAGTGTTGAGTGTCAGAACTCAATGCCACACTTTGCCTCATTATGAGGGCAAGAAAATAAAAATATTGAATATTTCATTTCCACCAGTGAGAATTGAACCCATTATCTGTTGCATATACAGTTGAATGCTTGTACACTTATCCCATGACTGGCTTCTATAAAAAATATGTTTTTTTTTCTCAATTTCATGCTATATCTGCCTATAGTGGGCAGAGGGAACCTAGTGTTAATGGATTCTGTTCCCCACTTTCATGAGGCATTGCATGATAAATGGTTGAAATAAACGCCGCGCCTGCATTGTTACCAAAGCAAGGAAATGAAAATATTAATAAGTAATAATTTATTCCCCCTGAGTGGAAATCAAACCCATGACTGTTGCCTCCTGTACAGTCACCCATTTGAGCCACTGCAGTATGACGGTCAAAAAATATGTTTTTGTGTGTAATATTAATTCCATTTTTCACAAAGTATTTTGTGTTTTATCTTATCTCTGAGTTATTTCTTCATACCCTGAGAGTTATTGCACAAGCAAACTCACGGTTGTGAATTCAATTCCACTTGTGGGAAAGAAATATTTACTTTTATCAAAATATTGATCTAAATATAGATTGTTTTATTTGCTTCTTTGTAGTGAAAAGAATGTTAAAGATTTTTATAAGTCGCTAAAAGAATTGGCAAAAGAGAGAAATGAAGTCATGAAAGTAATAGAACATCATGGAAAAGAACACAATATGCTTGAAGAAGTGTTGAAGTAAGATTTATACAACTGTATACAAAAATTATTAATAAATTTGATTCTTTTGAGTATATGTATATTTTAAATTAATCAGCTTCATGCTGTATCCCGCACACAGCAGGGTAGGCAGAGGGAATCTAGTGACAGACACTCTGTTCCCCACTTTCTGCCGAATTCTGGAGGTATTGCGTGTTAAGTGGCAGAACTCAACGCCGCGTTTTGCCTCGACACCAGAGCGAAGAAAATGGAAATATAAATTTAAGTAAATATTTCATCTCCTCGAGTGGGGATCGAACCCACAACCAGTCGGTGTTACAGTCACACTTTGTTCCGATGCCCCACGACAGGCATTTTGAGTATATGTATATTTTATTTTTAGATTTAATTTGTAAGTCAATTTCATTTATAGTGGTAGTTAATGTTTTCCATCATCTAATATAGTAATTGCAATATAGTATTATATTAACAGTCAAAAATGTGTACAACATATGTATGTATATATAGAGCGTTCTAATTGTATGTTGTAGGTATTTTTTTATTTTCAGACATTTTCCACTACTTTGATTTTTTTGTAATTTGTAGCAACTTGTAGATAGCTAACTAATATGTGCATAATATATATAATTTTAGTGGGTGTCAATTCACGGGGTGGAATATGAAAGCATCCTCAAAAAATATACTTAATATTTTTACAATTTATAATATTGCAAAGATTCAGGAACAAAAATATATAATATTAGGCTAATTAAGATATCTCTAATAGATGGCGAGAAAATAAACTTTAATGTTGAGGGTTGTTACCTACATAACTCTGTAAGGGTTACAGACAAAAAAAATTGTGTTGAGAGAGAGAACAGACAAAAAGCATTACAATAAAATTAAAAAAAGCATTAGAAGCTACTGCAGCTTTCCCATGCCTATCGCGCTAGAACATACTAATTGATATAAGCAATCAAATTCGATAAAATAATTTTGGTTATTCACTTAATTATAATAATTTAAGAAGGTATTATACTGAAATAAAATTTTAAGTATAATACCTTCTTAAATTCTAAGCATAAGTAATACAAAAAAATATGTGTAAATAAAATTCCTTATTCAAAGAAACAAAAGAATTCCACAATCAGCGTGTCTTGCGTTTACTTTGTGGTCATGTTGGATGTTTGTGTAGCGTGTCGTTATTATGTTCAAAGAAATTTACTTTACAAAGTTATTGTTTTTAAAAAGTGAAGCTTAAAAAAGCATTTTCTTAAAAGTAGTGGTACTTTTAAGAAAATATTATAATTTTTTTTTAGCTTCACGTTATACCAAGGTAGGTAGACGGAACTTGAGAATCTAGGAGCGTTTCCAGATTTTGTCTCTGAGAGAAAAAAAAATTTTTGGTACTTTGTTTTGGTGCGAATATTTAATACTATTTTATATGAGATACGCACAAATAAATTTAGTTCTTGTAACAAACAAGCACCTCAAATTTTAGATAAGTTTTACTTCTAAAATATAGAAATAAAACTAATATCAATAATATATTAAAATAATAACAAAAGTGCCTGTACATTGAATATATTTGCGAAAAAATTATGGAGGTCTTTGTAGTTTTGCGTCTGTCTGTTTGTATATGCGCACCTTTTAAACTATACTTGTTGTTTAGCTATTAAGCTAGACAACTTAGACTGTTACCGCAATCAACATAATCAACGACCACAAACTCGGATTTGACAAAAGGAACTGCAGACCATTCAAGATAGTAAGATATTAACGTCCACTTCACATTTTAAAAAGAAATAACAACAGTTTTAATAATCAATTAAGGACAAAAAAACCACGGACAACAAAAGTCTGTGGCGCATAACAACTCAATTATAAAAAAAAATATCTGGAACAGCTGATGATGAACTATAACAATATTTAATATAAATATAATTATGATAGGCACTTTTTTTGACAAACAAAAAAAAATCGAGAGTCGAAGGGCAGTGGGACAGGGTCTGGCTGTAACCTGAGGTGTTATGATTTTGGGAATATTATGTTACATAATTTTAAATTATAGCTATATTAGCTAAAGCGTGGCGTTAAATATCCCTTAATTGTTCCAAGCATAGGCTTCTCAGTTCGCAATGTAGTGAAAAATAGTGAATGAAATATTTTTTATTTTTATTTTATTTTATTTAATAGGAAGCCAACGTTGTATACAGTAATAATTCTTATGCTAAAAACAAAACAACCTTAAGGGACTACAACATAAAAATTACCGCACTTATAGGCTAACTTGCCATGCATGAATTAATAAAAAAAAAGAACAAACATAATACAAATCATTCTTTGATATTACTTACACTTATTACAAATTATTTACAAATTACTACTTACAAATATTGGATACTTGTATCACTAAATTATCGCTACTTAACACCACACATTTCCAGTTCTCCACACATGGAGAAGGGGCACAATAGTGCGCCTGTAAACGCGACGGGTTGTGGGTTCGATTTCCACTCGAGGAAATGAAATTATTAATATTTTTATTTTCATCGCCCTGATAACGAGGCGAAACGCAGCAATGAATTCTGCACCTCATCTCTCAGTATCTCCAGAATTCGGCAGAAAGTCGAGATCGAAAGTGTCTTAACAGTTTTTAAAGTGTTATTCCACACTTAAGAAAGAAACATATTTATTTAGAAAACTTATAAAAATTTGGACGTAGCCAGGCTCAAAGTATTTCCCTCTGCTTTGCTTGCTATGTCCGGGCTATAGCATTAAGCTAAAAAATAAATAACATATAAAACATTTAAAAATGTACTCTATTAACTCTCAGAACGGCTAAAGAACCAAAAGCACCGGTAGAAGAACAGCCTCTCACTTCAGCGGAATTGAAGGAGTTCCAAGAGAGAGAGAAAAAGTTGAAAGATTTTATAAGAAGTGTAAGAGTAGAGTTGGGACACTTAAACCGACAAGTGTTGAGATACTCTGTGGCCATCGACGAAGTGCCCGGTACGGCGGAACTGTTGCAATACGAGAAGAGATTTGTGGAGCTGTATAATCAAGGTAACATTATTTTATTATTTAATGTAATCAATTTTGTAACTTTTATTATAATATTTGAAATAACTTATAGTATAATATGAATTTAAAGAACATAATCGTGGTCATTAAAATTTGCAATTGTTCTAACGTCAGTTGTCAGGAATAATATACAAAATATATATATATATATATATATATATATATATATATATATATATATATATATTTATGTATGTATAAATTATCATATTCATATTTTACAAATGAGTGATTTTTTTTATATAATGGGTCTTGTACTCATACCTTTCATTCATTTTATTAAGGTCCTATGTTCAATTAGTTAATATATCGCTCTTACTTTTTAATTAACTAATAGTATGTAATTTTGTTCTCTTGTTGCAGTGGCATCTAAACACAAGGAAACCAAACAGTATTATATATTTTACAATACTCTATATGAAGTTAAACTCTATACATCAAAAGAATTGAGTTTACTTAATTCTATACTAGACAATTATGAAGAGTAAGTGTGGTCTTATTTTACCTTTTATTAGAGATTTTCTTATGTCAAATATTTTCTATCTATCTAGCCTTACCACCTATGTAGGAGATATTGCTTAACTGAACTCTGTAAAGCGCTGTGTTTGGTCCCGTCACTTTATATGCAATTATCAATCCCCACAAAATGAAAAGTTATTTAAATATATATTTAAATTAAGAGATTTTACATATTATTTTCCTGAATTAAGATAAAAATCGCGACCATAGTTTTTTTATTTTTTTATTATTAAATTAAAATATGACACAGATATGACGGACGTCATGGCGCAGCCGCGTTACCGCGACAATTGTGGATTTGATTCCCAGCCGGGAAAATGTTTTTCTATATTTCTTCGCCTTGGTAACAACACAAAGCGCGGTATTGAGTTCCGCCACACTCAACACGGAATATCTCCAATTATATTATATAATTGGGTAGTGCGTAGGAACGGAGTATCTTGATACATTGATTTTCTTCGGCTAACCTGCAGTATACCTTCTTACGAGATATATAGCGATAGCAAACGTAACTAAAAACAAAAATATAAAATAACATTATTTTCGTAGCGTGTATAAATTTATTATTGAGATTGCATCATCCAATGATTCATGGTGACGGTTACGATATGTATCATCATAATATGTAAGAATGAAAAGAGTAAAGGAATTTAATTACTATAAAAATAGAATATTATTCAGCTTCACTCTGTATCCCGCACACAGCAGTTTTTATTTTATCTCCTCGAGTGAGGATCGAACCCACGACCAGCCGATTTTACAGTCACACTCTGTGCCCTTGCGCCACGACTGGCCTCAGAATATTGTTAATAATATTATTGTTATATATTGAGAGTTTGCGAGTTGAATGGCGGAATAAGAATGTAAATAATTCCTTGCGTGGTGTAGGAATCCAACCCACAACCGTCACGTTAACAGTTAGACGCCATTGTGCCATTGGCCCATGATGGCCGTACTATTTAATTTTTTTTTATATATATTTTAGAGTCATGTCTTCAGCACGAAAGAGAGAAGAATTTATGGCTCAATTCGAATCTATAGTTGAATGGGTGAACCAAACTGTACGTAAAGTTGAGCAAAAGTTTAAGTCCGAAAAGGAACAGAAGGCAGCTTTACACGCAGAATATTCTAGATTAATGGACGTCCAACGACAATACGCAGCTGCATTGAAGAAATTGGCGGAAAAACATAAATTTGGCAGAGATGAGGATCAATAAACATATATATATATATATTCAAAGATTTTAATATGCATAGTATTTTTAAATAGTTATTATATGGTAACTAACTTTTCTAGGATTAATTACCATATAGTAGTTAAGAATACGTTTTGTTTTCAGAAATATCCTAAAATAGTGGCAAGAGAAACAAATAACCTTAAACTCGTATTGTATTTTAAAAAATTTAAATAATTTCTTTTTCACAGCGATTGGTAAGTTTTTAAAAGATTCGACAGGGAACACTCTTTGCATTAACCCATTTAAAACAGTTTAAACATATGTAAAACTTCATTGTTTATTTATTTAAGAATGTATGTATATAAATATATTTAGTTGAATAAAAAGAATGAAATTTATTAAATAATAAAAAACCAACTGATGTCATCCATCAGTTTATGATAAAGATATTTACTAAGACAAGCTTATTGCTTTATAATTGTTAGCTCTCGAGGAAGTGTTGATCTTTGTATATATAAAGTGTACACGTCATGTGACTTCACAGAAGAGAGAAGATAAAGTCTATTTTGTGTTTCTATCACATCTTGTTTTAATGTTTGTAACTTGTCGATTTCATACTTAGAAATTGACAAGTTACAGACATTTAAGTCGACGGGTCGTGGCCGCCCTGGAGTTAGGCTTTTGCGCCTTGTTTACGTGGCGATAATATGATAAGAAAATTCCTAAAAAGCAATCTATAGTTAGCTACAGGGTGGCCACGACTCGACGACCGTACTGTACTTACCTGCCAACAATTGAGGTAATTATAGGTTAGACAATCGAGTAACAAAAGAACGTATACACAGTTGCAGTTCTTACTGATTTTGGCAACTTGTATGAAAAAATAAGTTTAATCAACCTAGACGAGGGATTTCAACGCATCAGGAAGTTAAAGTTAAATCAAGTAACGTTCCATGAAGTTACACTTTGTCTTTTGTCACTATTGTACCTTTGTAATTGACTTGCTTGATTGCTTTCGTGATTTAATAAAGTTTTTTTTTAAACACGAATATATAGAAATATTGGTAATTTTATATTTACATATTTTAAACATTCCTTATAATATCTAGTCGCTATAGATTACTTTTGATAAGCAACAGCATTATAATGAACGGAATGTTTGATACCACAACCACAAGTTCTACAAATATGTTAGACAAAAACTTTAAGGTGACCTTGAAATCTCAACAAGTACTAAGTTATCTGTATTTTTTGCTAAGAGCATGATTCGGCTTTGAATAATAGCAACAATGTATTAATTACCTGATCCATCTCACTGTACTGGATATCTACAAAAACCTCTGCCTACTTTTACATCAAATTCGTTTTACAACGCAAACGACTGATAGGTGTTTGTAATAGATATTATTTGTTAATTTTATATGGGAAATCAAATAAATAAAATATATAATAATTAAAAATATTTTTTTTATTTCAATAATACTAATTACATATATACATACAATAGTAACCGTTAGATCACAATTAGTTAATTATCGCTGGATCGCGACGCTAACTTAAAATATTGACGTGGACTATCGGCTGTAGTTGCAAATGCAACACAGGCGTATGACAAAACATGAGCATGTCACGAGTCGCGACTAACAATGAATTATTATCAAAGAGTGACCACACTGCTGTGTGAATGGCTTTTGTGTGAACCGCTGTGACCGTGGCTGTTTTTTGCCGATTGATGAGAATTAGTACTAGTTTTCTTGTACATGGTGAAAGATATGAGCTCCCGGTTGGCGTTGGTCATGGCCATGGCGTGGGAGACCACGTCGTAGCCCAGCAGGCCGTGGATCCGGTTGACCACCACCAGGGTAAGACCTTTTTGTGTAACGCGAACTGTTCTCTCCAAGTCCGATGATGTAGCTACCACCATGCCGAATGATGAGTTCAATTCCTGGAATTAAGATTTTTTTTGTTATAATTTAATGTATAGTAAAATATGTCTATTTATCAGTTGTACATGGAAAAAAGATTGAGAGAGATGTTTTATTTTAAAAAAAATATTAGAAATGATAAAAAAATATTGTAAACACCTTTCATGTTATTATATGTTAGTGGACACTATAATATATATGTCATACAAATCCTACCTACAAACTGTATTTAATATTTACATTAATATATATTCACAATTTTTGTTTAAAATTGATTACTCGTGCGATGTAAATGGGAAATAGAAATAGTTTTTTATTTTATTTTTCCCATTTTTAAGAAATAAATTTAATAAACTTAAAAACAAAAACACACCCTAACTAGCGCTGCCCGTTCTTCACTTTTCAGGCCGTAGACCGTAGCACCTTCATCCTTGGACAGATGCGGTGCGCTGAGGCTGCCCATTACCATTATATACGGCATATTTGTTAATGTCTTTATTCGAACACTCACTAGCACCACCGATGGCTCCGGTCGAAACAGATTTGTAACTATAAAAAATATGGTCGACTAACAAAGTTCATTGTAGCAATGTTTAATGTTTTTTATGGCGTTTAATTAAATATGTGAGTGAGGAGTGAGCAGTGGGCACGCGACGACCGCGGCCGCGACAGGTTGTAGTCTCGTGTGTGAGTGAACTCTGCCGGTACGCGGTACGCCGGGGGGGCCGGGGGCCGGGTGTGTACCTGTACGTGACCGCTGACGTCGTAGCGTGGCCTTCACGGGTGCTTGACTGCTTACACGGCTCGGACTCGCTACTGACTTATCCCGTATTTATAAATCTCTCTCAGGTCTAAGATGATCTAAGGCCGATCTCGAGATGCTGTTTACGTGCAATGGTATGTCAATTTATCAATGAAAACGGTATCTCGAGATTGATCTTAGACTTGAGAGCGGTTTATAAATTGCCTCAGCAATGTTAGCTGTAAACCGCCGTGCCGGTAAAATCATTGCGGCAATTCAACTTATCGTTATTTATTCTATGCACGCGGGGAGTACCTGCGTTATGCAAGATTGTATGTTTTATTTATAAATTCAGCGTAAAATATCTTATTACGTATGTATTTAGTTCGTATGAATTTTTAATATAGACAATACGTAATACTGCGTACTCTCTGTTGAATTGTTGGGCAATAAGAGACAGGTAACGTGACCAGACGTCCCGTTTTGAACGGGACTGTCCCGTTTTTCGCTTGTGTGTCCCAGTGTCCCGAGACATGCCACCGGGATGTACAAGTGTCCCGTTTCGGAATGGCATGTAAATTTAGTTGGTCGAAACAAGTTTCTTCAGGATTATCGCAGTACGCTATTTAAAAAAAAACGGAAGTTTTAAATTATTTATTAAAGTGTCAATTATATCTAAAAAAAGACGAAAGTGCTATCAGACGTCGAGATAAAGCTGTTCTAAAAAACGAAAGCCATCCTCAAAAAACAAAGGCACAACTCAAAAAAAAACGAAAACTACCCTAATAAAATGAAACCCACCATACAAATTAAAATTAACTATAGAGAGATATTTAAATAAGATACGCGTATCTAATTTAAATATTTGGTTCAATTAAAAAAAATGGAAAAAGGTACAGACAACAGAATCAAAGACCCAGTAGGTACAGGTGCGTAATATTTGATTACATAGCTGAATAAGAAAAATAAAAATGACAGTGTCTTATGTCGTTAGTAACATCAAAACGCTGGGTCATTTCCATTATTACCATTTGTTTTGAATTCTATAGTTTGTATACTTAAAATGAGTCATTCTATGAGCAGTCCGCGAAACATTCAGTTAAGTATGTTATGTTTATAGAACATGTTCCATTTAATGTAGGTAGGTTACCTACTGACTATAGAATTTTCTCTATTAAAGTCATAACTTTTATTTAGTTTTCGAGACCTACCAAAAAGCTCGGCTGGTGTTTGTCCAGTCGATGGCTGAACTGGCGACGAGGTCGACTAATGTTAAATGTCTGGAGACCGCTGGGGTATTAGGTAATAAGTTGTTACAATAAATTATCTGTATTTCAATTTGTAGCAACCATTGGATTATATTGAAGTTATATATACAAAGCTTATGTTTTTATTACGAGTTTATCCAGTCGTGGCACAGGGGCACAAAGTAATAGTCACTGTAAAAGCGACTGGTTGTGCGTTCGATCCCCACTCGAGATTAAATGAATTTATATTTCCATTTCTTTGCTCTGGTGTTGAGGCAAAGCGCGGCGTTGAGTTCTGCCACTCAACACGCAATGCCTCCAGAATTCGGTGGAAAGTGGGGAACAGAGTGTCTTAACACTAGGTTCCGTCTGCCTACCCTGCTGTGTGCGGGATACAGCGTGAAGTTGGTAATTTTTTTTTATCAAATAGACAATAGGATAATTTGCAGCAGGTATAATATATTTGACGCTATTGTAACATGAAGGTAAACACGTTGATTTTGACTTCAAATATTATTCTGAGACAAGAAATAATAATAATTATATTCTATAAATAGAAGGAACGTAGATAGTATTAGTAATATATTACTAACATACTAATTGGCAATTGCTTTAAATTTAATACATGGAAAAAGCGAAATAAAAATTTGCTGTAAAATTAAGAACAAACAGAATAGAACTATTTTTTTTATATTACTATAATATATATTTAAAAAAAATAAAAATGAAATCAAAAATGTTTATGTTTATAGAATTGCTCCGTCCCCTAGTCTCCGACACGTGCAGCACGGTGCGGCAGTGCGCGGTGGTGGCGGCGGCGCGCCTCGCGGAGCACGACGAGGGCGTCGCGCAGAAGGTGCTCGACGGCGGCATGCTGACCATCACTCTTGAAAATTTACATAAGTATAACGTACGGCTGCGTTGTAACTACTTATCTATGTATTTTGAGAGTAATACTTTATTTAGGACGTCACGCTACCATCGCACCTAGTGGCGGTACACAACGCCGCGCTTTACCTCTACACCAGAGCGAAGAAATAAAAATATTGTAAATATTTCATTTCCTCGATTGGGAATCGAACCCACAACCTGTCGCGTCTGCAGTCACACTTTGTGCACCTGTGAGACTGCGCCATGATTGGCATTCACTCGCCTGTGTAATATTACTTGATGCAACTATGAACAAATTAAGTGGTAAATAAAATTATCTATAATTAGATCTACCGGCATTACATAATAGTTAATTTTCAATATATCTCCGTACTATTTGTAAAGAGAATCTTTATGTATCTTCTATTTATTTACGGAGCAGGTAAATAGGACCTAAGTAGTCTTAAAAAACTCCACTGTTCATATTGGGCCGTTTAATAGACTTTATAAGTTTGTGTAGATGCCAGTCGTGGCGCAGCGCACGAAGTGTGACTGTAAAACCGACTGGTTGTGGGTTCGATCCCTACTCGAGGAGATGAAATATTTACTTAAATTTATATTTCCATTTCTTCGTTCTGGTGTCGAGGCAAAGCGCGGCGTTGAGTTCTGCCACTCAACACGCAATGAATTCCAGAATGAAACTCCAGAATTCGGCAGAAAGGTTCTCTTCCTAGGTTCCCTCTGCCTACCCTGTTGTGTGCGGAATACAACGTGAAGCTGATAAAAGAATTAAAAAAAATAAGTTTGTTAATTTGGTGGCAAAAGTCAAAGCAAAGCGTAAATCGCTTCGTCTCTCTTACCTTTTCCAGCATGTGAATATATTTATATATACATAGGAAAGTCCAACCATGCTCATATTGCATAATATTTTTTTTTATTAACCGCATCACAATTTTTTTTAATATATTTATATGTAATATAGAACTATTTTCTGTATTATAGGTTTACTACAAACGATCAGCACTGTATCTCATCAGATCCATAGCGAAGTAAGCGTTTCTTAGAAAAACTACTCTTAGAAATTATGATATTTTAATTGAATGTAGAAAGAAAAAAATATTTATGCACATATTACAGACATAACGAGGAATTAGCTTCTACTATTGTCAGACTGGGTGCGCTAGAACATATTGTTTCGTGTTTAGAGGATTTTGATACCCAAGTAGGTGTATTTACATCACTATATAAATATTATTTTTTTCAGTTTCACGTTGTATCCCGCATTTCGTGCTGAGGGGCGGAACTCAAGGCCCCGCTTGGTTTCGACACCAGACCGAAGAAATGGAAATATAAATTTAAATAATTATTTCATTTCATCGAGTGGGGATCGAACCGACTGGCCTCGACATGACTGTGTCACTATATATAATAATAATATTATTATTATGTCTGTAGATTTGTCGTAATAAGTATATTTTAAAATAATTTTCTAATTTTATTTTTATATAGGTTAAAGAGAATGCAGCGTGGGCATTGGGTTACATTGGAAAACATAGCGAGTACATGGCTGGACTTGTAGTTGATGCGGGTGCTTTGCCGTTATTAGTTTTAGCTTTTCAAGAACCTGAAATAAGCTTAAAACAGGTGTTTCTTCAGTTTAAGTAATGAAAATTTAACTAAATATGTATCTATGATAAATGTAAATAATAGCCTTTCTTTTTCAGCTTCGCGTTGAATCAAGGTACGCAGACAGAGCCTAGTTTTAAGACACTCCGCCCCCCACTTTCAGTGGAATTCTGGAGGCATTGAGTGTTGAGTAGCGGCGCTCAATGCCGCGATTTGCATCGACACTAGAACGAAGAAATGAAAATGTAAAATATTTCATTTCCTCGAGTGGTGATCGAACCCATAACCTGTCGTGTTACAGTCACCCGTTTGTGGTCCTGTGTCGTACGACTGGCTAAACTCTTAATTTTTTTTACATATCTAGATAGTAGCGGGTGCTTTGGTCGACTTAGCTCAGCACAAACCTGAAGCGGTCGTAGACGCGGGTGCAATTTGTCATTTAGTGCGTTCCCTGGAAAATCAAGACCCAAAGCTAAAGGTTTTATTAACTAATATAAATAGTTGTAAATCGCATCATATGTCGGTGCATTAATTCTAAAAAGAAGTAGATATAAGTAGGTACATCTATTATTTTCATACGACAATAAAAAAATATTATATATATTTTTTGATAATTCATAATTATAGTATAATTTTATTATAACTTCCACAATTATTGAAAAAATGCATTAGGTAATAGTTAGTACTAGCATGAATTCATCATGCCTAGAGGTACGGAATTTTCGCAAAAAAAAATCACCAATTTCGCATTTATATTTTTCAAAATTTTAAAATTTCGCATAAATTTCGCATTTATACTTTCGAAATTATAAAATTTGGGTAAATTAGGTATTTATTAAACAAAAATACTTGTTTAGTAATTTTATTACTAAATATGAAAGTAAAATTTAACAAAATACAAAATTTCAAAGTACAAGTCTTAACATTAAACAATTTTAATTAATTAAAATATAACATTGTAGAAATTTCAAGATTCGACTCCTTAAACGTCGTTCTTCGGTCTGTTACGACGACATTGTATATACTGAAGAAGTGTTAGGCGTCCACGCTGTTGGTTGGACTCCAAATACTCTGTAATGCTGCTTCAGCAAACGACGGAAAGTTGCATTTGACAGCCAACAATATGTCCTTTACATTGAGGTTTTCATTTATATTAATAGACCGAAGAATTAACCTGTGAAAGTGCGCATACCCATTAATTAGCTCATTTTGAGAAAGTCCTTGGAAAAAAGGAATTTTCGAAAAACTTTCTAGCAATACGTTTATATTTAATTTGGTTGAACTTACAGCCACAGATGGGCAAAACAATTGGCCAATGTGAAAGAAAGCCTCGTTCGTCTTATATTAGTTATAGAAGGTTTATAGAACTGTTATGAATACGCATGTTATCTAGCTCATAAACTTATAGAGCATTTTAACTAATGAACGTTTTAAACGTTCTATAAGGGTTTTTTATGAATAAGGCCGTAACAATCCATCATACATACATTTCGCATTTATTCGCATTTATGTGTAATTTTCGCATTTATTCGCATCTATTTCGTAAATACGAAAATTCCGTACCTCTAATCATGCCTTCACACTCATAGGTTCAGGCCATTTCACAGATAACACTTTAGACATTTAGACAGAGAAAAAATAGTGTCAAAACACTCAGTTCTTCACTTTCTATTTGCACTTTACTCGACGCCTCATTTTATCTTACCAGAGCCAGGTAATAGTGAGGATTGAACCCACAAACGTTGTGTTTACAGTCTGAAGCTGTCCCCTTCTACACTATTAAAGTCTCCCAAGAATTTTTCTAAAATGATTTTATCGTGAGGCCGTTGTGACGCATTGGCATCGTGTGACTTTAAACGCGGCGGTTGTGGATTCGATTCCCAATTAATGTAATATTTCATATCCTCGTTCGTGGCGTAGAGTTCCTCCACTCAAATTATTAAATGGAATATCGTAAGACAAGGTATGCTATGCCTGCCTATATGCGTGATTCAGCGTGAAGATAAAACAAAATATGAATCATTTTTGTTGAGGCCAGTCGTAGCGCAGCGGCACGAAGTGTGACTGTAAAACCGACTGGTTGTGGGTTCGATTCCCACTCGAGGAGATGAAATATTTACTTAAATTTATATTTCCATTTCTTCGCTCTGGTGTCGAGGCTAAGCGCGGCGTTGAGTTCTGCCACTTAACACGCAATGCCCCCAGAATTCGGCAGAGTGTGGGGAACGGAGTGTCTTAACACTAGGTTCCCTCTGCCTACCCTGTCTGCCAACCTAGTGTTGCGGGATACAGCGTGAAGCTGATTTAATTTTAATTTTATGAATCATATTATAGCGCAGTACACTATGCGCATTGAGCGCGATAGCGAGCGCGCGGCCGGAGCTGGCGGAGGCGGTGGTGGCGGGCGGCGCCCTGCCCCCCGCTCTGCTGCACACAGGCCACGACGCCGCGCCCGTGCGCCGAGCCGCCGCCTGCCTCCTACGGGATGTCGTCAAACATTCTGTTGAAGTTAGATCGTTTTAGTCTTTATCGTAACGATATTTTTGTTAATGTTTTACTTTTGACACACTTAAAGCGATTTTCGGATTCATTTTTACTTTTGTATTTTTTTGTAAATATACTTTCAAGGGAAACATATATGTATGAAGACTTGCTTCATATATGTATGAAGACTTGCTTTGCCAAATCCTCTGCTTTACGAGAGTCCGGAATAGTCTGTAAAAAAATTATAATCTTAAATCTATATATAAAACATTCGCGTTTTCGAGTACTATACCTAGTACCATAGGTAAATAAAGGTAGAAAGCAAAAATTTAGCACAAGGGTTCTTCTAAGTGCCTTTCACGAAATTTTTACGGGAACAGAAATAATGGAATTCACAAGTTCATTACGCAAACTAAGTTGCGGGCGACAATTAGAACGTATCAGAGGCTAGTCATACAAAGTGTGACTGTAAAATCGACTGGTTGTGGATTCGATCCCCACTCTAAGAAATAAAATATTTATTTTCATTTTTTCGCTCTGGTGTTGAGGCAAAGCACGGCGTTGAGTTCCGCCACTCAACACGCTAAGCCTCCAGAACTCGGCGGAAAGTGGGAAACGGAGTGTCTTAACACCCCTTCTCTCCCTCTGCCTACCTTGCTGTTTCCGGGATACAGCTTAAAGCTCATTTATTAAAAAAAAATTAAATTAAATTAGCTTCACGCTGTATCCCGCACACAGCAGGGTAGGCAGAGGGAACCTAGTGTTAAGACACTCCGTTCCCCATTTTCTGCCGAATTCTGGAGGCATTGCGTGTTGAGTGGCAGAACTCAACGCCGCGCTTAACCTCGACACCAGAGCGAAGAAATGGAAATATAAATTTAAGTAAATATTTCATCTCCTCGAGTGGGGATCGAACCCACAACCAGTCGGTTTTGCAGTCACACCTCGTGCCGCTGCGCCACGACCGGCCTCATTTATTTCTTTATTTATTTAATTAGAACGTACTTGTATAAGTATGTAACATATAGGTTTATGTGGTTTCGAAAGAAAACAATGTGATGTCACTTTACTAATTACTCAATTCTCTATGCGTTATGCAAAACATAAAATATTTTAAAAATCTAAGTCTTTCGTACCAATTTCAGGATTCTACAACTTGTAAAATTTGAATGATTAATTAAATATTAACTAATATTCCATTTATTCTAGTTAGCACAATTAGTTGTAAATACTGGTGGATGTGGGCCTTTGGTTGAACTGCTATCAGAAAGTACTGGAGCTCGAGTGCCCGCCTGCATGGCTTTAGGTTACATTGCTGGACAATCCGATCAGTTAGCAATGGCTGTCATAGAATCAAAGGTTATTTGATAGATCGATTCTGTCTATTAAGGAATAGTAATTAAAAAATAAGGTGAAATGTGAACTAAAAAAATGTTTACAGTACGAAGTATCTAAAATTATTTGTGACAGTTGACATCATTATTATGATGTGGAAAATTGCAAAACATTCATATTCCAGGAGAAAGTGTTGCAGCTTTATGTTTTATCTAGCATTAAGAACCTAGATAGAATTAGGACACTCTATTTAATATTATTTTGAGGCCAGTTGAGGTGCAGTTATACAACTGTGTGTCTGTGAAAGCAACAGGTTGTGGGTTCGATTTCCTCCCGAGGAAATGAACACTAGGTTCCCTCTGCCTACCCCGATATATGTAGGTTACAGCATGAAGCTAAAAAAAGAAAAAAATATATTATTTCTCTGATTTGAATTGGAATTAAATCCACTACTGTTGTGTACTGTTAAATGCTGTCCTACTGCAACACAATTGTCTCATTATAGTTCTGAATAATTAATATTTATTAATTATTATATTACATAACATTTTTATATTAAGTTAGCAATATAAATTGCACTCAGGCTGTGGTAGTGTTGGTAGAAATACTCCAGAATAGTGAAGCAGAAGATGCCGAATTGTGTGCTGTAGCGTGGACCATAGGACACATAGCAAAGCACTCACCACAACATAGTCTTGCCATTGCTGTTGCTAATGCTCTTCCAAGACTATTACAAGTACATAATTTATCATATGTTAGCAATAGATAAATATATTGTGGGCCTATAATTTTATATACTTGTGTCATGTAATTGTATTACAGTTGTTATAATGCACCACACTAATACAGTGAATAATTTATACAGACCTTCTGGATGTTATATTTAGAGAAATATTAACATTCTGGGATTTTTTAGATATCTGCTGTATTATACTGTACCCCACTAATAATAGGATGGGCAGGGGGAACCTAACCTAGTGTGGTTTTTTTAATTAAAAATCAGCTTCACGCTGTATCCCGCACCCAGCAGGGTAGGCAGAGGGAGACTAGTGTTAAGATACTCCATTCCCTACTTTCCGCCGAAAATCTGGAGGCATTGCGTGTTGAGTGGTGGAACTCAACACCGCGCTTTGCCGCGACACCAGAGCGAATAAATGAAAATATAAATTTAAATAAATATTTCATGTCTTCGAGTGGGGATTGAACCCACAACCAGTCGATTTTGCAGTCACACTTTGTGCCACTGCACCACAACTGGCCTCAAACTGACTTAATGTATAAATAATTGAATAATAGAGGCCGGTCGTGGCGCAGCGGCACGAGGTGTGACTGCAAAACCGACTGGTTGTGGGTTCGATCCCCACTCGAGGAGATGAAATATTTACTTAAATTTATATTTCCATTTCTTCGCTCTGGTGTCGAGGTTAAGCGCGGCGTTGAGTTCTGCCACTCAACACGCAATGCCTCCAGAATTCGGCAGAAAGTGGGGAACGGAGTGTCTTAACACTAGGTTCCCTCTGCCTACCCTGCTGTGTGCGGGATACAGCGTGAAGCTAATTTAATTTTTAATTTTAATTTAATTTATAATTGAATAATATCAACATTTAGTTATACACAAATCCAAAATCATCTGGAGAAGTGAAGGCTAGAGCATCATGTGCTTTAAAACAATCATTGCAATGTTGTTTGCATCGGCCAGCCCTGGAACCATTATTACATGCTGCCCCTGCATGTATTCTCAAGTATGTTTTAGCACAATATGCAAAGGTATGTATTAATTATTACGAATTGTCTAATTTTATTAAAATCACTTGACTTATTTACTATATTTACTACACATTAATATAAATAAAAGAAATAGCTTATATCACAGATTCTTAATATAAAATATTTCTAAGGTTTAATATACAGGTCCATCATCTAAGTTATCATCTTCATCTTCATAGTCTTCACCATTGTCAAAGTAGTTGTTAGCATAGTCAGTTCCATCATCAATCTCTTCTTCTTGTTCTTGTTCATCTTCAAGTTCTTCATCATTATCTTCATTTTCTTTTTTAACTTCTTCAGTTTCATTAGTTTCCATTACATCGTTCGTATTATCTTGAGATTCTTTATTTTCTAAAGTTTGTAGTCTCTTAGCAATATCGTTAGGGTCATTTAATTTTCGCTTTCGGGCTACAGTTCTAGATCGTCCTGCGTGTGGTCGCAGCTCTGGTGGCATGTTAGCCCACACACAATCTAATGTTTTTCCTTTCTTTGCGTCTAAAACAAGAAGTTTATACTTATCAGAATAGCGTTCAATGCCATCAGTTTGCGTATTTGCTTTGACATATGCTGGAGACTCGTGTAAATATTCTATAAATTGATCCCTTACTATAACCATGTAGTCAGTGGCTGCATCACAATTTAATGGTAATGGTTTCGTTTCTAACTTTGGAAATAGAGGTGGAGGAGCTAGAATTTGTGGATTGTTATCCCCTCTGTTTATGCCAAGAGTTTGCATCTGTTCGTGCGTCAATGATCTATTGTTACTGCCTCTGCCTCTACCTCTTCCTGCCATTTTGACATATATAATATATATTTTTTATTTATAACAAAAGTATTCAGTTTACTTTGAAAATTAAGAATTAGGTTAGATTTATGTTGTGATTTTCACTTTATTTGTCAATTGTCACTTGTCAAACATGACAATAGTATAGACATAGAGTACAATATGTTGATGTTCCTAGTATGACTGAAGTGAGAGGGAATGGCCAACACACATGAATTCCCATTTATAGATAGTGGCGATTACTACTAAATACAATAATTTTATACGAGTTCCTTTACTCTTAACAGATATTACCAAATGACGCTAGAGCAAGGAGAATGTTCGTAACAACTGGTGCTTTAAAGAGAGTTCAAGAAATCGATTCAGTCCCAGGAACATCCTTGAAAGAATATATAAATATGATAAACAGTTGCTTTCCCGAAGAAATTGTTCGGTACGTTGTATGTCTTGCTGAAGACAATTTATACAATGTTTTGTTACTTTATCTTAAATAATTTGTGTTTATGGTGAAATCTAGTCGATAGTAAAAGAGCTTAGGCAACTAATCGATAATAAATTAAATTTAATGTGTACTTTAAAGGTACTACACACCTGGATATTCGGATTCTCTTTTGGACAGAGTAGAAGCGTACACTCCTCAGGTTAATATAAAGGATAATATTAAGTTGATAATATTAAAATTTATAAGAAAGGTACTTAAAAGTAAATTCAATTGTTTTATATATAAGAATGAAATACTAGTGATTATGTAAATAACTAATAACAACTAATATATTGTTTTTTTTTTTTTAACTAATAATTTAATTTTACAGATTCCAGAATTATTTACAGATCGAGTACCAAGCGATTGTCAAAGCGAGTTATCTGTAGACAATGAAAAATGAAATAAACTATTGTCTACTATTAATTTATATGTAATTGTTCTATAAATTACACATTTTTCTTGATCATTGTCCACACTAGTTTTTGAACTCTAACGGTTCTTCCTCCTATAGCAGTTGTTTCTATCGCCATTGACTGACTGATGACACTGTAACTAAAATTATTTTTTAAATAAATTTAAATCTTGTAAATTAAAATATTAATTTCAACATAAATAATGAATTTTGCTTACTTGAAATCTAATTGACATAAAAAATTTAAAAGCCGCACGCCGGGTATATCAGCTTCAAAAGAATCCCCTATATTATTGCATCGTATATTTTTTCCATTTAATTTAACAAGTAATTGATGAACAACGGTTAACGGCAAGCCCTATAAAATATTGTGATTACATTGTATAAATATATATATATATTATAATCAGTTGACACATGATTTGTAATTTTACTTCTTGTTGTTATTATTTTCTTTTATAAACGAATCAGAGGCCGGTCGTGGCGCAGCGGCACGAGGTGTGACTGCAAAACCGACTGGTTGTGGGTTCGATCCCCACTCGAGGAGATGAAATATTTACTTAAATTTATATTTCCATTTCTTCGCTCTGGTGTCGAGGTTAAGCGCGGCGTTGAGTTCTGCCACTCAACACGCAATGCCTCCAGAATTCGGCAGAAAGTGGGGAACGGAGTGTCTTAACACTAGGTTCCCTCTGCCTACCCTGCTGTGTGCGGGATACAGCGTGAAGCTAATTTAATTTTTTTAATTTTTAATTTATAAACGAATCAAAGAAATTTTAATTTTTTAATTGACTTTTTTTCTTCTAAATAGTAAAATGTGATTTTGAGTAAATATAAGCTTTTTAATTAAAAAAAAATGTATTACCATTATTTTACATGTGCTTTCTTCAGGTGACTCAAATTCAGTAACAACAATATAATGCATTGTGAATAAACTACAATTATTCTTTAATAATTATTTTATGACATTTTTGAAACAAAACTGCATACAATATATACTAAAAACAGCGGATGTGGTCATATTATGGTTAACATTTCCGATATGATAAAGAGCCACTGACATACATATCAAGCATTTTGACTTCGTTTTAATTACAATTATTTTGTCTCAAGATATTAAAATTGGTGTAATGTGTAGATATATAACAAAGAATTTATGATTTGCAGCACTACTATAATTACAATTATAAAATCATTAAGGGGTTTTTGAATAAAAACTGTGATGAAATAGATACTAGTCTGGTAAAGAAAATTGTATTCCATATTTTTAAAGTGTATAACAGCTTTTTTATATGAAATGTTTGTTTACTAATGCTAGGCTTTTTTCATATAAGTATTCGAACTTATTCTAAACATCAGATTTTATTAAGTTTTTAAACTACTGGATAAAAGGAGGTTTTAAGACAAAAATAAATAGGAATTTCTGGCAATAAATATATTAAGTTTTATTTTCCATATTATACGTGATGTATAGTAGTCATTAATATCGACGTTGCTCTCTTCAAATGCTGTTTGTTACAACACCCATCGGTCAAGGAAATTTATTGTTACCTGGAAAAGAAAATAACTAATTAAGGCTAACAATTGAGCATATTATAAAATTTTGTGTTTTAAAGTATTTATCAGTTTTATAATATCTTCAAGAGAATGTTCTAGATATATGCTTGTCATATAAATCATCATTTAAGATCATTGGTTCCCAACCAATGGTCCGTGGACCAGTAGTGGTAGCGCAGCAGCTAAAATATGGTCCGCGAATGATTTAAAATATTGGTGTTTGAGCAAAGTCTGTCTACAGTTAAGTTTCCTCAGTAAAACATAAAATATTTTGACATTTAAATTTAATATACTTTGAAATTCATTGATTTTTTATATTTACTTAAAAAGTAAGATATTTTTTAACTTTTGACTTTGAAATTTTTTTTTGTTTAATTATTAATTTATTTTCATTATACGTACAAAGTTGTCCCTGCTAACAAGAATTCTATAAAAGTGGTCCCTGATCAAGAAAAGATTGGAAATCCCTGTTTAAGATTCAAAATCTAAATATTATTAGATAAATTCACTGAAATAATAATATTAAAATATTTTTTGTGCTTGCAAATTTATCTAATAAGGGCTAAATAAGTTAAGTTTTATTAAATAAGCGCTAAATTTATAGCAATTTACAATGAATAGGAACAAAATAACATTTCACAATAAAAAATATAACGATTAAGAGTATTATTTCATGTAATAACAAGTTCTTTATTACTTCAAGCTTTATTCTGCATAGCAGGTAGAGACTATTGAATTACTCTATTTTTTACTTTCTGCCAGAATTCGAGAAAGAAAATAAAAATCTCATCCCTAAGTATGTGTCAAACTTGCAAACAACCAACACCTTTGCAGTCACAACACACTATATATTACACAATATACTATATAAATAATCCAATTACTACTTTATATATATTTACACAAAACTATTTTACCTTATATCACCATATTTTGTGATTCATTGTTTGCTTGTGTTGAACAAGTAGGTGACGAATTGAGCTGTAGCAAAAAAAAATATTATTAGAAACAAATCTCATGTAGTTGGACATGATATTTAATTGGAATATTTCAGATATTACCATACCATATTTTCCCCATGGTTTAGTGAGACAGGGATAACTTAGTAATTCATCATATAAACATTAAATTTACTAAATAATTCAATTTCTTTTTTAAAACAAAGTGTTTCTTTATAAGTCAAATCAATTTAATGTGGTAAATGCTTGTTGGCTTAAATTTTTACTTGAAATCTGTTAAATCATTATTAATTATACTATTTACACATACGATAAAAAAAGAATTATAAAATCTTACCCTATAAAATGATGTGTCACTTCACATGCTGATACAGGTGTGACGTGTGATTAACACATTACCTATAAAGTAAAAAAAATATAGATTAGTAAGTTAAATGCATAGCATATTATATAATTTTTATTTTTGGCCAATTATTCAGTTGTTACCATACCATATTTTCCCCACGATTGAGTGAGACAGGGATAACAGTAATTCATCATTTCAGTTACAATTATTTAAATAAATATGTAACATCAATATTAAAAAGAAAATTTAAAAATAAAAAATATACATACTAACCATTCATTGTGAATTTGGTCGTCTGGAATTGCTGTAGAAAAAAGAAAAGAATGCTGTTGTAATTTTTTAAATTAATTACTCTTTAATTAATATACATAACACACACTATCAGTAAAAATTTTGCATCAACAATTATTATGATATATGCTTGTTAAAGTTACCATCATTTAGTAGCTTCAAAATAAAGAGATATTATTTTATTTTAAAAAAATACAATTATAATATTACCTTATTAAAATATGCCAAGCTTTATAAATATGGAGGTCACTTCAAATGATTTAACTTAAATATATCTGAAACAATAAAATATTAAATCAGTAAGCATTGATGCATAAAATGGTAGAAAAAATAAAAAATGGTGTAAAATAATCAGAAAAATCAATCAACATCAGTTCAGACTGGGGCGATATAATATTCATCATGGAATTAAAGATTACTAGGCAAAGATTAAATTGTGAACTGGCTGGAAAATAATAAAAAATTGCTTAAAAAATATTTGTTTACTTACATTAATTTTGTTAATATTCTTTACTAATATAAAAAAGTTGAAGAGTTTACTTGTATTATAAATCTGATCTCTGACACTACCAGTTGAATATGATAGCCTCTCTAATATTACCCTAAGAACTAAAGATTTTGTTTAATTAAAAGATTTAATAATTAGACGAATACATATATGTATATTGATTGATACATATTTGTAAATCTTCAAACTCAACAAAAAAAAGATATTGAATAAAAAAATGTATTAACATCATACCTTATTAAAGTTAGTTATTCCTTGTTTTATAATTAATAACATATCAAACAAATAAGTTTTATTTGCATCTGAATATATCTGAAACAAAAGACCAATTAAATATGCAAGTACAGATTATAATTGCTGGCAAATTAAATTGTAGTGTAAAATAGAATCAGTAAAATCAATCAACATCAGTTCAGACTGGGGCGATATCATGTTCATCATAAGAGTAAAATGCAAGTAGAAAAAATCAATTATATAGAAGTAATGATTTGTAAAGTTGAAAGTAATGACAATTTTTCAGTCTTGTCTTGTTTGTTTTATAATGTATCACCCTCATACAACATGGTAGGCAGTATCTATTAAAACACTTTGTTCTATACATCATGGGATGTATAGAATTCAAGACAATGCATGTTGAGTGGCAGAAAAATGAAAATAATTTATTTTTATGAATGACGATCAAACCATCAATCTTTAAAGTTTAAAGTTATGATAATATTAATATACTAAATTTCTTCTTTTACATAATTTTCACTAAGCGAACATATGTTTTATTTACATTTTATTAATAAAATACTTTTAATATTTGATTAAAAACTCACCTTTCCAAAAGTAACTCTCTTTGATTTAACCAACAATATATTCACCTAAAAAAAAACTGAAGTTAGCATTTGCAAGTACATGTCACTAAGAAATTCTTAAGATGAGTAAAAATCAGAAAAATCAATCAACATCTGTTCAGTCTGGGGCGATATAATAATCATCATTCAATCAAAACTTAACATAAAATTAGAAAAAAGTTATTAAAAAAATTATGACATTATTTTCAATGAATAACGCAACACTTAATCATCTATGTATTTTATTTATATTCGTGATAAAATTATTGTAAAAAAATTACCTTAACATGTTAAGTTGGTTGCAAGCTGATAGACAACTTCACAATCCATTTCAGAATCTGTAACAAGTACTGGTTTTAGTAAGTTTATTATGTCTTGATTTTATGAGATTTCATCTTAAAATACTATTTGTAACATTCAAACCCTTGGATTTTTAGCTATAAAGCCAAAGATCTTACACAGAATGTTTTAATGTTCCTATCCAGAGTCAAGCATGCCAGTTAATATCTGTGCACACATCGGCTTTGGTAGGGTATAAAAAACAATAAACAAACAACAAAATAAAGTTCTAAGTCAGTTTTTTAGCTTCACATTGTATCTCTCATGTAGCATGGTAGGCAGAGGAAGCTTAGTGTTAAAATTCTCCTCACCTCCCCACTTTGCGGTGAATTCTGGTGACATAATACTAATGCAATGTAGAGTGGCAGAACTCAACACCGTAAAATTTAAAAGATAACAATAATACTGATATGTCAATATATAGAATTATAAAGCAAGTATTGGCTTACCTTCACTTTACACACTGGATTTTAAAAATAAAGGCTTTCTTGTACTTGTTTGGAGATCTATTCACCAGGACCTGAAAATAAAAAAAAACGATATGAGAGAAAAATTTACATAAATGTAGTTTTTAAAGTAAATCAATATAATTTCAGTACTGATCAATCATCAGATATCAGTTAGGGGCGATACAATTTTACATCATATTTTTGTGAAAAATATTTACAATAAAGATTAAGCTTATCCTGTCTTCCGTTATACAAATCAGCAATTATCTGGATGATCGCAAATTTACCAACCAGGTACATATAGAAATGTGAAATTTTTAAAAACTGAATATATTTTTTTTATGTAAATCAAAGGACAATGGGCAGATTGAGACCACCATCCAATAACATAAAACATATGTCATTGGATAGGTCTTAATAGGAATAACTTTTGTTATGACAGCTGTCTTCTTAGTTGTCCATTTAGAGATATACAACCCAATGTTTTAGAAAAAAATACAATTAATATAACGTTTTTTATTGTGTTTACTACTTATATTTTATTTTCCACACTATCTTCTTATTGGTCTATCTTATTGGTCTAACACGCCTGCTTAAAAATACATATTTTGACCTTTAACAACAAGAGAATGCGTGTGTTTCTATGGAAATATCCTATCCAATGACACACATCTTATTTCGATTAGGAGTGGAGGAGGTGGAGGTCATATTACATTTTAAAAAATATACTTGTATTGACAAAGTAATAGTAGTTTAAATATCCAATGTAAATTTAATAAAGGTTTCAATTGTAAATGGCTGAAATTAATAAATAGAACATACCTTAATTTTAAACACTAGTTTTCATTGTGAATGTATGTATCAGATATCCTGTAAAAAAATTTTAAAACTTCAATAAATCTTTTTAGAAATTATTATAGCAATATTAGTTATTGGTTGGTTATTTCAGCAATGATCAATCATCAGAATTCAGATAGGGGCGATACAAAAATACATCATAAATAACATTTCTCACTAAGCATATTTTAATATGTTACATCTCAATTCTTTAATTTATCAGTTCGATGGCTAATTTGAGAATAAGTCATAAAGAGAGAGCATGACTTTTTTAAAACTATACTTATAAAATGAATAACCATTATAACATTTTCGAGAGATTTATTTATCAAATGCAGGTTTCATTGACATGATATGTTGAAATTTGTAAATATTTGCTTACCTTTTAACATTTATTAGATGGTCTGTAAGCCGGTGCATCCAATTGTAAGCTGATACCTTAAAATAAAGAGATTTACATTAGAAGAGCTGAAGGAAAAAACATTAAGGGAATCACTGCAAAGTTTTGTCATTGTTCAGTTGTTACCATACCATATGTTCCCCATGATCTAGTGAGACAGGGATAACTATAGTATTCATCATTATAATTTATCAAATAACATTCATTTATTCACATCCTATCATACAATATTTTCAAGTATATTAATATATGTTGGCTTCCTGTATATTATGTTGGCTTCTTATTAAATAAATAAATAAATAAAATAAGTACATGACAATCATATAATATTATCAACTTGACTCTAGCAGAGAAATTAGAAAAAATCTTGAGAAAAATCTTTAAAGATGTTAAATAAAAGTTCTACTTGTTATTTATCTGGTGTTGAGCATAATGGCGAAAAAAAATTTGAATTGTAAATTTTCTATATATATACTTAACTATAATTTTCCATATATATATAACAAATTATTTCTATTAAACTTACCCAAAAATAATCATAATCCTCATTCGGCTTTAAGTTCCATAAGATTGATGATGATGATTAATTACCTAAAATAAAAAAAATATGTATATCCATTGTTCAATGCTATATGGCATATTATTAATTCAAAGTTTTAATAGTGTAACCCTCAACCCTTAGATATACAATTATAAAAATAATATATCTTACACAGAGTGTAAATAATGTTCCTATCCAGAGTCGAGCATGTTAGATTTTGGCTAAACATACATCGGCTTTGGTAGGGTAAATTCCTAATGTTTAGTAAACAATAACCTTTTCAGAATATTTCGTTATTTGATCATTTAATTCCACAAATGTGACTAATAAAATCATAATTGGAGTTTGAGAAATAAAAATAATGTGTGTTTATTTATACTCTCGACAAATAGGCAATAGTGTCATTAAAATAAAAAATTATAATATAAATATTTATTCACCTTATGTTATTAACACCTTCATTAAAGGTAGCTGCTTTGCTTCTGGAGGCTGTAAATGAATGTACTGTTTTATATATGGGCAAAATCTTGCTTAAGAAAAATAACAATTAAATTATGATCAGTGATTTCGGTATTTTTGTAATCATAAGTTCATACGAACGAGACTATTTATATTCATCATTTTAGAGCAATAATTAATATTTATTTACTTTAATATTATAGAACTGACCTCAAAAAGTTTTTAACATTAATAATCACAAAACAATTTTTTTTTGTGATCAATCATCAGAATTCAATTTGTGGCGATACAAAAATACATCGTAAATAACATTTCCCACTAAACATATTTTAAATACTACTGTTACACCTGAATTCAATTCTTTAATTGATAATTTTAGAATAAGTCTCAAAATATTATATATTTAAATATAAATACAAAAGCATCAGTTTTCTTAAACATACTAATAAAATACATTAGTAATGTTTGAGTGATTTATTTATCAAGTGCAGATTTAGTTAGATGTTGCCATGATAAATTTGAAAAAAAAAAAAAAAAATCTTTTAACACATATACTTTGAATTTGTAAATTTTTGCTTACCTTTTAATAATTCATTAGACGGTATTTAAGCTGGTACATCTAGTGCTGATACTTTAAAATAAGGAGATTTATATTAGTAGAGTTGAAGAAAAAAACGTTAAGGAAATCTCATTGCTAAGTTTTGTCTTTCTTCAGTTGTTACCATACCATATGTTCCCCATGATTTAGTGAGACAGGGATAACTATAGTATTCATCATTATAATTTATGGATACACATCCTATCATACAATATTATCAACTACATGTTGTATGCTAGACTCTACCAGAACAATTAGAAAAAAAAATGAGAACATTTTAATATAGATCTTAAATATAATTCCTGCATGTTAATTATCTGGCATTGAGCATAATTGTTACAAAACAAAATTAGAATTGTAAAATGTGATTGATGTAAAAAATAATAATTAAATAAAATAAATATTAAACATCACTTATTACTAGACATCAGATTATATGTATTTGCATATGCAAAATACATATAATTCTATTTTAGTAGCATTATTGCATATTTTGGTACTTTTTCATTGATAGTGCATGTTTTCATTAGTAAAGTATGTATACGTGTTAGGCGTATTGTATACGGCCTAATACGTGCACACGTACACCTAACTACTGAAATTAAATGCAATTTTGTATAAAAATCCTAGTTTTGAAGGAATAAAGAAAATTATTGATACATCTATCAATGGCATCGGACAATGTTTATCTGAAGAGGTTTCTGCACAAATGTCAGTGACTTGAAAGTTCATTTTCAGTCTTTAAATTAATATTAAGTGAAAGACGTCAACAAGCCTACTGCAGAAAACCTGGAAAAATATGTTGTTGCTTTTTCTGATATGATTATCACAAGAATTTTAATAGAAATTAATTCTTATAATTTATTGTCTATTGTATGTTAAGAGTATTCTATTTCTAATATTAATATATGTTTAAATATACTATGAAAATAAACAAATTTTAATAATAAATGTTCTTTGGATAGTGTATATTTCACCCTTTTTTTAGTACATATTTTGATAGTGCATATAATCCGATGTCTACTTATCTATATCTGTTAAATCCGATGTCTATATCTGTTAAATACATTAAACTTACCAAAAAAATATCATGTTCCTCGATTGCCTTCAAGTTCCATAAGGTTGATGATGATGATGAATAATTACCTAAAATAAAAAAATATGTTTATCCATTGTTCAATGCTACATGGCATATTATTAATTAAATTTTTAATATTGTAACCCTCAACCCTTAGATATATAATTATAAAAATAATATATCTTACACAGAGTGTAAATGATGTTCCTATCCAGAGTCAAGCATGTTAGATTTAGGTTAAACATACATCGGCTTTGGTAGGGTAAAATCTATATTATAATAAAACAGTTTCTTTTTATCTATACACAAATGTGTTTAATTTGCAAAAAATGAATGCAGGAACTCATACTACATGAATCTATCATATTATTAATTTAAAGCTGGACAGATTTAAATGAAACTTTTGGTATAATTGGTAGGCTTAGAAAAAATATAAATAAATAATTTTGAAGACTGACACATCTGATATAGAAAAACATCCTTACTTAATGTTTCGATACATACATTTGTCAAATATACTTCTAACAAAATATTTATTTTTATACTCACATTGTTAATTCATTGTATCTTGATGTTGCAGTATCAAATTTTCATGTAATCTAAAACAATAATAAAGTTAATAGTTGTTGTATTTCTTTGTATTCCTAATGTTAGTAAACAATAAACTATTCAGAATATTGGTAATTTTGAAATCATTTAATTCATACGAACGAGACTAATAAAATCATCATTGAAGTTTGATAAATAGCAAGAATAATTGTATAACCACTGTAACTATTTGATATATTTTTAGTTGTGGCACAGCAGCTGCCTAAGAGCAATGATAGTGGATTCAATTTTCACTCAGGGGAATGTATTGTATGCATTTCTTCAGTGCTAACAAACTGCACTGCATTGAGTTCTGCCATTCAGCATTTAATGTTTCAAAAATTGAGAATGATCAGTGTCACTTATTCCCTGCTATATGCAGAATATAGCATGAAAGAAATAAAATATATATATTTGCAGCATTTATACTATTAACAAATAGGCAATAGTGTTATAATTAGTCATTCAAGCAAAAAAAAATATAATATGTATATTTATTTACCATTATTAACAACTTCATTATAGTCTAGTCTTTGATCTGCTTCTGAAGGCTGTAAATAAATGTATTGTTTTATATATGGACAAAATTTTGCTTTTGAGAAATAAAAAATAAATTATGATCAGTATTTTCGGTATTTTTGTAATCATAAGTTCATACGAACGAGACTTTTTATATTCATCATTTTAGAGCAATAATTAATATTTATTAACTTTATACAACTAACCTCAAAAAAATATTTAATTTTTCCATTGTTTTCTCACATCAACCTGAAAAATAAAAAAGATTAAGTAAAGAAAAAACGACTATGCTCTAAAGTAGCCAAGTAACTTACCTTTTAAATAACAGCAAAGGTTTTTGATTGGAATTAACAGTTAAAACAATAATACATAAAAAAAATTGCTTAAAGTAATTCTTTATTTTGATTTGTCCTATAAATTACACTTTTTTTCAGACACAAAACAAGAATTACTTCTTTGCTGATTTCTTGGCAGCTGGGGACTTCTTGGTGCGTTGTTTCTTGGCTGGAGTTTTGGGTACTTTCCTCTTGCCAAAGACACCACCGCGCGCCGCTTTGACTTTCAGACTCTTGAACACTGCTGTTCTCGCACGGTTTCTCTTACCACGCGCGGCATTTAACTTAAATCTATCGAAGTCTGACATTTGGGCGCGTTTTTCTTTGTTGGCCAAATTTTTAGCCCATTGACTGTCTGCCCATTTTTCGTTAAGTTTAGCGTCTGACCAAGCTTTTCTGACAACACGTGTAGGTGCAGTGAAGGGATACTTAAGGCGGAACTTGGTAAGATGGAGTTGGTTAAGACGAATTTGTTGTCGGGGAACACCGCTACCGGGTCCGTCGACAAGTGCTCGTGTTTGATCGATCACATCGACCACACTCACTAACTTTCCCTTCAGGGAACCTTCAGCAACCAGGGCAACTCGCCCCGGTTCAACGTAGCGCTGGAATGGCATGACGTCCTGAAATACGAATAAAAACTATTCATATCTAAAACATTCACTGAACTTTATACTGTGATATCACTATGAAAATAGAAAAGCAGTTGCAATACGATTTGGTTGTTTATAACACCGACAAATATAAATCACAATGTGAGATTTTTGGATAGTGACTCAAAACAAAGCTATTACACGTTTACAACACTTTGTTGATATTTTATTGATAATATTTAATATAAAAATATATTAATGAATGCTGGGATCCATATGGATTTAAAATTTCTAACCTTATAACGTCCTAACAAACACGAATCACTTGAAAGAAAGACTTGTGCCACAGACTATGCGATAATGTTTCGTTGACTTGTCAAAACAAGCCACAGATTCTAGGTGAATATAGACAATAAATATATCGCTGATAGTATTTATGCGCATTTTGTGTAAGTTTTAATCGAATATATTTAAATATCATAATACGTTTAAGATAATATATATTTTTACATATAATAATTTATGTATATCTAAAAAATACTTCCAATTGAATTATCAAAACAGGTTAATGTTTAAGAAAAAATAACAACACATATAACCCCTATAGTGTACGTCAACTTTTCAAGCAGAATATTAAAATAAAAAAAATATAAATTTTATATTAACTTTACAGGTAATATTGTAATGATTTTTATAAAATAAAATCGAGATTAATTATTATAAGCAAATAATATTTTGTTGCTTAGCAACGACATTGGTATACAAAAATTATTCAAGACAACATAATATATTGTTTTTAATAATAAACTATGCGTTTAAAATATTATAAGACAATTTTTGAGGCGCAAGTAAGGTTTTTTGTATATATCTACTTATTTTCTTAAGGCAATGATTATTGTTATTTTAATTATATTATGTAAAATATCGAATATTAACCACAATTTTACTGTCATATAGGCAACCGACAGTCCTGTGGCAGATATTTGTTGGTCTCCAAACAATGTTAAGTTTGCTGTAGCTACTGCCGACCGTCTTGTATTATTATTTGATCAAGATGGAGTACGACGTGATAAATTTAGTACAAAGCCTGCAGATCCTGCTGCAGGGAAAAAATCTTATATTATAACAAGTAAAGATTTCCACTTTTATTCTAATATTTTATTTTTAGGGTTGCGTACCTCAAAAGGTAAAAACCTTTATAGGATTACATTGTTGTCCGTCTGTCGAGAAAATTTATCTCGAGATCGCGTGGAGGTATCAAGCTGAAAGTAATATCAAAGCATAGAAAAAATAAAGATTCTAAGTCAAAGCAAATGATACGATGAACATTTATGCATGGATTTTGCCGCATTTTTATGAAATTTACTGCGTAATCAAAACATATTATTTCTTATTATATTCAATTAATTACAAATTTTTAATATAAATAAATAACATTAATCCTCTGGATTCTATTTGTTCTGGACTTACATTTTTACATAGATGCTTTTCTATAATTTTTATATATTTTAATACTTATACTATAATATATGTACTGACAAAATGATTCGAAATATAATAATAATTAATAAAAACATAATTATATTACCGTGACCTTAATTCCGTGGCGTGAGGCCGCAGTGGCACAAAGGTACGAGCATGTGACTAAAGCGATGCTTGTAGGTTCTATTCCCACTTTTGAGAATGAATATTATTTATTAATAGTAGTATTTCATCTTCTCTCTGGTACTAAGGCAAAAGCGCGGTGTTGAGTTCCGCCACTCAACACGCATTGCCTTGAAAATTCGACGAAAATGGGCAATGTATGAGTGTCTTAACACAAGGTTCTCTCTGCCTACTTTATATGTGGGGTAAGGCGTGAAGCTGAAAAAAGATATAATATAATAAATTAATTACTTTACGAATATGTAGGTTTAGCGTTTAGTGAGAATTCAGAACTACTGGGCGTAGCGCAAAGCGATAACATGGTTTTTGTATATCGAGTGGGTGCGGATTGGAGCGGCAAGAAAGTGATATGCAACAAGTTCCCTCTTACTGGCGCCCCATTACGGCTGTTGTCGGGAGAGAATGGCTTTTATACTGGCACGAGTGACGGTAAAATAAGGTATAAAGGGAAACATTTTCTCAGCCCACTAGGTTCCACGAAACATTTTTGAATTTATGTTTCATTGACCTTGTTTTATAATTTTAACATATTTTAAGTGATATATTTTGATAGAATAATAGGAAATTCAAACCCACGTTTTTTGTCTTCCTTAAACTTCGAAGCGCAAGTTCGAATCCTGTGTAATTTTTTTTTATGTTTATTAAAAATACTGTTTTTAAATTGTTCGTATTTATAAATATTTTGCTTCGTCGGCTAGGCAAAGCGCAGCGTTGAATTCCGCCACTCAACATTCAATGCCTCTAGTCTAGAGTTAGTCGGAAGGTGAAGAGTGCCTTAAGACTAAGCTCACTTTGCCTACCCTGCTATAGGCGGGATACAGTGTGAAGCTAAAAAACGTATTCGTAAATTGAACAGTAAACAAGTGTAAAGTAAACTTGTTTTTGTAATTGGGACTTTCAGTATTAGACTTTTAATCTAACCAATTGCTTGTAATTTAAATATTTTTCATATTAACAGGACATTAGATTGTAAAACGAATAAAAGTTCAAGTTTATGGTCAGTGGGAACATGTTGTGTGTCGTTGGCGAGAAGCAATGGTACTGACACCACGTTGGCGTCTGGCCACGTGGACGGCACTCTCTACCTCAACGGTCGTTTGCTGTTGCGATACGTTTTACCTCCCACCGCTTTAGTTTTAATACCGCCATATGTGAGTTGTAATTTTTTCCTAACTATATTCTTATATGTACAATATATATAATACTAGTAAGTATATAAAAGACTATACCTTCTCTCAGCCGTGTTAATATTAAAATAAAATGATGTTGTTTATTCAATTTCCATATAGTCTAATATAGCTTGGTTGATTTTCATCTGGAAAAAACGGTAACGAAAATATCGTGTTGTATTATTTTACATTAGATATTTCATACCTTCGATTTCCACATATACATATATGTCATCCTCATCAGAAAATGCTTACAATCCTCGGCAACTTTTGGAAGTCATTTCCTTATTTCATACAGCTTAAGCTGGCATATTATGGTTCTATATAAGCAGTTCCAGTTATCTAAAATATGTATACAAAACTTTCCAATGAGCAGTTTAATAATGTCAGGACTAGCAAATGAGTGAGCTTCTTTTAGTAAGTAACTATTAATTAGCTTTCATGTAATTTCCTCAAGATACTAGCCTCTAAAATATTTATCCTTTTAAATCTAAGCGTCGTTTGTAAAGTGCCTTTCAGAACAAATATGAGATCACAGATAGAGGCAATTCTACAAATTTAGTCACGTTGAAAACACTAACAGAACTACTTAATTAAATTAAACTGCTTCTCTAAAAAGCATAATTTTTTTTAATTATACACATGTTATGTATAGATTATAGTGGGCTCCTGTGACGGTCGTATATCGGTATACGAATCTCAACGCGGAGCGTTAGTGCGTAACTTGGAGCCCACCTTACCGCCGGATAGAAGAGACCTAATTAATGCAGTGCTTAGTCCATCTGGTCAGGTAAGAATAAAAAAAATATATTACTATGGTATGGCAAATAAAATAATGTATATATCTATTCTAAGATATATATAATAAATATAATTTTCCAGCGTATTTATTATATTAACGAATAATTGTCACAGACTATAGCATTCGGGATATTCGACGGATGCTTGATAGGCGAAGTGAAGGAATCAGGAACCTTGGAACTGTCAACATTGAATATACCAAATTTGTACGCGGCAAGAGCTTTGGCGTGGAGCGGCGATGGCACCAAACTGGCAGTCGCTTCGCAGACGGGGGCCGTTTTACAATATGAAGCTGTTCTTAGGTATTATAACGACTTATATGTTTTTTTAGGGTCACGCTGTCCGGCACACAGTAGGGTAAGCCGAGGGAACCTAGTGTTAAAATACTCTATTTCCAATTTTCCGCTGAATTCTGGAGGCATTGCATTTTGAGTGGCGGAGCTCAACCCTCGCTTTGTCTCGACACTAGAGCGAAGAAATGAATATATTAAATTTTCTCATGAATGAAAATATTAAAATTTCATTACCTCGAGTGGGAAGCGAATTCACAACCTGTCGTGATTACAGTCACACTGTGTCACTGCGCCAGGACTGGCTTCTTTTTTTATTAAAAATTAAGTTAAAAAATATACACTTTTTAATGTTATGTGATTTTTATAAGGTTTTCCTATTAATTATATGATAGTATAATAGATGGTTATGAGATGGGTCAATAGCTTAGTTGCTTATCTGTTCGATCTTGTAAGAAAGAACACGGCGTTGGATTGCCACCAACTAAAAACTAAAATGATGGCTTTTAATACTAGAGCGAGGAAAATTTATATAATTTATTACCTCGAGTGGGAATCGTACTCAAAACCATCGCGTTTACAAGTTAGATTTTCGGAACTTATGCGTCTTGTGTACTTGGGTAGAAACTATTCAAATGTAAGAAAAATCCTAAAATCAAATTTTGCACTTTCTGCCGAATTCTGAAGGCATTGCGTGTTGAGTGGCAGGACTCAACGTCGCGCTTTGCCTCGACACCAGAGCGAAGAAATGGAAATATAAATTTAAGTATATATTTCATCCCCTCGAGTGGAGATCGAATCCACAACCAGTCGGTTTTACAGTCACACTTTGTTGCGCCACGACTGGCCTCAGCCTTACAATTGTATTATAATTAAATATTTGTGTCAGACGATGGACGTGGCGCGACGTGATAGAAGTGCGTCACGTGAGCGCGCGCACGCTGCTGCTCACCCGCGTGGCGAGGGACGCGCCGCCACTCACTGTCACCTCTAAGCTGGCGAATGATATCTATAATGTTAAATTTATAGGTGATTATTGTTTCCAAATCGATACATATGTGGATGCTGTGAAGTCACTGCTCAGTACTTATAGCAATTTATATTTTCGGATGCCGTTCATTATATAGAATATAATCATATGCTCCATGTCAGTGATTCTCAACCACTGTACCGCGGCACTTTTGTGTGCCGCCAAATTTCAAAAGTGTGCCGCCAAATTTTGCAAATATATAATAATCTTAATATTATTAAATTACATGATTTAAAAGAAAAAATATTTAATTTTAAAACCTTCAGAGGAATCAATTAGCCAACATGAAAACTAAAAAAAGATCAAGATTGTTAAATGTAGAAGACGATATGAGAGTAGCATTGTCATTTTTACGACCAAACATAAATTAAATTATCAAAAAACATCAAGCTCAAATTTCGCATTAAAAATATTTTTATTATTAGCTTGTAATTAATCTCTTAATAAACGTTTAGTTATTTTTGTAGTATATATTAGTTTATTTCGTATATTTAAAATTTTTATCATAAACTATTTATGCAGTGTATTGTAGTAAGTAAATATTTTTTATCTTTTTCTTTGTGTGCCGCCAAATTTTGAAATCGTTAAATATGTGCCGCAACAAAAAAAAGATTGAGAATCACTGCTCTATGTACTTAGACTTTGTTATAGCCTTATGCAATCTTAATATAACGATTATCTTTTTATTTCAACAATAATATGCATCTAGTCCTATTAAATGAAATGTATTTTTTTTTCTGATTTCTCAAATATATAATACACAGATGTAATTTTTTTTGTATTTTTTAAAAACAAATAAAATAAATTGGCAGGTAACGATTGGTATGCAGTTTGTAGGACAAGCAGTAGCCTGATACTCTGCGATATTGCACGCGGCTTGACCAGTGAGGTTTGTTACACTGATAATTTTGTTACCAAAGTTTAATTTTACTTACAGTACATAATATGTAACATATTATGTTAAGATGTTTCGAATTCGTATTGATTTTTCTCTATAAATATCTTTAGCGTTATGCAAAGTTATTAAAGCTGTCTCTCAATCTAGCGGAACATATTATTTCGTTTGCACTTTATCTAAACAGACTATAGAAATAAAAATATTTTAAATTGAATCCGCAATCATCGTCTGCAGTCACATAAGCATACGTTTTCTAATTTTGGTGGAACCCAACGCTGCGCTTTGTCTTCTTGCCGGAGCGTGGAAATGAATACAATTAATTTCTCTGACTGGAAATCAGACTCACAACTGTCACATTTACAGTCCGACAGTGTGACGCTGCGCCTTGATGACCTCTTCATAATTAAACAAAATAAATCAGCTTCACACTGTATCCCTCACACAGCAGGATAGGCAGAGGGCCACTTTCCACCGTTTCTGTTTTGGAGGCATTGAGTGTTAAGTGGCGGAACTCAACGCCGCGGTTTGCCTTGACACCACAGCGAAGAAATGAAAATATAAATGTAAATAAATATTTAATTTCCTCGAGTGGGGTTCCAACCCACCCCTGCGCCACGAGTGGTCTAGTAATGAATAATAACACTTAATCACATTTAGATCCCTTGGAGCGGTACGGGGGAGCGCATCTACGCGGCGGTGGGCGGCGCGTGTCTGTTGCAGCGCGCCGGCTCGCTCAGCGTGGTGGAGTACGGACTGGACCGCGTCTTGCATACGGTGGGTGTTCGGGACTTGTAGGACTTTTGGATAAAATATGTATTTATTTACTATCTAATATTTACACTATTCACTTTAAGACAGTTTGATTTAAATTAAAATTAACTTGATTTGACATCTGTAGTTAAATTTAAAGAAGAACATGACAATGATTTCATTTTTGTGCCATGTGATCTCGGCCTAGAATAGGATCATCCTGGTACTGGTGGTGTCGTAAGAGGCGACTAAAGTACGTGTGGTAGAGTCACGTCGCCAGCAATGGCAACACGCATGGGCAGACTCGACCGGATTATTACGACCCCCGGCACTTAAAACCGGCGTGAAGTAGTGACTTTATGCCACTGCGTTGCTATAGCCGGCGCCCACCCACCTTGTCGGCCGGCAACGCACCTGCAGCTCCTTTGGTGCTGCACGGGTCGTGGGCGGCGATAATCACTTACCATCAGGTGACACGAACGCTCGTTTGCCTTGTCCTTTTCCGTATTATAAAAAAAAATGCCGCTATCGTGTTCGACTGTCAGCTCGAGAGCGTCAGACGCTCCAACATATATTATTTTTTTTAGTTCATTTTATTGTGAAATGTTGTAAGCGTAAAATATTGTTTTAGTTTTGATGACTATTCACGCAATAGTTTTTTATAGTTATTTTTTATGCAATATTTTTTTAAGAGTTCTAAGAAAGCTATATTTACATATTTTTTAATTGTATTAAATATTGATTTGATACTATGACCTGTTTGTACTCTCTTAATAGCAAGGGTAAATGAATTGTAGAGAGTATATAAGCGAATAGTTTGGATATTATTTTTTCTTACACTAAGTGATCACGCGTAAGCATGTAAGCACACTGTTAATGAAATACTACAGGAATTTTCATATAACTATTAATCAAATTGGGTAAAATTATATTTTTTATCATGTCAAATAAGAAATTTGTTGAACTATTTTATTTGTACAAATAGTACAGGTATATGTGCTGTAGACCAATAAATACCATATTATTTGTCACACAGGTGCGTACAGAGCGCGTAAATCCGCATGTGCTAAGTGTTCGCATCAATGAAGGACTAAAGTTGGAGGGTGATCGCAAGCATCTTGCTTATTTGCTAGATAGGCAGACTATTGCTGTTGTGGACCTTGTTACAGGTACCTCGTATTATATATTCATAATGTTATATAGATAGGCCAGTCGTGGTGTAGGTACACACGTGGTGTAAGGTGTGTGTAAACGCTACAGATTGTGGGTGGAATAGGTCCCTTCTGCGTACCATACTGTGTTCAGGATGCAGTGTAAAGATGAAAAAAAAAACAATTCATACTTTTGTTTTTTTTTATTAATAATTTATTTTAATGAAATCTTTATTCTTTTTATTCGCACAAGATGCTCTTTTTGGGTCCAGTTCCCACTAAAGGGAATGTTTTTATTTATCTAAATATCAAAATTTCTCCAGTGTGGTAAAACATTGTCATGTCAATTTTTGCTATCCACAATACGTAATGTCTCTTAAAAAGTGAAGTATGGGCCTCGTTTAAATCTTCCAAGTTACATATAGCAAGCAATGAGAAACTAATGTTAATACACAATGTTCTCTGATTTCTAATAAATTTTTGCAAACTCGTTTTCGTCGCGCCTTAGCTAGTTACCCGAGACAATGAAAACGATTCATTCCCTTCAAATGGAAATCGAATCCATACCCAAAAATATGTAATTTTAAAAGGTCATCAATTGGGTCAATGGTGGCACGAAGCGCGCGTGGACTGGCTCGAGCTGAACGAGAGCGGCCACCTGCTGCTGCTGCGGGACACGCGGAGACGGCTCGCGCTGCTGCGACTCGATACTGGGGGGAAGGTAATAGGAAAAATATTTTAGAAGACGTATAAATAAATAACGTGAAGTAATATTTGAACTCGCACCTCATGGAAGCGCCCGGTACCTTTATTGTCTCGGATGGTCTCCAAGAGGAGTGGGTTCCTATCAGGTAATAATTTAAAAAAATAATAATATTTATATAACTATCGGAGATAATTCGATAGAGCGGATAAACAGAATTTGGAATGATTATGACAGTGACATTAGTAAGTGCTCTTGATGTTTTTTAATCTATGTTTATGTTTGTTTTTTTTTTAATAAATATAATAAAAAATATACATTGCCATTATAACAAGAAATTTATCCTCAGCGCGTGAAATAACACTTTTGAAATGTTAAATTAGATATGATAAGATTATGTACTTTTAGCTCTGTATTCAAGTACATTTAAATGATATTATCTTCGGGATAGGTAACAGGCTTTCAACTAACTCATTTACTTAATACTCTATCATTATTATATGATTTAGTTAAAATTAAATTATGAATTAAAACTATGAATGAACTAATTCAAATCTTTTAAAAATAATTAAAATTTTCTTTTTAATTGGTTAAATATATTGATATGAGAAATTCATTTAACAACTTTTACTTTTTGAATAAGTGAGTTTTTGATTTGTTGTAATAAAATAATTTACAGGAGATAATAGCAAGTGGCGTAAGTTTTGTGCAATGGATAGAGAATAGTGACGCAGTTGTAGCTCAAACTCCCACTCACATACTTATTTGGTAAGTGTCTCCATTTCAGAGAGAAATAATAATTACTATGATTATCGAAATACTATTAATGCATGGACAAAAAAAATGTAGATACTAGATATCTAGTTATTAATACTCTGTAATTGTTTCTAACTGACTTTGAAAATCTGTTTTTTTAAACATTTCGACAGTCGTGGGTTTAATTGTTATCCAAATTAGATCCCTTTAAGGGATATTTTTTTCAATTTTGGATTGTGCTTTGCATGGTGTATAACAAGCATTGGCATGGCAAACTTAATTTTAATGTGATTAAGATTTACTTCAAGAGGCCCCAGATTATACTATTATTTTTTTTATGCAAAATGTTGAAAAATAACCAAGACTAAAGAAAATAAAACTTTTCACTTTTTACACTACGTATTTAAATGGACTCATATAATCCAGTTTAGATGCTATATCTGCCCGATAAACACAACCGCCCTGTGACATTGAACGTCTGAGAAAATGCTTCATGGGTTTTAATTGCTTGAAACTTCGTTTAACGCAAGTTGTAATGATCATTACTAATTATAATTCGATGTGAAAGTTTAAGTATGTTTCTTCCAAATTATTTTCTATTTGGGATGATTTAGGTACTTAGAAACCACAACTGAGTTGTTTGATCAGATCTAGTCGACGAGTAATAAAATAAAGACTTGTGAAAAAATATCAATATCGTTATCAAAAGCAATTTGTATGGGAATTTAAAAGCGACCCTACCGTAAAGGACTAACCTTTTGTTTATGCGAAACATTCTCATATAACTGACTGATGCTTGTGTAAAAGACACGAAGGATTACGATTCACCCGATTTTTCTAACTCCTTAATTTTTGTAAATCCATTAGTGGATCGATATATACATGTATTAAAGTAAAGATCGAATAAAAAAATAAGAGTAAACCGGATAAATAATTAATCCTGACAATCAATTTGTTTGATTATTTAAAATTTGTCAGGTTATAAATTGATTATAATTGTTATAAATTGATTGATTTGATTTTATGTTTGAATATATTTCTCAAATAAATAAATTGTTTTGGAAGTACTGAGCGATACTGCGTTCCAGAAAATTGTATTAATAAGATCGACAAACACTTGAATCTATCCATTGCGATCTAGAAAATGGTGTAAGCTCCAAAGCACATGGACCTAACTTCCTTAAATATTTCCCGCTATACGAAAGCAGCAGCTTTTCAGTGATTCATGAACCAGCCGTGCGTCGACCCACCCATGCTTTACGTGCCTTTTGATGACTACTTTTGGTAAAAAAATATTATAGTAATTTCAATCACTATTAATGCTATTTTTAGGAATATATTAAACTAAGTTAATAAATAACTAGGTACAGTGCGTGGGAGTCACAATGTATGGAAATGGCTGAATGTGGAGGGGGAACTGCTGTAGAGGTGGCAGCGGGTCGCAAGGTGATACTCGAGGGTGGGCAGCTCCAGTACGTGGAATTAGATGAACATCGGCTTGCTTTTAGTGAGTTGTAACGGTTGAATATCCGATTAGAATAAATAGGTGATAGTAGAAATGTGAATAAACCTTGCATACAATATTAGTTTATAAGATGATATGTATATGTCAGCAAAAAATGATTTATTGATATTTTCTTTTATTTTTAAAGTTTTCTTTATTTTAGCACAACTTTAAACATTACTTAAAAAACAATATTAATTATTTTTGTTTTAGCAATAAGTATGAAATAATCGTTCACTTTTATATTAATAATAAATTTCTCAACTTTAGATACCGCGTTACGCAATGGTGACATGGAAGGTTGTGCACAATATTTGGACGGTGTCGGCAAAAGTGCAGATATAGTTCCATTATGGCGACAATTAGCTGAGCAAGCACTTAACAATAATGATGTACAGGTAGGCGGAATAAATCGTAAGATAGATCTTAAGATAACTTATTTTAGGAAAGAAACTGAAAACAAAAGTGTAGCTATAAATCTAATTGTGTTTGTTTTGTTACAAATTCGGAAAAAAAGTATTGTTCATATTTAATATAGAAATATAAATTACTAGATATACATATATTGTAATGTTACCGTTTCTGCGCTGGTAGCTTTACTATGAACCTCGGTTACCACTTTCTGCCCAATTTGGCCGTTAAGAGGTGGAACTGAATGCCACGATATGTCTTGGATCCAGAGGGATGAAATGAAATAAGGGGAGCTATTTAATTTTTCGGAAGGGTTTACGTCACCACAGCTTACTAAGAATATTTCATATTACAGTTAGCGGCCAAATGCTATAGGGAGGTGGGTGACGAAGGTAGGACATTCTATTTGGATAAAATTATCGAATTGGCTAAAAGTGACGGCGATGAGGATATTTCACAAGGTATTTTTTTAATTAATAGCAAAAATATTGTCTTATAGTATTATATATCGTATGTGGGTATTTTCGTATATTGTGAGTTGATATTCTACTTGGATTTTCTTTAGCTGTACCTTGTATGCCACGCATTCCCTTCCCTACTAGGCAAGGCAGAGAGGCTAGAGAATGGTGCTACTAGTGCTACTCTGTTCTTCACTTCCGCACAATTTTTGAGACATCCGTTCACCCGTTGCGTTTACAGTCAGATACTCTGCGCTGCGCCCCGGCGGCCTTTACTATGTTGAAACACAAACTATGGTTATAAATTCGTTTCCCATTTAGGGAATTGGTATTTAAATTTTCAGCGCTTTAGTAACTAATCAAAGTTCAGCAAAGAGCCGCCACTCAATGTAATGTATCAAAAATCGGCGGTGCATCGGGAACGGAATGTCTTAACACTAGTTCACTTTTTGTCTCTGCTGGACTATATACGGGATACAACGTGAAGCAATAAAACAGATATACTTGACATCTTTTAGGTTTAAACAGTCCAACAGTAGAAGCTCGTCTCGCAATATTTAAAGGAGATTTGCCAACTGCGGAGGAGTGTTACGTGAAAAAAGCAAATCAGCCGCAACTTGCTATAGCAATGTTTAAGCAATTCAATATGTGGACGGACGCCATTGTACTCGCTGAAAGGATTGATAGAGCATCCGTTGCCACGTTGAAACAACAACACATGGATTATTTGATTTCTACGGGTAAGGGATATATTCTTTTAAAACAAGTCACATACTTTTTGTAAGCAAATAATAATGTTATAAAATCAAAATGTAAATGTAAGAGGACTATTTTTATATTTGTACATGTGACTAAAATATTTAAAGCTGTAGTGGCGCAGTGAGGCAGCGTCTCAATATAAATTTCCATTTGCGAGATTTAAATGAAACTATTTTCTCGAATTAATCGCGTACATTCTAAAGGCGACGTTTTAAACACTCTGCAGTAGTCCGTGGTCACGGGTAGTCTCATGTGGCATCTGTCTCAGTTTACATAATTATTATAACAAACTACGAATTCCTAATTGCCTCGCGTACTGCCCTGGATTCTTGCAGCTGAAAATTTCCAACCGTCGTTTCTATTGAAATTTGGATGATTTTGTATTTCAATAGACTCGTGGATCGTTCTGAGAATATATCTGTTTTCCTTTGCGAGTATTTAGCGTTTATCAAACTTGATATAATGGCTGGGCTATTCAAAGTATCCTCACACACAGCTGACTTCGATACATTTCAATTCTTGTTATCGGAGATGTCTTGACACACTGTATCCCGCACACAGCATTGTGTGTTGAGTGGCGGAACTCAACGCCGCACTTTGTCTCCATACCAGAGCAATGCTGTGTGCGGGATACAGTGTGTGTGTGTGGTTTTGCAGTCACACCTCGTGCCGCTGCGCTACGACTGGCTTCAGGATTTATTTTTATTTTTTAAATAATAACAATTCAATAATCAAAACTCGCTTTGAGGCCATCGCTGCGCAAGCATGTGACTAACAGGCGTGACTTTCGTGAGTCTGATTTGTACTCGGAGGAAAATTATGTAATATTTTAATTTTCTCGCTTTGGTAACAAGCCACAAGCGTGCCATCGGGCCCCTCCACTCAATACGCAATTCTTTGAGAATTTGGTGGCGCGTACGAAATGGAGTTTCCTTCTGCCTACATTGCCATATGTAGGATACAGCGTAAAATTATAAAAAGGTAGGTGAAACATGATGAGTGGTGTTATCGCAGGGCGCCTGGGCGCGGCGGGCGCCGTGCTGGCGGGCGGCGGCGACGCGCGCGGCGCCGTGCGGCTGTGGCTGCGCGGGGGCCGCGCGCGCCGCGCCGCCGCCGCGCTGCTGCAGCACCCCGCGCTGCTGCGCGACGACGACGTGCTGCACGCCGTGAGCGCGCAGCTGGTGCAGGTACCTTTACTTTTATTCGGGTTTACATTGTATATAGCCTTTTCCTATATATTTCGAGGTAGGCAGGGGAAATCTAGTGATAAGACAATGTGTTTCCCACCTACCGGGTGTTCGAGATATGTTGTACAACACAGGAATCAATGCCACGCTTCGTCTGCGTGAGTGATCCTTACAGATTTTTAAATCTAAATAGATCAATTTAATAGCAGCTTAATCTAAATTACATTTTTAAAACAACTATTGTGTTATTTTATTTAGGAAGAATGGTGGGAGATGGCCGGTGAGCTTTCGGAGCGCAAAGGCGACACTAAAACTGCTGTAGAATACTATGCGAAAGGCAACAACTACGCTAGGGCTGTTCAGCTTGCGCGAGAGGTTCATTTGTTATCTATTTTTTTCATAATTATATAATATTACAATTTAGGCAGAAATAATAAATAGCATGCGACTAAAATATATACTTATTATATAATATGTAATTGAGTAAGAATTAAAAAATATTAATTATGCAGTTTAATATAGATACTTATACAAAATACTTTATAAAAATTAAAAAAAGCTCTTCAAATTTACGCGCCATCTTTATTTTTTCGTTAATAGGTTAATTATATAAAAATATTATAAAGCCAAATTAAAAAGTTTTTATATCCAGTACTTCTAATATTCTTTTGATGATTTACAAAATCAAAACTATATGTAAAGAAACTACAAATAATGCACCTTCTTCATACAAGGTAAAAAAAATTAAGGGGTTATTAATTATTATCATCATCCCACTTACTGTTTGTTGTAAATATACGATCGAAAACTCAACTTCAACGACCGCATGTGTAGTATAAGATATTAATTAATATATTATAATAGTAAAAAAAATATTTGTAATAAATGTTGTATTTTTTTATATTTTATTGTAAAATTTTAGTGTTATTTCCATATTTAGGCAAGGATAGTTATACGTATGTTTTGTAAGTAAATGTAGTAAATCGATACCACTTGAATGTGGCGGACGGCCAGGCTTGCCCGGCGCTGGTGACGGCGCTGGAGGGCGCGTGGGGCGCGTGGCTGGTGGCGCAGCGCCAGGCGGGCGCGGGCGTGGCGCACCTCATCGAGGCGGGCCGCACCGTGGACGCGCTGCACGCCGCCCTCAAGGCGCACCACTATAAGAAGGCTCTGCAGATATTGGAGGTATTGCATGTCGAGCGGCTGAGAATAACTCAATCCCACGAAAGGATTTTGAACCTACAAGTACACAACTTAGAGTAAATAAAAGACACATTCGATATTCTTCTGTTTAATGCGATACAGCAATATAATTCTAATAATGGTATTTAATATTTGTAACGAAATTTAATTTATTTACTTATTTAGAAAACGTATATAAATTTGAACGTAACGGGACTCTACCCCGCGTCTCCTGGTCGGTTTCCAGGTTTTATACGTTTTCTAAATAAGTATTTTTCTTTCCTAAGTGTGGAATAAAACATTTAAAAATGTAAAAAGTATATAATTTATTTTTTATACTAAGTAAATATACTTTACTTGATACCAGGTGATAGATGATAAGAGTAGCGTCCGGGAGCAATGCGAGCAACTTGCAGACCACTTTATATCCACGCAAGTGAGTTAAATCTTGTTTTTGATGTTTTGTTCTGTTAGTATTGTAAGAAATTTGTAGCCAAGATTTGTAGCCGATAAGCAGAGTTTGAAAAGTTTTATTTGTAAATTTTCGTATTTTAGTTATAATATAATTAAAAATATTTAAATATAAATCATATTTTTAAGTTAATATAAATTAAAAAAATACAAAAACAAAGTATTAATTAAAAATTTTATTGTAATCATGTAACGGTGGATTTCATTTTTGATATTGATTTTCGATGTCCAGTTTGCATTCTCTATGAACGACAGAAACGAAGTGAACGGATAATCATGTTTCAATTTCAAGGAAATTTCTACAACTTCGAGTTAGGAATTTGTATCGTTTTATTTATTATTGTTATAAAACGTTTTATATGAGTGATTATTAAACATTTATTTAGCAATGTGAAATAAAGAATATCTTATTCTTTATACATGATAAGACAATCTATCTAATATTGATACCTAGGTTGATCAACGGTAACAAATCATATATACAGATAATAGATAGTTTCATACTCATTTATTTCTGAAATATGTTTATTATTTTTCGAACTACCTTCATTTCTGTCCTTCAAAGATATATTTTTCTTCGTAATAACGAGCGAAGAAGGGGTGCCCTTGTACATCCTACTAATATTATAAATGTTTATAAGGATGGATGTTTGTCCCACTTTGATGCAAAAACTTCAGAACTGATTTAGTTGAAACTTTATAGTAATACATCAGAATAACACGTAGGCTCTGCTTTATGTTAAAGATTTTGTATAATTTGGTTTTAATATATTATAACAGTAAGTTTAAGCAGGTGAAGCTGCGTTTGGGTCACTAGTGTAATAGTGATTTGTGATCCACAGGATTGGGAAACAGCAGAACGTGTTCTCATATCCAGTAATATGATCGAGCGCTGTGTTCGCGCTTATAATAATGCTGGTAAAATCACAGATGGGCTTCGTCTAGCTGTTACCCATTTATCTGAGGAGGAAACGAAGGAGATATACTTGCCTCTCGCTTTACAACTGAGGGAAGGCGGCCAGTTGAGGAAAGCTGAACAAATTTATATTGGATTAGGCGACCCTGATGAAGCTATATCTATGTATAAGGTAAAGTATTAAATTTTATTTTTTGGTTTGACTTGAATTAGGATGTTTAAGATCTTTGAAAAATATTACTTGTATGTATGTAGAAAGATGAATTTGATTTAAATGTGAATCTAGGTTAATTATTCTTATTTTTAAATATATTTAAAGTTAAAAATCTATATTATTTTAATTTTTTAAAGTAGATTGACTACACTATAAGTTTTGTTTATGGGGGCTAGAAGTGCCTTCAATTATGCACGGTATACACGTCAAATATTTTATCATAAATAATTAAATATTATTTTTTAAATAATATATTTTCTTTTTAATTATAGCGTAAAAAATACTAGTCCCAATATGAGTCGATATTGGATTTTATGGCTATGCATCGTGTTTCTCCGTTAGATACAAAATATTTTTTTTTGTGTCCCAAGCAATGGAAAACTTGAATATTTTATGTTAATTTGGTAACCTCTGCCTCCCTCCACACGATATTGGTAAGACTGAAACGAACGGACTTACGGACGGATACATAGAGACAGACAGACAACAAAGAGAGATACAAAATTGTACAGTAATGGATGTTTAATGAAACACAGGAAGCGTCCCAATACGAGTCGATGCTGCGGCTGGTGGCGGCGCACCGCGGCGCGCTGCTGGAGGCCACGCGCCGCCACGTGGCGCAGGCGCTGCACGCCGCCGGCGACCTGCGCGCCGCCGAGGCGCACTACGTACAAGCGGGTGAGTATAGCAACCCTGCTATGGAGGAACCTTGTGTTAAGGTTAAGACACTCGGTTCCTCACGCTTTGCCCAATTATAACTTTGACATTGTATGGTAAGCGGAACTCAACTGGTCTTATTAAGCAAACCAACAAAATTAACATAATTCATTCTTCCAACATCATTTTTTTTCTGTCACTGAGTGAATGGCAGAAGGGTTTTATTTTTAGTTTAGGCATCGCTAGGCAGAATGCTACACTTTGCTTAATCAAACAAGAGAATTAATTTTTTTAGTAAGTTCAACAGAAAACATAGCATTTAACTTCCCTTTATTAATTCATAATATTATTATTAATTTAACAACAATTAAATATATTAATTTGCTTAGCGGATTTCATTTCACCATAACTTTCACTTTTACCTACATCTTCGTTCGCATGGTCAAAATGAAAAAAAAAAACAAAATGTTATATTTATGTAGGTTTAAACAAACACAAACACACTTAACACATTCTAGTTGACACCATCACGTTCTAAGCGCCCCAGCTAACTGTGACGGCAAGTATAATGGTTACAGAGGGACGACTAACGCAATAATAAAACTACGCTGTAGGCTATATTTATAGCTTTTCCCTATAAATGGATAGTCCATAAGAAAAAAAATTATGTTTTTAATATGAAATACTAGTCTATCAAACTCCTTGGTGTTATAGTTATTAGTATAGATATTTGTAGCTCTATAACAATAATATATTTTTACATAAGGTGACTGGAAAAATGCAATACAGATGTATCGAGCCAGTGGCCAATGGGAGAACGCAGAGAGGGTAGCACGGGCGCATTCGCCGGCTGCAGCACAACAGGTGCTAATCGTATTAAGATTTTGAGATTACAAATGTTATTTTGATGAACCCTGCATAATTTGAAGTCATACGGTCTTGTAAATAAAGTGGCAATTGATCAACGCTACCAATATCAGAACTAAAAAAATCGTTTTTATTTATTTTATTATAAAAAATTCGGTCAGTTTTGACAAGACATTGTATATTGAATGGTGAAACTTAACGCTGCGCTTTGTTTTTTTATGTAAGCGAGAAAATGAAACTATTACATAATTCATTTTCCTGAGTGGGTATTGAACCGCTGCGTTTAAAGTCATACGCTGTGCAGCTGCTCTCGACTCGACTGCGACGGTCTCGTTATTTTTTACAAAAAAAATACTTAAAATATATTTTCATTATTTTATTTTGGTATATACGGATATTTTTAAATATTAGGTAGCCCTTCAGTGGGCCGCGACGTTAGCTGCCGCGCCCGCTGCACGTCTCCTGGCTGCTCGTGGCCTCGCCGCTATAGGTGCAAAGTGGGCTTTACAAGCGCAGAGGTAAATAATAACACTAGATAAGTTAAGCAATAAAAAATGTTATATTTTCCGTCATTCAGACTCTCTCGGCAATTGTTATTAGATTCTTGCTATGAAAATATTGTATTTTAAATGTATATAAATAGAAATATTTTTCCACATAAATGATAGAAAAATTAAACAAAATGAATTACATTTTCAAAAAAGTTATCTAGAATTTAGTGGATAAAACACTTTTGTATCTAAATAGGAATTAATATACGCAATAATATAATTAAAAAATAATGAAAAAATTGTAAAGCTTTTAAAACGCACATTTGCAATAAAATCTCATTAAAAAATATTTTATGGTTATTATTAAATAAATATTTCATCTGTAATATGATCTGTTTTATAGCGTAGCTATTTCATAGAATCGTAATCAACAGCTATTTCAGGAGCTCGTAGTCCGTATACAATGAACTGTTTATCTGTTTGTAGTACTCAATGTTTGTACATATAATCCACTCACCCAGATGGGACATAGCCACCGAGCTGAGCTCGCTGGGCAGCCCCATAGGCAGGCGCGAGATCGCGCGGCACGAGGCGGCGGCGCTGGCGGAGGAGCAGCCGCACGAGGCGGCGGCCGCCTTGCTGCGCGCCGCCGCGCCCGACGACGCCGTCAACGTGTGGCTCGCGCGGCGCCAGTACGAGCGCGCGCTGCAGCTCGCCGAGCAGCACGCTCCCCATATGGTGTGTACCTTGTACTGATAGCAGCGTCGCATATATGATTTTTGTGCTCCATTTATTAAACGTGTTAAATGAAATTGGCGCTATCACTGTACGAGAGAGGAGAAGGTGAATTTTTATTTGTATTTAATAAATAGTCAATGTTTAATAATTTTATTGTAAGCTTATTTACTTAACTTCTTAAAGTCCAGTACAGTCGTGAGGCCAGTCGTGACGCAGTGGCACAAAGTGTGACTGTAAACCGGCTGGTTGTGGGTTCGATCTCGAGGAGATGATATATTTACTTAAATGTATATTTCCTTTTTCTTTGCTCTGGCGTCGAGGCAAAGCGCGTCGAGTCTGCCACTCAACACGCAATGCCTCCAGATTTCGGCAGAAAGTCTGTAATGGAGACAGTCGACGGTCTTAACACTGGGTTCCCTCTGTCTACCCTGCTGTGTGCGGGATATAGCGTGAAGCTGATTTATTTACTTAAAGTTACAAGCTTCATATTTAGACTAACTGTAATTTTGTTATACATTATAGGTAGAAGATGTGTTAGTAGCAGGTGCCCGTGACGCGGCTGAAAGAGGTGACCTTGTGCAGTTCGAAGCACTGATGATTCGAGCGAACCGGCCCAAGGAAGTAGTGCAGCATTATAAAGAATTGGGTAAATTTTTCATATAAAAAATGGTTGTCTTAGAAAGTTATAATTAAAAAATATTAGAAATAGTTTATGGTAGACAAGCTGAACGACATGTTGGTTTACTGTGACCTCTATTGGTTGTGCAAGCATATGTGTTAAAGTTTATACTCATGCATAAATGTTTACTTGATCAGTTGACACTTAAAATATTAAAATATATAAAGTCGTACCAGTTTTTGTTTTGCGTAACTAAAAATATAGATAAAAATTAAGAAGTGATTTAAATTTTAAAATTAGGATTGGTATTTTATAAACTAATATTAACTAACATTTTCTAAAGTGAAATATTTATTGATGATTATATTAACAGAATTATGGGAGGAAGCCCGTCGTGTCGCCCGCGAGTACCTGCCCGACGGCGCGGAGCCGGTCCCGCCCGCCGTGCCGCCGCTGTTGCAGCGCGCTGCTGACCACGCCGACAGGTTCAACATGATTCACTTATTTAAATAAATTCAAATTCAAATAGGTACTTGAAATGACATATTGAAAATGAATATAGGTTATAATAAAGAAAAATCTCATTTGGAAAATAAAAAGTTGTATGACTTTTATCAGAGAGATAGGAAAAAAACAGAAAGAATTTATAAACTAAAATTAACCATTTAATGGTGCTTTTTATTGTTGCTAATTAGGTAAGCTTTATGTTTATTTTAGGTGAAAATAACCTTAAATATAAATTTTTCGATTTTTTACATAGACTAAAATCTGGGGGCATGGTAGTGCCTGAGCCAAGTCAAGCGCGATATGTTCGTGTAAATATTGTTATTTTTTTATTTTTGGAGACAAATATATTTCCATATTTTTGCGAAAGCAAAGTTTTATTATTTCGACACTGACTCACTCACGCACTTACTCACTGATTATCAAAATAAAACTAATACTTCCCATAGACCTAGAGTGCTAGTATTTAGTACAGGGGTAAGGTTTAGTGTCAATCAATCAATTAAAGTCAATCGATGATCTGACGTACCTGGTGGCCCGCATGATAAACTGTAAGAGTCACACAATACATATTCCCAAAGGATAAGAGTCCCGCCCAGTAATATACTAGTATATTATAAGTTATATAAAATAGTGCTAAATAACTTACGTTAAATGATAAAGCTATTTTTTTTTTGAGAATTTTATTAGAAATAATATTATGTGTTGCCAGACACTCTACGATGGTTTTAAACCCCTGCCAGATACCTCTAAATCCTAATAGATTAAGCTATAAGTGCGTTCGTAGGCATATTAGTTTAGTAGGAGCAAACATCGCTTATTCACATTAGTTAATTAAAATTAATAATAAATACCCCTTGTTATACCTTTGCTATAATATATTCAGAGGCGTTTATTATTTATTAGGGTTCAGACTTTACAAGTGTGTAGCATGGGGTAAAATCGTGTTGAGTGTCTAGCAATGGACAACGTCATTTTTAATATAATTCCTAAGAATATATATAAAAAAAAAGCTTTATGATTTAACGAATGTTAGTTATCATTTAGTTGTAATTGAATGAAAGAAAGATGAATGCCGTGGAGATGCGATCTTTTCGTAGGATATGCGGAATCAGCTTAGCTGATCGAATCCGCAATGATGAGATACACAGAATGGCAGGTACTAACGAGGATGTTAGGGTGATAATGAAGAAGAACGTGCTCAGCTGGTTTGGGCACGTCGAATGAATGGGTGATAAAAGAATGGCAAAAAAGATTTATGATGGAAAAGTGAGTGATAAGAGAGATACGGGAGACCTAGGTTGATCTTCGAAAACAGTATCAAAGATACTAGAGGAAGGTTGTCTTGTGTCTGGCTGCTCTCGTTTATTATGTTGATATTTATAATATAACATTAGCATTACGTAAACAGAGGAGAATGGTGGGAAGCAGTGGAGCTGCTACTAAAAGCGAGCGCGGCGGGCGCGGCGGGGGGCGCGGCGCGGCTGGCGGAGCGCGCCGCCCTGCGCGCCGCCCGTCTGGCGCGCGACCGCCTGCGCCACGCGCAGCGGCGCCGCGCCGCGCACCTGCTGGCGGACGCGTGAGTGCTGTGGCTGTACTTTATACTTTATAAAATGATAATACTTTAGATAAGTATACTTTAAATTTTATAGTAAGACTTCCGAGAGATGTCAAAAGTAAAGCGTCCGTGTAATAAAACATTAATAGTTTGAAAAACTAAGCACACGCCGTTTTCAACAGAACACACTCTAAAAACACGAACGACAATGTATGAGCTCCAGCCATCAGCCGTCTACCATTCCATGCAACAAATGAAAGACCGTGTAATTCACATTTTTAGATCCTATTCCCGATTTTGATCCCCGATTTTGATGAGTCCCGATTTTTAGCTCAAAAATTAAGTGTCCCGATCGGGACAGGCATAGTCTCGCTTTTCGCATATTATTCCACGTACCGTGAGAAATATTTTTTATTTAGTTACAAATAATTTCATAGAAATATAAATAAGTATATTCGTAAGTTACGTATAATTATTCTGAAGACTTGACTGCCTTAGCCTTACACTAAAACAATATTGTTAAAAATATTTTATATAGTTTGTTGCTGAATTGCACACCTATATACCTATTGTATTAATTGGAAATAATAAATAAAGAACACTGTCGAAGTGCTCTTTGAAAACATGTGACAATACATAATAGTTGTAGATTCGGCTACTTTTTTAGGAAATATTTGTATATTATATATAAATTACATTATTATATGCATTGCCGCGATTTGGTGTGTCTGTCTATACACAGACACACCAGACTCCAGACACCAGACTCAGAGTAAATTGGAGTTCGTTTAATATTGTGGAAATTACACTTTATAACATATATTATATGTCAATATATATTTGTGTTCATAGGTTTGCAGAAATCGGCCAAAGTGATGTTGGAGAACAACTTCGTGCGGCTCTATTGGATGGCGTAGAAGAAGGTGAAGATGGTACCGGTAATAATTATTTTACATATTTCAAGTACTTATTGAGACCAAAGTTGTAGCGGTACAGCGTATAACGGTAAAGGGAAAAATTCTGGGTTCGAATCCCGGAGGAAAAAATAATTATTATTTTCTCGCTTTAAATTCCCCCACTCACATCACAATTTCTCACAACAGTGAGCGGAAAGTGGAAAACGAAGTGTTAACATTAGGTATCTTCTGCCTACCCTGATATAGCAGAATATAGCAAGAAGCTTAAATAAAATGTAGTATCTGTTTTTATGAGATAGAGATCCAGAGGTCTTTGATAACTTTATACAATATTCAACATTGCATTTAGTTATAATTTTTTGGCTTTACGACAAAGAATCCCTGTTTTCTTTCAAATTTATTTATAATTTCTTATTGTCATTCAGAAGCTGGTGCCACAGCTGATTATGAAGAAGAAGAAGAACAAGAGGAGCCAAAACCACAAATAGAAGAATCGGATTCTGATACGTCAGTATTGGAGAAGTTGGCGCGAGCGGGACAGTGGCAACGTTGTTTAGTGCAAGCGGGTTCGAAAGCGCCACACTATGCTCTTAGATATGCAGCGCATTTGTTTAAGACTCATACGGTATGTTGTTTATAACGTGTTTATAAATTATTTGTAACATTTTTAAAGTGTTAATCACATAAAGTATTGAAAATAGTCTAAAAAATGTATCAATTTGGACATTTTGGGACTCAAACCTACGTTCGTAAACAAGTTGCAATGAGCGTACAAGAGTCGCTAAACGTACAATAGTCGTCGATGTAACTTGATAAGATCATAAGAATGGTTTCCAAAAGGCACAACTACAGGGACGATAAAAAAATTACGTGCTTCTAAAATATTTATAAATTCCGTCGAAGCACAAATAGAAATGCGATTTCCGCAAAAAAACACCTTCACGGCTTTTCCTGCAAAGCAGGGTAGGCTGAGAGAATTCAGTATTAACGGTTCTTCTCTTTATTAAATTATAACGAACTATTTTCCGGCAATATACTAACTACTAGGTATATGGAAAGTTGCGAGTCCGAGCTCCCGCAAGCAATGTATTCCCCGCTCAGGGGTAATGATTACAGTCAAAAGATGTAATATATGATACCTTTAGATTAGCAGTTATGCTAAACTATTATTCCGAGTATTTATCAATGTATGTAATCGAATCAATTATTTTTTTAATATTTTTGCCTGTTTGTCAATGCACGTTTACGCTTGCAAAATTAAGTTGTCAATTTCTACACGTTATACTCAAATTGAAACGATACCTGATGAGTGAGTCCGACTCGCCTTTGACCGATTTTTTATTTCAATTGGATCATAAATAAAAAGACACATCAATATAAAGAAATTTGCTTAACTAAATGGCTGTGCTTGAAAAACAGCGATTTTTTTCATTAACCCAATTAAAAAAAACAATTTTAATTATATTTTAAAACTTTATTATAACAATTGTGATGTCAATGAATATTATCAATAAGTGATTAAAAATTGATAAAATTAACGTAATTCTGAACGCGCCGTGATTTGTTAATAATTAAAACGTTTGATAATAATATAAATGTAAGCACTGTATCAGCTGTGTGTAAAATTGAATAGAAATTGACATTGTGACGTCAGAGACGTTCGTGAATGGTCGGGGTGTTTTCGGTATAGAGTGTAAAAAAATTAATTTTAATTAAAAATAACTTTTTCGTTACAACGAATAAGAAAAATAGTCTTATTATATAAGTAATATATGGTCTTTCCATTGACGATGAAAAAAAAAATCAATAACCTAATTGGCTGAATTTTCTGTTTTCAATTTATAAATAATATGAGAGCAATTCAAATTGGTAAGTATATTATAAATTATACAAATAATTTATAAATTATACAAATAATTTATAATATATTTACCAATCTGAAATAAATATATAAAAAAATAATAGTTTAAGATATTTTCATTTCCTCGTCTCATAAGGTAAAGCGCGGCATTAAGTTTCGCAACGTGTAATATAGATGGCGTTGTACGAAGTTAGATCGCGCTAGCGTTACGTTCATATCGAATGTATATTGCTCGTGGATTTTGTATGTCTCATTGCTTTGTCTTACCTAAAGAGCGAGGAAATTAAAATAAATATTTTTGAATTTGCAGCTGTCTATATTGACATGCTGTAACATAAACTCTTATTGTTCAATTCTATAAGTCAGTGATGGACTTTGATTAAAAAAAAGCATCGATGATCGATGTCAGTAGTCACTGATGGAAAGCATCGATGTCATTGATCTATGTGCGATGTAACATCAATAAAGATATCGTTTTTTTCTTTTATACATCAAATCAGTATGTAATGTAGCAGAGATACAAAAAAAAACCGGGTTTCTATATAAAAAGAAAGTCGTATAGCTCACACATGATAAAATTCAATTTTATCATGTGTGAGCTATAACGCTAGTTAGTATAATATAAGTAGTTAATATATTATTAATAAGTAGTTAATATATTATATTGTTAAACAGCATTTTGTTTTACTTAGAACACTTCAGTAGTCCTCCGACGTAACTTGCCATTCGTATTTTTAACGATAAAAGTAATGATAAAAAAAAACGTTGTTGATTTTATTAAAAGCTAAATAACTCGCATTCGTTTGTAAAGTGTAAGATGTTGTCAACATCTTTACTTTAGCTTAAATTTTTTTTTGCTGTGCCAATACATGAATTATAAAAAAAATAGAAAAAGAAAAAAAACCATTAAAAATAGTAAATAAGGTTAGTTACATCGATGCATCAAATAAAAAACGTCGATGTTATAAAATTAACAAATCATCGGTTTCATTCGATGCATCGATACGATACATCTAATGGTTTTAACTTTTAACACATCGATGTATGTACGTATATTGTCAACTCCTAATTCCTAATTAATATTAGCCTAATGTCGATCGTTTAATCACTATATTCGATGTCCTTTATATGACCCGATCATTAGAATGATTGGGTTGACAGATTCGCGAAGATGTGTGACTTTCGTTTTGCTTAAACTTAAAGAGGTATGCGAATATGACTAGGAATGTCGGAAGAGAGATAAAAAATTGATATCGTGCTCTCGTTTTTTAGGGTGTTTTTCGTTGGTCTCGTATTCTATGATAATAAGAATATATAGAGAGATATAATAAGAATATATAGAGTTAATAAGAATTATAATAAGTGTTCCAGTAGTGGTTTGAATATGGGAATCATAAAACGAGCAGCGTCACATTCTGTTTAGTTTATTCGACTGATCATGGCTAACGAAACTGTCTATTTATAAATATTTGGACATACTGTCAAATCATAATGTCAAAAAAAAAAGCAACTTTTATACGTTCAATTTATACAATCATTAAAGTATTCAATTTCAAAATATTATTTTTTCAAATAAATTCTTATAAGCACTTTTGAATCGTCGAATGAACATATATGATAATAGATAGAAATATTGCATATGGTCTTGCTCGTGCTGTTTAACATAAGTTTAAAAGGATTACTGGAGGTCATTCGTGGCGCAGGAACACAAAGTGTGACTGTAAACTCGACAGGTTGTGGGTTCAATCCCGACTCGAGGAATTAAATATTTATATTTTCATTTCCTCGCTCTAGTGTCGAGGCAAAGAGCGGCGTTGATTTCCACCTTTTAACACGCAATGTCTTCAGAATTCTGCAGAAAATGGGAAGTGGCGTGTCTTAACCCTAGGTCCCCTCTGCCTACCCTGCTGTGTGGGGGATACAGAGTGAAGCTGATTTTTGAAAAGATTATATATTACTTTTATTTATTTATTTACCTTTTTTGTTACGGCTCCTCGAATAGGGTATAGTTTTACATTTTATAACGAGAGAACGGAATTATATCATGATTTTTTTTATATAGCGCACAGAAAATATGGACATAGAAAGTGAAGATATACCGGAAGTGCTGACACAAGTATTAGATACTCTGCGTCAATATTTAACAGAGGATAATCCAGTATCAAGTATAGATACTCAACTAGCTAGAGCGGTGTGCAATGAAATTTTGGTCCGAATTTCCCTCGTTCCTAAAGCTTTTTCTGCTATGAAGGATGCTGGGTTCGTGATGGTGGCCGCTGGTGCTGATGAAAGAGCTCTTCAGGTACCTTCTGTATATTTTTTACTACTACTATGTATTCCGCATATGGCAAAGGGAACTCAGTTGTAAGACTCAATGCGCGTTGAGTGGTGGAACTCGACTCCACTCCACAGATGTTTTGTTATCAGAGCAATCAAAGCAAAATAATTTTATGTGCCGATTAGGAATCGAACTTACAATCCTCGCATTTGCAGTTACATGCTTTATTGCTGCGCCACGACAGCTTCATTAATTTTTAGATATAGTTTTATAAATAAATGTTCCAAATAAAACAAATGTAAAATTATCACAGCTATTGTAGATGTTGTGTTGTTCAGTGTCAGTTATATTTTATAAACCAGATTATTAAATTACATATTAACATTACAGTCCTAACTTTGTGTCGGTATAATTGTTGTTATTGGCTTTAATATTTTTCTTATTTTATTATGTATGTATACAGATTGTAACAAATTTATGGTATACAATTTTAATTTATTTTAACTTTCAGGCGCTAACATTGTTGATGGGTTTGCACGTGCCTCAGATAGCGTCCAAGGCGGCGCGCGCTCTGCCGCGTTACACGGATATTATAGTAGCCGATGTTGGTAAGATTAATATTTAATTAAAAATTGTATTGTGGATACATTTTATAATATAGCTTAAGAGTAAGAAAACTGCTTAATTTTATACTATGATAGCTTCAAGTTATATCCCGCAATATAGTAGGGTAGGCAGAGGGGAGCCTTGTGTTGGGAGTTTCCAATTTTCCGCCGAATTCTCGATAAATTGGGTTATGAGGGACATAACTCTTGTAGAGCGCTCTGCTAGAGCGAGGAAACGTAAATTTTAAGTATTTCATTACCTCAAGTGTTGATTGATTATCGAAGCTATGCCACGACAGCGTCAAAGATATTATATATTGTGTGATGCCGTCAAAAATACATTATTTTATTTTGTATTATTCAAAGCTTTCTACATATGCGGCGAAGTGATTCGCGCAGAGGGCACCGGCGGCGCGCGGGAGGCCTTCGTGCTCCTCAACCACTGCCTCGACCTCGTGGAGGCGGCCGAGGAGGACGCCGCGCACCTCATTGATTACAACGACTTTGGTATTATTTATATATTGTTCTCAGTCATTGTTTTATTATTATCATTATGCAGAGGAAAGTTTGTGTTAAAACACTCTGTTCCCACTTTCCACCACGCGAAAACTCTTGCGTATGAGTAATTCATTGCCCTGCCGTCTTGTTGCCAGAGGGAAGAAATGCAAATAATTCATGCACCGAGCAGGAATCGCACAAAGAATAGTCGCGTTTACAGTGAGATTCTGTGCCGCTGCGTCACGGCGGCCACTTAGATATAATGCCTTCCTCAATTATCTATTTTATTACTGAAATTGACAAATGATAGTCAACAATTTTATATATGTACATATGTTAGAGAATAAGTGATTTGATACTTTGACATAGCGAGTAGTCGCCTGCAACTTCTTATGCGTAGACTTATGATTTTATTTTATTTCCGTTTTTAATTTTATTTCCGTTTTTATCGTATGTATTATTGAGTGTAAAATGTAAAATTTCTGTAAAATCTTAATGCTACAAGAAACCTGTCAGCTTTCTATTCCTTGTCGGCTGTCTCTGTCAGTGCGAGTTAATGAAGAACGAGACAGATTTATTGATTGTGTGATTGGAAATCATTTTTTTTTTGCGAAAATTTAAATGTCAAAGGGGCAGACAAACAAGGGTTTTTGTCTTTTAATGGACCATTGTCTTTTAATTGACCACGCACTGTAAGAAATATTTATTGATTCTTATTATTTTTTTCAATTAGTTACTAACAATTTAAAAAAGAAATATAAAAAAGTATAGTGAAATCTGAAAACTTTCTGCCTTTAGAATTATGTTCATTTCCTCTCTCTCACAAGATTATAATGCGGTGGAAAGCACATAGCGCGGTGGAAAGCAATAGTATCTTGATACTAGGTTATTCTATCTACTTTTTGAAGATGAAAAAAATGTATAATTGATATTTGAGAGTGCACGGACTGGGCGCGGTCGCCGCTCACGCTGGGCGCGGGCGCGCTGGGCGGCGCGGCGCTGGCGGCCGCGCGCGACTGGGTGCTGGCCGTGTCCATGGACCAGCAGGTCGACCAGGTATTCAATACTGCTGTTGTTTCAGGACCCGGAAATATATTCTAGTACAGCCTTGCTAGGATCTATTTTTATAACGTGAGATGTGTTTAAAATTAACAGAAAAATACGATTTTTTATAAGCAAAACCACATTTCTAAAGCAGACAAAAATTTAATTATCATCATTATTATTTATATAACACATAATTTAATTATGTAAATACACTTGTAGACTCTACCAACGGACAGCCGAGGCTTGTACGCCTCGTACGTGGGCGAGGAGCCCTGCTGCGTGCTCACCGGATACCCGCTCGCCTCTCGTCTGGTCACTTTCCCTAACGGTTCGTAAATTCACTTGTAAATGTTTTTGGAGTTTAATATTAAAATATTTATCGATTATTTTTTTAAATCTTATTTATTATTTAATTTTTATCTAGCGTTACTCTCAACGATCTTTTATATTGCAGTTTAATCGATAAAAATAGAAACATGATCTATTCATGTATCAAAAAGTCTCATATTATAAAAAAGCATCACGTGGTAGTGTTGGTTTTATTTTCCGCTACATATATTAATTTTAATTTGTCTAAAAGGTGGTGAGCTGTGAATGTGTAAATACTCCCCACTGTCCGCACAATGCGTAATTTTAAAATATATTGGTGCAGGTCGTTGCGCGAACAGGGAGTGGTGGTCGCGCGTGTCGCGAGGCGCGCCGCCCGCGCCCGCGCTGCTGCGGCACGTGGCGCACTGGTGCGGCGCGCCCGACTACGAGCGCGTGTAAGCAGTAACCACTGTCATTGCACTATAGATAGAGGGAGAAAAATATTTTACCAAAAATACACTTACAAGGTGGCACCGGCACCGACGATATAATAAATGAAATTGAAAATGCAAAAAAGACATTAGACATTTTAGATGTAAACGTAAATAGAGAATTATATTACAAAGACAAAAGTTGCAAACAAGAAAATCTATTTTAGTAAGTTTCACTATTATATCTTTCGCTATCGTGTACTTGTTCATATGCTGCACATATGCGAAATAAAAAATATATTATTATAATTAAAAATTGAAATAAAGTAATGTGTGAATTGACATTTTTGTATTTTATTAAAATTTACTTCATTGAGTACACGTAAACTCATTTTTGATTTGTCAAATTTTGTTGTTAAAGTATAAACTGTGTAATAGTATATAAGATACATGAATCAAAATTTAAAATATTTCCTACTGCAATATTTTACGTTATGTTTTTAAAATTATTAATATACCTTACAGGTTTACGAGAATAAAGAGGAATCTTAAACATCTCTCTATTTAGTGAAAAAAGAAGCGAAAGCAAAAAGGCGTAGCTACCTGATTGACATTGATTTTAGTATATTTTAAATTTAACACCACTATATTTATTACAACAATCAATTGCAGAAAAGTTCTTATATAATAGATACCGTTGTTAACTAGGATGTAGGAGAGGGGGGTAGCTTAGAATAGGGGCACCTTTGAAAATATGTGTTAACAAAGCTTTTTTAAAAATATTTTAGTACATTTTTTTTGAGTAGTGGGAGTACTAACATGCATACGTGTCACTTGTCACCGTTGATATATGAGAGCCAGCCGTTGAATTAAGAGGAGTGTTTGATTTTGAGTTAAAATTTTATGCGTTTTTAAATAAACGCGTAAGGATCGCAGGGATCCAATTCAAGGTATGGTGTATTTTTCTTTTAGTTAGAATGTTTCATATATCACGCAATAAATTAGAGATTAATACATTTTTTTAATTTTTACTTTAAAAAAAAACGTTTGTTATTTTTCAAATAACACTGATGCAGCTTTGAACAAAATAAAGGGGGCAGTTTTGAATATTGTTCAAAAGACACGGTTAGAAAAATTACAGGCTTAAAAAAAAAGAAAGGATTCTGAACTTAGTTGTTTGAAGACATAAAAACGTACAAAAAAAATACCGCGAAAGAAAAACAAAACTATACTGAACTCTTCTTCACAAGAAACTGACTCAGAAATGTATTTGGAATCAGAAGAGGACGTGACAATTTACTGTGAAGAGAATGAAGATACCGGTGCGTATGAAGACTACGAAATGAAATTGGACTACAACGTAATAAATATTGGAAACTTTATTTTAGCGAATGTCATTGTTATTTGTAGGAAAAGATGTAGAAAAAGATAGTCATGGTTTAACTGTTACATTTCTAAAACGGAAAGGTAGCTTGTATAAATTTTTCTTTCCTGAGAAAGAGAACAAGTGCTACGTTAGTTTTTCAGAAGTCTTAACCCCCAATTTCAGTTGCTGGTACGTCACGTACTAATCCATGTTTTCCTTTAAATTTAATTTCTCTAAGTTAAAATTAGTACCACTGAGGCAGGCTAACAATTATTAAAATAATATTTTGTTTTATTTTCATAATGTAAGGTTTATTCTTTGATTGGTCCCACAATGTTAATTACTTCTACGAAGCCAAAGTTACTTTATTATATTTATTTATTTATTTTGCGATTTCCAACGCCTTAAGGTTGCCTGGAAGAAATCGCTATTTCAGCGATAAGGTCCCCTATTGTACGTGTTTTTATACTTGTATTCTCTTATTTCTTTTTTGGGTATACAATAAAGAGTTTATTATTATTATTACTTTTTTTGTTTGTATGTTTTTTAAAGTTTATTAATATTGAGACTAATGTTCTTTAACACTAGTACTAGTACAACCGCAATATTAAACTATGTATTTTATATTCTTTAAGTCTTAACTTGGTACTAATATTTGATCTCCATCGTTTCTAATGTTAAAAAAAAAATCAGCTTCACGCTGTATCCCGCACACAGCAGGGTAGGCAGAGGGAACCTAGTGTTAAGACACTCCGTTCCCCACTTTCTGCCGAATTCTGGAGGCATTGCGTGTTGAGTGGCAGAACTCAACGCCGCGCTTAACCTCGACACCAGAGCGAAGAAATGGAAATATAAATTTAAGTAAATATTTCATCTCCTCGAGTGGGGATCGAACCCACAACCAGTCGATTTTGCAGTCACACCTCGTGCCGCTGCGCCACGACCGGCCTCAAATAATCAATGTTAACTCTATTAATAAAATTACTTAAAAGTTTAATAAGCCTTTTAATTTAATTGAATTTAATGATAGTTCAAAACTGCCCCATATATGTTCAAAGCTACCCCGGAAGGGGGAACATTGAACATTTGACTACTGCTACTAAAATTGATATTGCACCTTTAACTTATATATTCTTCTACATATGATCCTATGATTTTGTAGTACAATAGTTGAACTAAGCATTGTGAAATAGTAAAGATGTTAAGAACTGTAGAATTTTTAGATATGTAAAGTTTAAAAATCTTACCTGAGGAAAAAAAAGACCATTCTTTATACTGCTATAATAAACTCATTTTATTATCACATTTATTTTAATAATAATATATTTGACACTTATATTTTTTTACGAACTAAGATTCGTTATTTATTTCCGCTTTCACAATGTAAACAACACAGTGAAGATGATTGATTGATTAATATATTAAAAACGTCAAAGTAATTTGAATTCAATTACTTTCAAAATTGTTACATTGCAAGAACGGAATATTGAAACATTTTTTTCATGTCTACGAAGAGACATTAAGCTACTAATATATTTTAGAAGAGCTTCAAGTAAGTAGTGTCCAGCGCGGATACAAGAGTAGTTCTATGTGCATGTATTCGATAGGATTTCGTGGATCGGGTTCATTAGGCACAACAATATCAATAAATACATTTACATTTATTTCTTAAGAAGAATATCATTTCCATATATACTAACATATTGAAATAGTAAGCGTAAATTAGTTGATCGACACCGAGGGATCGGTCAGAATAATATGTATGTATCTAAATTTTATTCGTAATATGTATAATTTTAAGTAAGTATATTTTCACAGCTTCTCCATACTAACTGAATATAAAATTATAGTGTAAAAATATATTTGGAACGTTAGGTTTATCTATTTGGATTAGGGATATATAAATATTTTCATATATTAGAAGTTAGAATACTATGTCTCTCTCTTAGGAATTGTACGATCACGAAGATGCTTAAAAATATTTTTACATTTTCATAAATATATATATGTAGGTAAATAATTTATACCAGGTATCGTAGCGCTTTTAAATAATCTTAATATAATAATAAATCCAATGTCATTGGCATTACAGTTGATTTCACTGTAATTGAAATTGCCTTATTTGGACATATTGGATATTATTAAATATGCGAAACAGTAATTAAGTGTAATAAGTATATAAAATAGAAAATTGTTGATAGTATTGTCAAGCAATTCATTAAACTACGACAGTGGAAGAACACAGATTTTGACAAAGATATACATAATGTTACATTAAATTCCGCCGATATGTAAATTGTATCTAACATCAATAAAAATATCTTTTTTTTTTCTTCACAAAATTACATATGCTAGGCCTGTGGTGATTTTACATTATAATTTCTGGCTACAGTACGGTACGACAGAATATTGTTTATCGCTTATTTATTATTATTATTATTGGGTACATTCACTTTATTAAAGAGTTGGTGGGGTTCAACGACCTATCAATATATTATATTAGTGCGTAGATAGTATTTTAATATATTTTAAATACATTTAGAGATAACGATTCATTTTCGCGTGTGTAAGTTAATAAAGTTTGACAATACGGTATGGAAATGAACGACAACAAGAGAGTGGAGGTAGCAGGTAATTTTACATACACTATATATTAAATTACCTCTTTGAAATCGTATATAAGATATATTTAGGTATGTGTAAGTTAATATATTGAAGATATGATGAATTTTTGTTTATTGAAATACATGTAAACTTACAAAATATGTTAACATAATAATGTCGCGTTGGTTAATATCTTTGTTAGACATGTGCAGTGTAGAGTGTTTCATCACTATTGATTATAAAGGCCAATATCACGAAATAGTTGTGCGTAGACAATTTTGAGAATGTTTCAACACTATGTACAGTATTTAAAAATACGAAGAGATAACGACGTCGCGTCGGTAGATTATGTAGGGAAATTTCACTAAAGCACAACCTTGGAAGAATAGTAACTAGACGCACTTACTCACTAGGATCACTTAAGAGATATATAATCGTATAAGGCAAAGTGTCGAAGTTGGGGTTATTCAAGATGTACAAAATTGTCACTATAATAGTGTCACATAAAGATAGATATATATATTATAAGAAATATCTATATATATTTTTTTTTATCTTATCTATGGTTACATCGAGTACGTCACACAAAGAATTTAGATATCAATTTAGCTAAGTAATTACAATGACTGAGCTATGTGTTTTCTATCTTCTATATGTAAGTATATGCTGATATATAATAACTATTCAGTAATAAAATTTAAACAATATATGAAAGGTGCTTAATATATTCTATATATTTGTAAACTTTAGTAATAAATAGGCTCTAAATAAAATCTGATATTATGTTTATATTAATGTCTCGATATGTACTGTACTACAATATGCAAACCTAATATTGGAATGTATAGGGTTACACAGATAACACACAAATATCTACAAAATAGTATACTTTGAATATTTACACAAATCATTACTACTATTATTTTATTTTACTGGTATTTTTTCAAAAGTTACCAGTTACAAATAGTCATTTAAAATTAAAATGTTAGGTCGATTTTTAGCAATGAAAGCGAGTTTATAAATAAGCTCCTTGTCATTTGTTTATAATATATCTCTCCTTTTTAATAAACATTTAAATTGTTAATTTTACTTTGATATTACGTAGGTGAATTACCTATATTTATATTATATTTGACCAAGATTTTCTGAATGATTTATGTAATTATTTGAATCGTTAATAATTTTTTCAAATGATTACTTACAAGAATAAACATACATTTCATTATAACATCAATATGTTTAGGTTGCTTGGGGCAGCAGGTGTGGGTGATAAACTTCAACAAGGATGCCGAACCTTTATTTATATTATGAGTGTTACATACAGGCGCTAATAATAAGACGAGTCCGTTATTAGTTACAGACAATAATAAAATAAACGTAACTCTTGAAACATTCTAAATAAGGTTCGCCATCCTCCTTTGTGAAGACAAATTACGTTTCGGGACAGAGAACTGCCGTCGCGGAGCCTCGCTAGTTGCGGCGCTCGGGCGACGGCTCGCGAGATCAGTCGGGGGACTCGTCGGTCGCCAGCGACGTGGCGGGGAACAGAGGGTACCAGCCGTAAGTGCGTTGCGGCAGCGACAGCTTGTCGAGGCAAATCTCTGCGCCGCCGAGAGCCAAGTTGTGTTCAAAGCCACCGCAGCGCTGCCAGAGCATCACTACCAGTGTACGTCCTAGTGCTTCACTCGCCTGGGAAGTCGTAAAAAAATGATCACATATTTACATCTTTTCACTAAAACCAGAAGGAATGGTAATAATAAATTGTTTATTATAAAATGACAAAAATACGTACCTGATATTTCAAGGTTTGTTTGAAATGTGGCTCAGTAGTACGACGCACCACTCTCGTTTTGCGCTTAAGCAACCACTTGTCCCCATCACGAAGGTAGCATTTCACGTACGAGTCCGGCACTTCGCCGTTCACACCATACACGCGACGTGCGTGAGAGATCTATGAATTATCATTATGATGTTTTATAATGATATATTCGATTATTACGATACAGATATGAAATTGATGAAAGTGTTAAAAAATATCCCGCATACAGCAGGATAACAGGGTAAGCAGAGGGAACCTTGTATTAAGACACTCCGTCCCCTCGTTTCTGCCAAATTGAAAATAAATAGCATCTAAAACAATTATGACTTGTTTTGATATAATTCAATAGTAATATATAGTTTTTGAGATGATTAAAAGTAGTAGTTACCTCGAGTTCCAATTGTCCTTTGATCATAATAATGCTAATGTTTATCTCGGCGTGCAGCGGCGGCAGGTGCGCGTTGCGCGGCGGCAGCTGGCCCGGGCCGAGCGGCACGTCGTCGTCGTCGTCCGCCACCGCGTCGCGCGCCGCCGCCGCCGGCACCGCCGCCCACATGCTGCCCTTGCGCCCCGTCGCGGTGCCTGCGCCCACAACAGAGCTACCCACCACCCACACGCACCGCCAGAGACCCTCCCCGCCGGGTGCGAGAAGTGCAATATTGTTACTTTTTTAAGACATTGCAAATAAAATATTCTCTAATTTTTCATTGATTCTCCATTTAATATAAGCATAATTTGAAAAATCATACACGTCTCGCACCGCAGGGTTCAGCCATCTTTGTATGGTGATAAATACTATGGATAACTACTACGATGTGAGCGACCCACATCGCGCGGTCGTATGATTGTGTCGAAACAGTTATGTCTATCGTTCCGACACATGAATAAAAAATGAAATCTGAATAAACCATCAATCAAACATTTAAAATAAACAATACACAAAAGAAGCACGTCAAACAGCATCGTGCTGATGTCAACAGTTTCATTAAAGTACATAGATTTTCAAACGGTTCCTATCCTAAACACAGAAAAGAAAGAAGAAGCATTAAACGTGTGCAGCCAAAAGTGTATTCGAGTTACTAATAGTTGCTGGAAGCGGTCTTGAAATCGTCTTTATGATAAGCATTCCGTGTCATGAGCAGCGTTTGTATTTGTAAGGTACAGAGGTAAGTAACGGCAGCCACCACCACCACCACCACCACGTGCGGTGTGCGCGGACCTGTCCGTCGTCTGTGAGTGCCTCGTGTACGTCGATACGTATTCGTATAGTTCTGTGTAATGACTGTGGACTGTGACCTATGAGTAAGATATGTACAAGAAGTCTAATAGAAGGCGCATCGTAACAATGAATGACAATCGCAAAGGTAATGAAGTCCAAAACATCCTAGGCGAGAACAATGCCAAATGCCATCAAGAATGAACGCAGACGGGCAGTCGGACAGACGGTACACAGAAACAGATGAAGTGAGCGTGATCGCCCGCGGCCGGGCATGCGTCGGGACAGACAGACACACACAGTGAAGTGATGAGAAGCGTCGGGCGCAGCCACATACAGTGCGGGCGCGCGGCCGTCGCGCAAGCCATGACCCATGCTACTACTCGGTCGCGGGACCCCATTCTGGTTCTAGGCCGAGACCTCTAGGTCTATAGAAACAGATTGGGGCACATCGGCCGTCGGACGTCACAAGGGGCGCGTGCCGGCACCTCGCGGCGCGGGCACGGTATTAGCTTACCGAGGTGCTAACGGTCCGTCGCTGCTGACCAAACAAGCATAACACGGTACAAGTCAGTACTATCAATGTTCGTATATATTAGGTGGGCGGTAGGAACTGGTGACAGCTAGTAGCGATCGGTGGTATTAGTGTTTTTCTATTTATAGCGTTACAGGGCATCAAGGGTGTACAAACCTATGAATTTATCATCTATTCAAATCAAGTTACTGCAATAAGGGTAATTGGAAATGTTTAATTCAATTGTTTTTTTGTTAATTTTATAGAAATCACATTATTTAACAAATACATATTGATATTAGTGGACTTTAATAATTTTAAAAGTAAAATTGGTAAAATCCAAGTTAAATTAATTGACATAAAAATAAGAAATAAAAAAAAAACAAATATTTTGAAATTAATCAGAGGAGTAATAAACAACGACAACGGTACTTACGTCTGGCGGTAGAGCCAGAGAGCGACAGAGTGCGACCCAGTTCACCCTTGACGGCGCGCAGAGAGCGCAAGATGTCGTCGGGGTCGCGGCGCACGCAGGACGAGCGCCGGCGCTCGTTGCGGCGTGAGCACACCGGGGGCTCACTGGCGCCATCTGACCAAGACACAACATACCAACTACAATCTTTATATACGAGAAATTACTTAATTTTGGTAGCTTCACCTAATTACTAACTGTTATAAAAACATATTCATTAGTTTAATTCATTATATTTTTGTTTTATCCATTATATATTTTAAAATATATTATTTTTTATCACATTACCTTTATCCTGTTGTTGGAATGAAGATCGTCGTGATCCAGGTAAAGACCGTGAGAAGTCTTTTCCGAGTTGATAAACCTCCACTTCCAAGGTTTCCGACTGCGAGGAGCCCCGGCGTGAGCCCGCAACCCATGCGTGGTCAGGATGGAGGAGAGATGCGCATTCACCAATTGAGTCCACATCATCTGGTGGTTGATTTAAAAGACATTTATAAGCTCTAAGAAAGATAGAGGCTAGTAATATAAGTGAACATTTATACAATTATTATGATGCCAATTACATAATGATTTCACTTATTTTATTATTTTATAATTTGAGAATGCGATAATTTTAGTAATTGCTTAAATACATTAAAAACAAAACAACCAATTAAAAGTAACATGTGAAAAAATAAAACCTGAATTAGATCGTTGAGAAGCAAAGTCGCCTCTACGCAACGCTCGGGCACCAGTCAGAGAACCACGAGGTGACGCGTTGGCCGAGCGAGTGCCGCGCTCTTCAAGAGTCCACCATACTGCTCGCTCTTCCGCGAATGCTTTCTCTAAATCCATCTAAATTATAAAAAATATCGTTAGAATATTAAAATTCATAGTCGGTTATGGTTAAGGTTAAGTTAATATTAATAAAGTATATTTACGGTGCACTCCCCAATCAGTACAGGATCGATACCAGGACATGCATCCCAAAGTGTGAGTTCTAATGCACGACCAGCCAAAAGGTCTGCTGTAAGTCCACCAAAGCCCAATGTTGCATTCCATACTGGAGTGCAAGACGCTGAAGCTGGATCTGTTTCAACCGGTGGACAGCTTTCACTAAAAATATTTTCATATTTAAAACAATATATTTATTTATTTATATTATTATATTGTTAGCAAACTCGTGTAAAAGAGGATATATGTAAGTAGAAAAGACTGTAAAAGCAATGGAGCAGTTGCTTGTAGGCAACGGCCCTTAGTGGAAGGAAATTCGTGTGAAGTGTTGTTATTGGGTGATACATATCACTTATTGCAATTACATAGAATCTCTTTCCCAATAATTTAAAAACATATAGACGATATGTGTTTTTATCTTGTTTTTAAAAATGCTAATCGCTTCCCATTTCTAATAATATAATATGTTCGATGTTCCCTATTAACATATGATAAATCTAGCTTAAACAAAAGAGAAGTTATGAAAGCAGTATACTCACAGAGATGGTAATAGACGTATTCTTGCAAATGCTTCAGGCTCGTCACCATACCCCAGGGTGTGGTCGCGAGGAGGTAGATCATCTGCTGCGATGAGAACCACCACAAGCTTTCGAATCTCAATTTCGAACCATACTTGCAGCTGTGCTCGCGCTGGTGGGCGCTCGCGGGCTCGTTCTGCCCGATCTTGTTCCTATATAATTCAAACAAGGGTTAGTTTATGTAAAAAAAAATGTATTTGTTGTAATTACAATGTGACCTGATGTGAAATGATTTTGACACTTCTAATTGCCACATCAGTATTACATTGTAATTTTACTATACATGAAGCCAGTAAATGTTGTTTCTTTTCAAATAGAAACAATGAGACCGGTGAGGGCAACTAGGGGTCAAGTCTTGCAGGTCTTTTTAATTTGTATGCAAGTTCTAAGTCGGATTTGTAGGAAATGCATCATCATCGACACATGCAGCGACGGCTAGCGATGGTTGTAATTATTAAATGAGCAAGTATTTTATTTCTTAATACCATTTATTTTTTTGCAATTACAACTACAAAACGCGATGAAAGTATACAGTGTTCTCGCATTTCTCCATTTTATGCGCAAATTTTCAATAAAATAACATGCGTCGGGCTGAGGCATATCTATTCAAACAATAAAGTAATAAAATCTGACGCGCTCATCCGCCATGCACAAAGCTTTATCATGCTAAAATTGAATAGACAAGCCACGTTATTTTCTTTGAGTTTATAACTAGAAAAGTAAATAATATTTTAAAATATCAGATTATATTTTTTATCAGATCGTTAACCTACATTATTATTAATAGATCTATTTTTATAAGGATTCTGAGAGTTAAAAACGGATAACATAAACTATGTTTAGTGTCTATTTTTCTACGTCAAATGCAAACATTTTGCGCAGCTAGCATACTAATATAGATTTTGTGCCTCGAGTTTTAAAAGTCTATGTTTTGTTGGATAATGAGTATAAACTGAAGGTAGAGAGGCAAACATGTACAGATACGGACGGAAAATATTTAAAAAAACAATTAATTACATAATATATATCGAAGTATGTTATTGTAAAACAATATTTACACGTCAGAAACTAGGTCATAGTAAAAAACAAACATTAGCCTGTGTATTGTATGAAACACGCAAACGCTGTATGCCGAAGAACGAGGAGTGCTCTGAACCAGATCAATGCACGTATCAAACTGTGCAAAGTCATGCATATCCAAACGGTCGTAACGAGGCTGAACATTCAACTACTGAGAGCACGGCTATGTACACCGTGTTGTTCGCATCACGTAACACTTTAGAAGCATCGGTGCCTGTCGCTCAAGGTTTTGCTTTGCTTTGTACCGTGCTGCCACCACTTGCACTCCAAGCTCCTAGACTATTCGTTGAAAACTTGCAAACGTCTCGGTACTGTGTGCATTACACTACACTAAACAACAAAATTCTTTAACACTCGATGCGTTTAATATGAGACGGTACAAACGGATTTTTCAGGGCTGCGGATCGCCGACAACATATGACTTGTACTGCGATCAGGTCTTCGGCACTTCTTGCACTTTAAAACTTCTTCTATTTTCGATGCCGCTGTCTTGTATGTTGCATTGAATATATTACTTTAAAGAATTATATGATTGTGTGGAAATGTCTAGCGCGTTAGTAATTTTGAAATGAATGGATTATTGTTTTATCTTTCAAGCTAAAAGCGACGACGGCGCTAGCTGCACTACGCTGTCAATCGTCTGTATAACAAAATGCTAGTCATCCACGAGTATCCTATATATGGTAGTCGATATCGGGATGAACCCTATGCTACCATCGAGCACTAAAACTCAGCGTTTCTCTACACTTACTGAAAGCAATGCGATCGATCCTATCGTCATTTTCCGATCATTCCCTACCAGTCCACCCGGCGTCGATGACGAGTTTATGAAATTGGTCGGGAGATAGAAAAAATAAAAATCTGAAAATAAGTACGTAGCATTTTTTCATACACTTAGGGTAACATCATATAAACGATAACGTATAAGAAACATAGACAACAAACAAATTAAAAATATAATTAGGTATATTAGAATAAACAGGGTTGTTCTCGTCCTAGTTAGTAAAAGATTAACAAAGGTAAAGTACTCCTACATCGTATATAGAAACTCTAGTCTCTTACAACTAGTCTAACATGAAAGATGTGATTAGTTCTACATTATCACAGCAGATCGTAGATTCAAATCTTAGATGGTATCGAATATGGAAATGATAATTGGTATATATTTATTGTTTTCCTGAATCGACATCTAGTATCACTTAAAAGTCCATAAAACTTGTATCTTTGCGAAAAGATACAAGCTATTTTTCTAAATTTATAAATATATATGACTGATTTCTAATTGAAAATGTTAGACGTATCTAAGATTTGAATAGTAGCTAAAATAATATTTCAGATGTGTCCTAACGTTACTCCTATCACGATCACGTTTAAAATAAAATAATATGTATCAAAATGTAATTTTACATATTCCTTTAATTTAGTTAATAAGTAATGAAGTTTAAAAGAACTTTTGATTTTTGGATCGTATAACAATGTAAATATTCTAAGCTTCATTGCAATATGCAACATATGAAATATTTTATATGTACACATGGTTTATATAATTTTATTACAATATGAAACAATGGTCCAACAATCAAAGGTACATATAGAGAAACAAATTGTCCAAGAAGCGCAATTTAGGCACCGAGTGATAGTCTCTACCAGATTCATGAACGAAGGTTCGGTCCAGCATCTCATAGATTCACAACACATATTGTTACAATTAAAGCCTAGAAGGATATTATACCGGGGTTTTCGGCAATTTCCTTCGCGTTGGCGATGATGGAGACTTGTCCGTATCCGGTTCTGTGAATCAACCAAAGTTGATATTTTAAAACAGCACAAGGTTAATTTCAAATTAGTAACATATTTTTATTTAGAAGTGGATAAGAAAATAATAAGTAGGTCCATATACATAGATGTAAAAACGTGAAAAGTACAAGAAAAAAGTTCATAGTAGGAGTGTAAGAGGAAGTTGAAGCTGAGTGGTAATAAAATTAATGTAAAAAAAAGGGAAAATGTAATGAATTGTAATAGTGTTAAAATTAGTCGTAACAGTACGCAGTTACTAACTTATTATTACCATTTCTTCATTGAGTCAACCATTTCAAGTCAAAACTTAAGTCTTTGATTAAATAGTAATCCAAGTAATGTGTGCCATAGTAGCTGAAAAGACAGTGAAAGTAGTAAAGATAGAGAAGAGAAAGTCAGCAGTAAATAATATGAAGTACAGAGATAATAAAGAAAGGACATGACAATAAATAAGTTTCATAAAACGTACCGTATAATCCATGATGGTGATGTTGCGCGAGTGCCGGCGGTGGTGGTGGGTCATCCAACTGCGGCGCAGGTTCAACGAGTAGCTCTACGGTGTCACCACCACGTTCGAGTACGGCACAGACTTCTTCAAAACTTCTTTCTGTTAATGGTACGCCACCCCATTCCAGTACCTAATAAGATACCGAAGTAATTTCATCGTTTTTATATGTTTATATAAACATTAATTTTATTAAATCCGCTTGCTTATAATTTATATATTATCATATATTTTTTTAATAAAAAAAATTGCCTTATCTCCTTGTTGAAGTCCGACAAGATCAGCAGGGCCTCCTGGTACTGTCCACACAATAACTGCTTCACGGCGGCCACTGGCGTCAGGCTTCCCACCAACAACTCTCATGCCGAATCCTCGCGCTGCAAGTTAAGTTAAGCGAATCATCATCAATTAAATTGTTTTCGTTTGTTATTTAAATCGTGAAATGTATAAAAGAAAAATACATATAATATTTTTAACAAATTACAAATTGGCTTTTTGTTGAAAGTTGAAACTTGCTGTAAAAATGAGTAGCATTTTGCCTTTTTCACAATTCTTATTAACACAAGATTATAACATAATAATTTAACTGTTGTCCGAAGAGTTTATTGCTAGCATAGAAAGATTATCATAAAATTGTAAAACTTACATCGATGGCCCTTATCATTAGGGTCCCGTCGTAAAGTCACGCGCCTCGGCGTACGATCATCGACGTCGTGTATTACAATCTTGATAGCCTCTGCATCTACAGACATTTGTCTTGCCGCAGCGACTGCAGCTGCGGACGCCCCTGCTTCGGGGTCTGAACGCGATGCTAGGGCTGCTATAGCATTTAGTGCGCCAGTTCTTTGTTGCAAGGCGGCAATATCGGGACTGAAAAGTTATAATAAGCATATTATATGTATTAATAAGCATATTATATTATATTTTGGTAGGTAGTCTGATTGAAAGTGTTTAAACTGTACGGACCTTTATCGATATTGGCAGGTAATATTCAATCATTTTAAAGATATTGGAAGTCCATTCTTTTTACTCTCAAATGCGCCACGATGTCATCATACATATGTATAATAATTAAAATTACCTTGATCTAGCAAACACTAAGAACATTGAAAGACATGGGTAAAAGAGAAATAAAATAAGCATTTATTAAGCATTACATACAGTTGGCTGCCCCGTCGCCTGATGGGCCTGTCCTCGTCGACGCTTAAGCCACTGATTTGTGGTGTAGAGTCAGTCGTGTCGGGTTCGGGCCGGTATGAACTGCGACGTGATCCCCCTCCTACCACGTCTACCGCTGACGCTCTGGAAGTAATTACTTTAATTGTTATCCTTTCATTTGAATTAGGAATGCATTATCTGTAATTATTTGCTACATATATTTAAGCATTATTCTCTACATTTATGTTAGAACTTTAATTATGTATTTTTTTATAATATAATATATATAATGTATTTTTTTGTAAATATATTATACATTTACAAAAAATGTTATAATATTATGATCAAGCTGCAATTTATACGTAAATAAAATATCCACAAGTAGTTAATATAAGTATAAGTAAATATTTCGGATTGTACTTGAATTGACCAAAATATTAAATGCTGCCCTGCTGTGTGCGGGATACAGCATGAACCTATCATGCTGTATCCCGCACACAGCAGGGTAGGTAGTGTTAAGACACTCCGTTCCCCATTTTCCGCCGAATTCTGAAGGCATTGCGTGCTGAGTGGCGGCTCTCAGCGCAGCGCCGCGGTGCGGCCCTACACCAGAGCGAAGAAATGGAAATATAAATTTAAATTAATATTTCATTTCCTCGAGTGGGGTTCGAACTCACAACCAGTCGTGTTTACAGTCACACATTGTACCCATGCGCCACGACCGTCCTAAATATTTATGTAAGTATATATTTAGATATATAATATATTCATGTAAATTAATAAGTATATATTTTTTTAAATACTACTATTTTATTTGCTGTTAAATGAAACATAAAACTTGACAGTTATTTAGCAATGAGTGCTTTTCGGTGTTGAGTTCGTAAAATGGGACAAGTCGTTCCAATTTTATGAACGGCTCTAACGTTGACTAACTTTGGCGATCTTAAATAAGTCTGCTATGAAAATATTTGAATAAATACAGATATTTTAATTTATAAAAAATATTTATAAAAAATATTTAAGTTTCTTTGTCAAAATATTTTAATATCCAATTAACCCTACCGGGGTAACCAATTAACATTTGAAGTGTAAATATAACATTGAAAATTTTACCTATTAATGTCTGGTATTGCATTAAGCTGTTTTGTGTTTGTAACAATTTTGCATACCGTGCAATGGTTGCCATTATACTGTACTATTATGACGAGGAAAAATATTTATATAAAGGCTAACGAGCGTACAAGTCACATGATGGTAAGTGATCACTGACGCCCACGACCTCGTGTAACACCAGAGGAGCTACAGGTGCCTTACCTTCTAGACATCGGCGGCGGTGCATTGAGTGCTGGCGACGAAGCATTTTGGTCTTCATCTACAGACCGTTGACGAGGGGCGGGCGCGCGCACCGACCGGCGTCGGACAGGTGTGGCCGTGCTCGGCCGGCGCGACTCTGTATTTGGAGTCACACTGCCGCCACCCTTTAACTGCCGCAATGGCAGCGTGGTTAAAGATAAATTCATGATGTTGTTGGTTATAATGATTGATGATTATGAGGTCATTTAAATATAGATAATATAATTATGTGATTATACAAAAAGCGTACGCGTGAAGGACGAGCCAATGTGGCTTAAAGGCCACAAGGCGTTAAAGCCCCAACTTCAGAACGTAGAAATATAAGACAAATCAAAATGAATGCTATTTACAGTATCAGCTTTTAAGCTAAATTTTGTATAAGTATATTTATATTAGGTAGTAAATTTAATTTCCAAATGCTGTTCCGTTCCTTATAAATAAAATTGTCAATTTACATTTGATTTTAGGCTTGATAATATTATCATTCAGCATAAGCCTACATCAAGAAAAAATAAACATTACCTTTTCCAATTCTTTGAGTGATGCAGGCGACACATCAGAGTGTCGTCGCAGTTCCGGCGAGCGTGGCGGGGCGAGGGCGGAGCTGGAGCCTCCACTGCCAAGCCGTGCTTCGGAATGGCGACGTTGCAAAGCCTCCAACACGGGCACCTCGAGAAGCGAGTCTGTGCTGTCCTGCGCGGCCGGAGGGAGTCTAGGTGCAGCTTTACGACGGCAAACGGAGCATCGCCACGAATTCTATCAAAACGCTCACTTTAATAATATGTTCGAGTGTATTTTTTTAGTAATAGCTAGGTATGAGAAATATTATAAATTTATTGATCCATACTAATATTACTTTTCAATACACACCTATACAATGTAAGGTACTTATAAAATTTTTAACTTTTAAGTCATTTCTATATATAATTTTAAACTATTTCTATAGTCCTCTTACCGCCTCCTCGTCACTGGCAGGTTTGGAATATGATGAGCAATCCTCGCAAACTCGATGTTGACAGCCGTTACACACGTGGAACACTTCACCCGGCTTCAATGCTTTTAAACACACGCGACAAGCGCCAGCACGCGACGGCGCCTTGCCTGCCTCTCTATATTTTAATGCAATATGAAATTGGATATGATAAATCTTTAAAATCATCAAATATAATAAAATATTTGATGATTTTAAGGAATTTATATGAACTATATTTATATCTAAAAGTAATATCAATATTTAAAAAATATAGAATACTTAAAATAATTAACAAAAGCGTATCTTTTGTTAAATATTATAAACATTTTATAGGCCATGTGGTCATACTGAATGCGATAAAAAACCAAAAAAAAAATATAGGCCAGTAAGAAAAATCAATAATAGTTGAATTAAAACTATTTATCCAATTCTAAATTAAAACATAATATAGAATTCAATAATGCATTAACCAACGACATTATTTTGAGGAACTACAGTATTTTGTGGTCACGTGTGGACTCTATATATTAAACTATAATAGTTTAATTTAATATGTTAATATATTATAATATTATTTATATTAATAAATTATTAATTATTTATACTAATAAATAATATTTATATATTAAAATTAAAATAATATTTACATACTTATCTATGATAATAATGGATAGTACCGTTCAGTTTTGGCAGGTTGTGCGGTCGGTGGCGGTTGGGCTGGTGGCGGTGCAGGCGTTGGCTCTACAATAGTTTCCGTCGCCGGGCGAGGTCCCAGTTTTGTCACTACGACAAATACTATAAGTTATTTATAAATTATTTTAAAGTATGTTAATTTTAATTTATTCATATTTATATAAAGTATAAATATGATTTTGCACCTGCGTTACGACTGGCTTTATACTTAAAGTAAACAGTGTGACTGCAAACGCGACTGGTTGTGGGTACAATCCCCACTCAAGGAAATTAAATATTTATTTAAATTTATATTTTCACTTCTTCGCTCTGGTGTCCAGGCAAAACACGGCGTTGAGTTCCGGCACTCAACACACAATGCCTCCAGAATTCGGTTGAAAGTGGGGAATAGAGTGTCTTAACACTAGGTTCCCTCTGCCTATCCTGTTGTGTGCGGGATACAACGTGAAGCTAAATAAATTTTTTTTAGTAAAATTTTTCATAGTATCAATATATTTTCAATATTCTTCTTGCAATTAATTACAATAAATGTATTAAAGTCGAGGTAACTTTCGTTCTTTGGGTGACTTTGACAGTGGGACCTCCGAATTAGTTTCGATAATTTTTCCGTATGATTCAATACTATAGACTTATTTAACATATTAAATAAAATAATTTAATTAATAAATTAATTATATTTATATTTTAATTAATCAATAAATAGTGTAAGATTGACTGTATATATTTTACATCATCCTACATTCCATAATCGAACCAGTCGCTCCTGAGACTACACTTTCAATCGTACAATTCTAATATTAATGTAAATATGGATATCTAATGCCAGAAAAAAAATACTTATAATAACTTAATTAATAGTTTAACTGAATATTTTACTTATATAACGTTTTAGTTTATTATTTAAAGGATCGAGCACAATTTCTTATATGGTATCTAAAGTATATACAGTACCTATTATTTTAATTTGATTAAACATAAATGTGCCAGAAACATATTTATTATACAATTAATTGTTATCAAATAAGAGAATTATACATATGATAATATTTACTAGACCATAGTAGAGGATTCCACAGAAATAGAGAGAATTCAAATAGATTTGTGGTTTGTTTCTACCTCCCTGTTTTGCGGAATGTATTAACAACGGCGCGCCAGCTCGGCCTCGTGGGAGGGGAACATTCGCGATATTCCTCCATGAATATTGAGAAATTCTCATAAATTTCACTCTGCTTATATCAAATACTCTGTACTAGACAGATAAACTTTAATAATATCTCCAAAACAAGTTGGTACGCAGAGAACCTCAATAGTTTATTTGGATTAATATCTACACGTGATACGTTCAAATTTAATTAAGCAGAGTGCTCTATCTAAACTTTCTATCAAATGTGAGCACATTTTCGGTTATATATAGATTTCCTGTGACGATAATTACTAACAATTGTGGTTTCAGCAAAATAAGCTTTTTTATTTTATTATATTATAAAAAAATCTCAATATATCTTTAATATTATATCAGTAAGTCAAAAGATATTTCTCTATAATTACAAGTATATATAATTGCGAAAAGTATTTAAATTTTGAATACCTTTCTCAATGTTTACTTGTTGCTTTCAATTTAATTACTTATATATACATTTTTATTTCATTTTCCTCTAGAGACGAAGTGAGTTAGTTATATACACTCAAATTGCCCAAATTCCGGCAGTACCTGAGGGCTGGGTTAGTTATTGTAGGGGCTGAGTAGATAATGTTGAAACGCATTACTCCATCCGGTGGGAATAAGCTCGGCATATTGATTTTTCACTGAACACTGGCTAAGAATGCTCTTGGGCATTCTAAAAGTAGATTTAGATAGACAGCTTAGTTTTACTTCAATTGTTTTATACAACAAATTATTAGTATCACATTTATTACATTTTTATTATTTACTAGCGGCCTGCTCGCGGCTTTGCCCGCTTGAATTACATGATTATTCATTTAAGAAATATATATATTACAAACAGCCTTAATTATTAATTAATTGATTTGGATAAGTACTCACGATATTATTTATAAAATTAGTAACATTATTAGTTAAATATATAATTGGTATACAGAATATACATAGAAAGCACGTTTTTAGGCATTTTTATATAATCTATAAAATAATCAACATTTTCGGGCAAGTTCAAGTCGTACTCATGCCCCGAGAGTTTTCTCTTATACACATCTATGTAGCGACA